>CM042059.1:58000000-58430000 GCA_023525745.1 Arctium lappa | reverse complement strand
CTATTAATAGTAATAGAACTCTACGCAAAGTTTCCTCCCGTGATATGAGTTACTACTCCTTGATCGCTTATACTGCCCCAAACATATGGCTGCATTTTACAACTGAAATGAAAAATGACTACTGAAATTGCATTGTACATCCAAAATAGTCCTAAGAAGACATGGTCCCAAGCCGATACTTGACATGTCCCCCCCTTCCAGACCCATCACAAGGAAAACGAAAACGAAGATTTGCTTTATCCGGTATCAAACGTGAGCTACGAGCAAATAGAACACCTTTCAGAAGTATTAATACCGTCACATGAATTGTAAATGCATTAATGTGATGTACCAAAAAATCTGCGATTCCTAATGGAATAGGTAACAAAGCTACCTTGCCACCCACTGCTACTAAATCGCCGCCCCCAAGTTAAACTGGTGCTTGTTGTTGCACCAGGATCCGTATGCCTCTCACTGCTTTGTATGGCACTCTCTTTAACTATGAGCAGACTAAACTACTTAGGAAGTCCATCACAAAAGACATAAAAGGCTCTTCTCTAGCTCTTGTTAGTGATTCTTCCAAAAATACTGTGTGTGTTCCTAGAATCACCTATCCCTCAGATTTTGATAATAATAGTCAAGGGGATCCCAATGATCCGTCAGAAGCCTATCTTAGTGAGGCTGATGATGAAGGTGAGGAAATTTCTAGTAACCCTCGTTTCTCTTCGAGAAAATCCAAGTTTTCAAGAAAATCTTCTTCTACTTTTTCTAAAACCACTCTATCTGGCAAATCAAACGAGGAATGTTACAGGTGTGGGAGGAAAGGACACTTTGCTTCTGAATGCAGAAGCAGGTCCTCTGATAAATCTAGACTACCTTCCTCTAACCGTACATCCTCTAGGTCTGTCAGAACCAAGTCTGATTCTTCCCAACCTTCTTTCCAAAAGCCAAATATGTCTGTCTCCTCAAACTCTGACCGTGCTGAGAAATACAAGGCAAAATATAAGAGAGAGAAGGAAAGAAATGAAATCTTGCTCAAAAAGGGAAAAAGTCAAATGACTGAAACCCATGATTGGGCAGATGAACCCACTTCTGAAAGTGACAAAGAAATGTCTAAAATAGATGATGTTGATGAACAGTGAAGCTCAATTCTTCTTTATGACCCTTGTGTCTGCTGAGTGCTCTACCTCATCTACCCATGTATCTCTCTCTCTCTCTCTTCTCATCTCTCTCTTTCGGCCTCTTAAACCTACAAAAGAACAAACATCCCTTATACCTCCCTTCCCTTTCTTCGACCCTCACCTCACCTTTGGCCCTCAACCTCTCTCACTTTCTTCGGCCTCTCTCTCGCTCTTCAAAAGCCTACCGGGTCTACAATCTTCGGAGAAAATGCATGATTGAATCTACACGTGTGAAGTTTGATGGTCTTAAGTCATCATCTCTTCATGTGATGATGAGTGGTGGATTTCATCATGTGTTGGTGAAGATTCTCAAAACCATATGTTCCTTTTTCTCCTCGGACACAACTCATCAAAATGGTGACCTACCTATCTTCTCATCTCCAATCCATGATCTTCAGATAATCATCTCTGAAGATTAAGATCCCTCATATCCTATTATTCTCATGTCTCATCATATCACTTTTCCTTCCTCCATCATTCACATCTTCCTCTCAACCTCGATATTCACCACAAATCATCCCACTTTCTCAACCACACTTTCCTTCTTCACCTATTCCTACCGATCTTCCATCTATCTCTCTCTTGAAGATGTCCCATCCAACTCTCCTCTACAACAAATTTGAAGGAGTTAAAAAAAAATAGGAATGTATTTATTATTTTTTCCTTTCCACCAGATTGGTTTTGATTTAAAAAAAAATAATAATAAATAAAACAAATTTATTTATCAAGAATCGGTGGTTTCAAAGTTTTAAAAAAAAGAATTTTTTTTTCCCTTTTTTTTCCTGCCGAAGATTTAAAAAAAAAACTTTTAAAATCCTTTTTTTTTGGCAGCTACCGATTTATTCCTTAAAAAAAATATTATTTTATTTTATTTTTTTTCACCGATTTAAATGTAAAATATATATATTTAAGTTTTTTTGGTCACATCAATTTGTGCGTAAAAATAATTTAATTATTTTTTTAAAGTTTTTTTTTTCTCGGTAGCATTCCCTTCCCCACCTAAATTTTTTTGGTAGAAAACACCCTCCTCCCCCTATATTGCAAGAAAGCCGAACCCTCCCACCCTGACACACTACCCCTCTCCCCCTTCGGCGACACCCCACACACCCGTCATCAATCCCTCCTCGCCGACCTATCTCATCTCCATCGGCCCCCGATCAAACCCAACCCCCCTTAATTTTTTTTCTAATCGATTTCCCCCCCCCCCCCCCAACCCCCTCACCTAGACGACCATCCCCTCTCCTCTTTCTTCTTGTTAGACCACAGTTTCATTGGATTCAAGATCATCCAAACTGAAGATCGCAATCTGAAGCTAAAGCCGAAACGTCGACTCTCGATATTAAAGTCTATGTCGTTTGTAATAAATGTCAAAGTAAGTCAATATAATTGTTTGCTTATTATATTAGTTAACTTAGGTTAAATATCTATTTCTAATAGATATTAGATCTAGTTTCTAGTATAGTAATAACTTAGTTAGTTATCTAGTTTAGTTAGTTATATAATATCTAGATATTGTATATCTAGATATTTAGTAGTTAAATATTAGTTAAAGGAAGTGTGTTCAACACACTAGGATTAGATATTGTGTCTCAATCTCTCTTACAATCAGATCACAATTCACACATACAAACACACACTTAAAGGTGTAAAAGAAAGAAAACATAGAGAACACATTTCATGCTTAATCGATCAACCTTGTAACTCGTTTGTTATAATCAATACAGGTTGGTAATCATATTGTGTTGTTGTTTCTATAAACTTGATAAGTACTGTTGGACCGACAATTGGTATCAAAGCCTGATTAAGATCAAAACAAGTTTTCCGAAAAACGACTCTGTGTTCTTCAAGAAAAATTGATACTGTGATTTTGAGTGTTTTAGGTGTTAGAATCGATCAGTTTGTGATCGTACTACATGCTAGATTTAGTTGTTTATATTTGATTTCACTTTTAAGCTTAAATCGAGTTCCAATTTGTGGATTTTGTGTGAAAAAGTCGAAGTGGGTAAGTTCATTGTGCTATCAAATTATTCTCGAAAAAGTGTGTTTTTGAGAGATCAAGTGCTTAAATTCTATACTAAAAGTGTTTCTAGACATATTGGTAGGGTTTGGTATTGCTAAATCTTTTAGGATCAAATTTTAGACGATTTTCAGAAGTTCAGGACGAACACCCGCACAACAGAGGAAGAATAGCCCGCAAACTTCAACTTTGCGGCTCCCACATCAAACGCATAGTTCTACTGTGCGTGTCCCAAAGGAAACACATACCTTACTTTGAGGTTCCAACATCAAACGCATGCCTTACTTCTCGGTTCCTCACTAGACCCGCATATCTCAAGTGTGCGCTTCTCACTAGACCCGCATACCTCTGTGTGCGTTTCACACTAGACCCGCATATCTCAGTTGTGCGCTCCTCACTAGACCCGCATATCTCAAGTGTGCGTTTCTCACTAGACCCGCATACCTCAGTGTGCGTTTCACACTAGACCCGCATATCTCAATTGTGCGCTCCTTACTAGACCCGCATACCTCAGTGTGCGCTTCCCACTAGACCCGCGGGACCCCCGTGCTAAGTCTGCCTAGGGGGACAAAATTTCTTGTGTGATCAAATTTTATTGGGATTAACGATCATATTTGTCAGGTTTTCTCTTATTCAATACAGGATGACATCTAGAGAAGCTCTTGCAATAGGAACTGTTACCAAGCCACCAGTTCTCTTTAGAGGTGAATATGAACAGTGGAACGATAGGTTCCTAAATTTCATCGAAAGACAGGATTTGGGTGACTTCATCAAACAATCCTTAGAAGAAGGCCCCATGGAAACAAAACATAGGGAACCAGCAGAAAGAACTGAAGAAGTAAGTCATGCACTGACTTATGAAGAACTAGCCGGTGATAATAAGTTAAGAGTAAAAGCAGACAGATTGGCCAAGTCATACATTCTATAAGGCCTCCGACAAACAAATGTGGGATCAACTCGAGAAGATGATGCTGGGTTCAAAGATAGGGAATCAGCTTAAAATCTCTAACTGCCTGCACAGTTTTGAAGAATTTAAAGGCAGAACTGGAGAAAATCTAGAAGGAACATATGATAGATTCGTGACCTTGCTAAACGAATTGAGCAAGAACAAGGTCAACAAATCTCAAATCGAACTGAATATCAAATTCCTGAGTATTCTACAACCAGGATGGAAAAGTTTTGCCAGACAGATGCAGCAAATAAAAGATTTGAATGAGATTCCACTTCACGAGGTGTATGAAACCCTCCGTCAAAATGAAGAAGAGGTGGATGAAATTCTAGCTGAGAAAAGACAGAAAGGAAAGACAGTTGAAGATACAGTCGCTCTTGTAGTCAAGAAGAAGAACAAGACGATTGTATATGAATCAGAAGAAGATGAAGCTTATGCAAACTCTGACTTGGATGAAAATGAACAAATGAAGAAAGCAATGTTGTTTCTGACGAATGCGTTTCAGAAAAAGTTCTACAGGAATCCAACATCAAACAATCAGAGGTACTCTTCTGGACCCAACAACTATGCTCATAAGGAAAGGATTGAAGGTAGTAGGTTTGAAGGGAAAAAGTTTGAAGGAAAGAGATTAGATGAGAAGAAAACGGAAGAGAAAAGGTACCAGTCTGAAGGAAAGAGGATAGAGGAGAAGAAACACGAAGAAAGAAAGTACAAGGATGAAGGATCAAGTCAGCCAGGTCCACCGATGTGCTACAACTGTGGCAAAACAGGTCACTTTGCCAAGGATTGCCGAAGATCAAAGGTCAGAAACTCCGATTACTACAAGAACAAGATGCTTCTTGCAAAGCAACAGGAGGCAGGTAAGGCACTGATGGCTGAGGATGAATACTGGCTTGATCACTCAGATGAAGAAGAAGAAGATGAAGATAAAGATGAAGCCGTCAATATGTGCTTGATGGGCAAGATGGAATCAGATGCTGAAGCTGATTAAGAAAATGAAGAAGAGGAGGTATGTGATTTATCGTATAAAGATTTCATGAATAAAATGCATACCATGAGTTTAAAACAAGAAGAGTTAGAATCTAATCTTAAGCGAGAAAATGGTGTTATTATTAACAAAAACAAATTGATACAGAAACTTAGCAATGAAATTGCTGAGAAGAAAGTATTAATTGAGGTTTTACATACAAACGTTGACACCAACGCAAAAGAACAGACTATAATTCTAAAAGAGAATTATGAACTCAAGTCAAAACTGAGAAATAGTGAGCTTGACTTATATAAGCTGACTAAAATGCATTCTTCATGTACTAAAGAAAACAAGTCTTTAATTGCAAAACTAGATGCTTTGGAAAAGAAGTTGTACTCATTAGGTCAAAGTGAGCAAACCATTCATCTTAACAAACCGAAAAAGAATAAAGAAAATTGGGGAATCGGTTATATGAAACCTCATTGCCTTAAAAAGGGTATAAGAGAAGTGCATGCACTTTATGATTATACCTCTATGCTAGTTTCTCACCGAATCTCTTGACTTAAAGTTTTTAATACTAAACTATGAAAGGAGGATGAAGCAAATGAAATTGAAAAACGGAAAAAGTCATCTAAAGTTCACCTTCCATTTTATTATGCGAATTTGAATAATAGTTATGACTATCCAAATAATGAAAAGAAATCTCTTTCAACTGACTACTTTCAAAGTTATTCTGTAAAAGAGATGGAGGCAAAGCCTGTTATAGGTAAAATATATGTCCCTTCTCTCGTGTTAGAAAAAAAATTTATGAACTCGATAACTCTTTATCAGATGAAAGACTTTTGATTGAGATTCAACAAAAAGTTTTTTCAACCGTTATGAAAAATGTTGTTTTTACAAAAGCTTCTAAATCTGATGACATGATTGGTTCATCAAACGAAGGGTTTGATTTTCTTAATTCTGACGGTGGTTTGGATGGTTGTTTTGAACAATTTGATTTTAATGCTAAACTTTCAAACCATTAATCTTTTGTTGTGAAATCTTTGGGAAAAACCAGAATGCTTGTTAACAGTGTAAAATCAACGAAAGTTGATAAGTCAGTCTCTGTGAAAGCCAAAAATGCTAAAGGCCAGAAAATATCTCAGCATTCACAGAAACCGATCACTACTGGTAAGTCAAAGAAGGTGCATTCATTTGTTGCTCAGAAGTCTAACTCACCAGTTACACATGTTTCAGATTTGCGCAAGCAAAGGCCAGAAGTAAATTCTCAATGGCAACCCAAACGGAAGCTTGACAAGACCATTTTATCGTTTAGTAGTGTTAATTATAATAAGACTTCGCTTAGTAAAGATGTCCTAATTGCTGATATTGCTCTTTTGAACTCAAAAATTGTTGTTTCTCGTAAACAATATTCAATGAAGCAATTATTTCAGTTATCTTTATCTGCTGGAAAGTCCTCTATCTATGATAAACATGTTTCTATCACTTGTCAAGATTCTGGAGATTGGTTTGGAAATTACCATGTGCATTCATCTCATATTAATTCTTCTCATACATTTCAAAAGAAAAGAGGAACCAATTTGAAATGGTTACCAAAATCTTGTGCTAACACAGCAGGACCCAAATTCCAGTGGGTACCTAAGGCTAAATCTGTGTTGCAGGCACACAAAGCTTAAAGAGAAGCGACTTCTGATTATGTACCGATCAGGACTCGTTCTTCAATGTCAAAATAGGTTTTTGGATAATGCAGTTCAAAACCCGAACATCAAAGTCAAAATAGGCTTTTGAACAAATCAGTTTAAGACCTGCACTTCGATAATCAAAGTGAAAATTCCAAAGTTGTCGTATAAATATCTAAATTTGCAATTTCTCTTATGCAGACTAGTCATACATGGTTCTTGGACATCGGATGTTCCAAGCACATGACAGGGCAAAAAGAGATACTGTCCAATTTCAAAGACAAATTTTGTGGAACAGTAAAATTTGGCAACGACCAGTTTTCTCCAATCATGGGATACAGTGATGTACAACATGGCAATGTCACTATCAAGAAGGTGAGCTATGTAGAAGGCTTAGGACACAACTTGTTTAATATAGGCCAGTTCTGCGACAAAGACTTAGTGGTCAACTTCAAAGCCAAGAGCGGTTCAGTTCGCACTGAAGAAGGCGAAGAACTCTTGGTCGGTACTCGAGAATCAGACCTCTACACAATCAATTTATCAAATGTCCAGACTGACAAGCAAGTTTGTCTATTGACAAAAGCCTCGATGCAACAAAGCTGGTTATGGCATCGAAGGATCTCTCACCTCAACTTTCAGTACATCAACAATCTAGTTAGTGGAAAGCTCGTCAAAGGACTTCCAGAGCTGAAATATGAAAGAGAACATCTCTGTGCAGCCTGTGAAAAGGGCAAGATGAAGAGGGCACCTCATAAACCGAAGCCTGAACCAAGTACCAATGCTCCGTTAGAGTTATTGCATATGGACTTATGCGGTCCGATGCGAACTCAAAGTCTAGGCGGAAAGAAGTACATACTCGTGATCGTGGACGATTACTCGCGATACACATGGGTCAAGTTTCTACGTTCAAAGGATGAGACACCTGATGTTCTCATTACATTTTTAAAGACGACCCAGGTGAATCTGCAGAAACCGGTCAAGTTTCTAAGAGCAGACAACATCACAGAGTTCAAGAACAACAAAGTTGAAGAATATCTCGAATCTGTCGGGATTTCACATCAATACTCTGCTGCTCGAACGCCTCAACAAAATGAAGTGGTTGAAAGAAGAAATCGAACGCTAGTCGAGGTTGCTCGTACTTTGCTAATTCATTCGGACTTACCTCTATTTTTGTGGGCAGAAGATGTTTCGACCGCGTGCTACACACATAATCGATCCATGGTACATCGAAGGTTCAAGAAGACTCCTTATGCGTTAATCAACAACCGAACACCGACAATCAAATATTTCCATATATTTGGATGTAAGTGTTTTGTGCTAAACGATAGGGAGAATCTCAATAAGTTCAGTGCTAAGGCGGACGAAGGAATCTTTATTGGATATTCCTCGACATCAACTTCATTCCGAGTTTATCTGAAGAAGTCAAGAACGGTGATTGAAAGCATCAATGTCACCTTTGATGAAGAAATGGCTTCCGAACAACAACGTTCAGAACCCGTTATAACAAGAGTACTAGCTTCTGGGCAACTCAGTCTAGAACCTGCGTCTCAACAGAATAAATCAGACGAAGCTTCAACTTCAACTAACCATTTATCTGATTTAGATTTATTATTTGAATTGTTTTATGTTGAATTTCTTGGATCTAATGTAAAGAAATCTGTTGTGGTTGACAGGATGGAAGACTTAACGACTACTCATCCAACCAGTTCAGAAGACTCTATTGAATCAAACGCCCCGATTCAACAAGAAATTACAATTCAAATGCCGACTCCAACAGTTGAAGAAGTGACAAATGATAAAGAGACCGAAGTAGCTGAAAGAGTAGGAGATACTTTACAGATCAATCTACAGCCAGATCAAGTTGTACCTGTTGAGCCTTCTGAACCTGCCACTTCAACTGAAACCATCAACCCTCCTGAACAAACCGAAGAAGGTACAAGTGGATTTATAGATGATACAATTGACATACATTCAAATAATCCACTGCCTCATGAACATAAATGGACCAAAGAGCACCCGCTAATCCAGATTATTGGCGATCCATCAAAACCGGTGCAAACTAGGTCAGCATCAATGAACCTGTGCATGCATGACTCCTTTCTGAGCAAGTTCGAGCCAACTCGAGTATCAGAAGCACTTACTGATCTAGAATGGGTGATCTCAATGCAAGAAGAGCTAAATCAGTTCGATGCACTTCAAGTCTGGAGACTCGTACCAAAGCCTAAAGGTAAAACCATTATAGGTACGAAATGGGTTTTCAAGATAAAGAAAGACGAAGATGGTACCGTTATCCGAAACAAGGCAAGACTAGTAGCCAAAGGATACAGACAAGAGGAAGGAATAGACTATGACGAAACATATGCTCCTGTGGTGCGATTAGAGACAATCAGAATGTTTCTAGCCTACACAGCCCACAAGAACTTCACGGTCTTTCAAATGGACGTGAAGACAACATTCCTCAATGGAATTCTGAAGGAGGAAGTCTATGTCTCTCAGCCAGAAGGTTTTGTCAATCAAGAGAAGCCAGATCATGTTTACATTCTCGACAAAGCATTCTACGGTCTGAGACAAGCACCTCGAGCCTGGTATGATGTCCTTTCCACTTTTCTAGTCAAGTCTCGGTTTTCAAAATGTACGGTGGATACCACTTTGTTTATCAAAAAGGAAAAAGGCGATATCATCTTAATTAAAATCTATGTAGATGATATTATCTTTGGTTCTACAAATCCGAAGTACTGTAAGAATTTTGCAAACCTTATGGTGTCTAGATTTCAGATGAACTTGATGGGAGAGATGAATTTCTTTCTCGGTTTACAAGTAAAACAATTTTCATCGGGTATTTTTATCAATCAATCAAAATACATTAGGGATATTCTTCGGAAGTTCCAAATGGAAAATTCAAAACCGATTGGTACCCCAATGGCACCAGATACTAAGATTGGCACCGATCCTTCGGAAAAGGCTGTTGATGTTAGGACTTATCGAGGGATGATAGGTTCTTTAATGTATCTTACGTCGAGTAGGCCAGATATAATGTTTTCAACATGCTTATGTGCAAGATATCAGGCCAATCCTAAAGAAATCCATTTGTCTGCTGTGAAGCACATTTTTAGGTATCTAAAGGGCACTGCAGATCTTGGTCTGTGGTATCCTAAAGATACTAGTTTTGAACTAACAGCCTACACAGATGCAGATCATGCAGGTTGTATGTTAGACAGGAAGAGCACGTCAGGACACATACAGTTCCTCGGTGACAAATTCGTAAGTTGGGCATCGAAGAAGCAACTTTGTGTTTCAACTTCCACGGCCGAAGCAGAATATGTAGCTGCTGCTAGCTGCTGTTCTCAGGTCTTATGGATGCGAACTCAATTGCACGACTACGGTTTCCACTTCAACAAGATCCCGATATACTGTGACTCCAAGAGCGCCATCGCAATTACAGCGAATCCTGTTCAACACACCAAGACAAAGCACATAGACGTCAGGTATCACTTTATCAAAGATCATGTTGAAAAAGGAACAGTTGAACTTTTCTTTGTAAAAACTGATTATCAACTTGCCGATTTGTTCACCAAACCCTTAGACGAAAAGAGGTTTAACTTTCTAATCTCTAAGCTTGGTATGCTAAATCTTAAAATCTAATCAGTAGTTACCTAACAAAGTTTTCTAAATTGTATACTTTTTCATCATTTCTTCATTCTTAACTCTGATTGATATCTGCACTTCTATCTAATGTTCATGATCCAAGGGGGAGAATGAGAAGAAATTGACATCTGGTCAATATTATTTTGAGGGGGAGCTCATAAAACTTGTGCATGTACCTTTTAATGTCAAATTTTTTTTGTAATGCAAGATTTTAGGGGGAGCTCTTCAAGTCAAGGAGTACGGATATGACTTCTGATTATTACTGATCAGAACTCGTATTTTAAAAGTATTACTGCTTTTTGCCTTTTCAATTTAAGGGAATAATGTTACTTTGACTTGACTTAAGACTTTTGCAGATTTTTTGAGAGAAGCTTACAAGATCATATCTTTATGACTTAAAGCTTAGCTTCATGAGATGTAAGATCATACGTAAAGGTATAATTCTATATCTTCATATCATATATGGTTGAAAGAAGGACAACTTTCAATCATTGGAAAACATCGTTTTTAATGTTCAAACCACTTCCTGATTTTTCATCACATTTTATATTTTGGGAGTGTATTTTAAATATTTTCATGATCTAAATTGTGCTTTAACTGAAATAGTTAAACCAATCTGAGCATCATGTGCATCATAGGAAAACAAGAATCATTGTGCTAGGACTTAACACAACTTCTATGCAATCACCTTAACCAGTGATTTCTACCCAAGAAGTTAATCCTTAGTGATTGATTGTGCAAATAGAAAAGAAATGAGTGTGATTAGAGAAAGCAAAAAGTTTAAAAGAAAGAGCGTGTGAGAATTGAGTTAAAAGAATACCACAACTCTGCACCAAATTTTTATGAGCCGGGTAGCCACCATTCTAGTGATTCACAATTCTTTGGTGATCATTATTAAAACAGGCAACTAACCCATGCCAACTCTTGATCAAACCTCACCATCTACTCATTTTCTTCTCAACAAGAAAGTGTTTCACATTTTCAATGGGGATGCAACACATTTGCTATCTGATTTTCATTTGGAAAATCTGGATATTGAAAAGAAGGAAGTCTGCCCTACCTTCGCACATCAATCATGCACATTGAGTCTGTGTTTAACTTACTGTTGTATTAGTGGTTTACACAATTTTGAGCCTAATAAGCAATCATCCGTGCTTAATTCTTTCAACACAAGCACGAACACACAAGGAATTTGTTTCTTTATCATAACGTTTATAGAAATTACCTTTGTGGTGTTTCGATGATTAAATGGAAGCCCTGGGGGAGTCAACATCTAACAGCTCCTTTCCAATGTGTATTTGTTACACACGGTGACTTAGTGTTACTGACAGACATGTTAACTGATTCATTAGTTGATTCAGGTGTTACACGACTATTTTGTCTGGATTTGAAAAGATCTGGATGAATATCTTTTGAATTGACGGATCAGGGGCTCTAAACGCAAGAGAGACATTTCTTACAAATAATTTTGATGAAGTCGTTGCACTTAACATCAAAAAGGGGGAGAATGACTACACAAGAAATGGCAAAGATCGCATGTTTCAAGAATCACGCCCATTCTTCAAAGAGGGAGATTGTTAGAAAAAGACATGTTGATTTCAGAGCTAGAGAAAGAGATTGCATCTTCCGAGCTGAAAGAGAAGACTGAATTGCTAAAATCATTTTCGTAATGATCTTGATCCAAAGGGGGAGATTGTTAGACCACAATTTCATTGGATTCAAGATCATCCAAACTGAAGATCGCAATCTGAAGCTAAAGCCGAAACGTCGACTCTTGATATTAAAGTCTATGTCGTTTGTAATAAATGTCAAAGTAAGTCAATATAATTGTTTGCTTATTGTATTAGTTAACTTAGGTTAAATATCTATTTCTAATAGATATTAGATCTAGTTTCTAGTATAGTAATAACTTAGTTAGTTATCTAGTTTTGTTAGTTATATAATATCTAGATATTGTATAACTAGATATTTAGTAGTTAAATATTAGTTAAAGGAAGTGTGTTCAACACACTAGGATTAGATATTGTGTCTCAATCTCTCTTACAATCAGATCACAATTCACACATACAAACACACACTTAAAGGTGTAAAAGAGAGAAAACATAGAGAACACATTTCATGCTTAATCGATCAACCTTGTAACTCGTTTGTTATAATCAATACAGGTTGGTAATCATATTGTGTTGTTGTTTCTATAAACTTGATAAGTATTGTTGGACCGACACTTCTCCTAGCCGACGCCCCCACCTACCCCAACGGCGGCCGACCACCACCCCATCGGTGGCCGACCAACTACTCCCTCCCCCTCTTCTTCTTTTTTGCCTCACTACCCAACCACTCCATTTTTTTGTTTTGTCCTTTCTCCCTTCCACACTATTTCTCAAATCCTTTCTTTCTCCTTTCCACACACTTTCTCCCATCCTTTTCCCTCTTACCAAGACTTCCCCCCTTCTCCCCATCCCATCTCTTCTTCTTTTTCTTACACCTCCTACCATCTCTCCCTTTCCTCTCCAAATATTACCTTTTCCTTCCATTTCTTCCCTCTTCCGCATACTTTCTCCAATATCTCCCATTACACAATTTCAATTTTTCCCATCCCTACCATCTCTCACCACCCTTACCTACCATTTTCTACCCCTTCTATCTTTTTCTTCTTTTAATTTCCTGTTATAAAAAAAAAGCCCCCCTCCCCCAAAAAAAAAAAATTTGGGCCACTGAATAAGAGTTCTTCGTGTCTTGTAATTTTTTTGTGTGTCAGTACCATTTTTTTCTATGTGTTGGTGTCATCATCAAATCGGGGGAGAAATATTGTTGGCTCTCTGGTTGATTTGGTGATGACTCTCCTACCAACACTTAGAAAGTCAATAAGACCTTTCTCAACAAGGGCTCTCTATCCACCAATCAAGCTCTCAACCCAGGTATGTTTTCTTTCATAAACTCTCCCGATCTACAATGGGGTAATACTAAGGATAGTCCGGTGTCCAAAGGTACCTCAACTGTAGTGGACCCTTCTTCCCCTTTGTACAGTGACGTCGGCTAGCACTAAATCCTCAACTGCTACTGGCACTGCCGCACTTGCCCAAATAGCCATACCACCGAAAGAACCTTCGGCAGTTACCCAGGTCACACACTATATCTCAAAGCGGCGGCACTCAACCTCTTCCCCTCCCTCTCCTCTCAAGAGGCTAAGGAAGGTTTCAAGGGTCAAGCCACGAACTTCACCCACCGATTCTCCACAATCGGCAGGTGATGAAATTTTCCCATCTGGGCCCGGGGACTCTGCTAAACCACCCAAAGCCACCTCCTTTGTATCCTCACAAAAGGATACAATTGTAAAATTGGGGACCCCTATTATTCCCTCATCAACCTTTTCCTTGGTTGATAAGGATGACTTGGACTCCTTCCCTATCCAAGGTGCCTCTTCTCCACCTCACAGCCTATCACCCAGGATTCTTAGTACTGAAGCTTCTGCACGATCCAAGGATGAATCTGCCCTTCCAGGAGCAGGTTCGGAGGATCCCAAAAATCTTCTGACTTCTTAGTTAAGAGGGAGTATGAGTTGAGGGGGAGCAACTTACCACTCAAGCTTAAACTCTGCTTTTACAATGGACTATGTGATCAAAGCCACCTGGCATTAGTTGAGGGGAAGTATGAATTGAAGGGGAGCAACCAACCACTCAAGTTCAAACAATCCCGACTACTGTCTTTTGTATATTTGTTTATTTTTTTCTTTCTCATTCTTTATTCATTGTATTCATTTATTTGTATGTATAGCTATACTCTTTCATTCTCTTGTAAAATGTCAGATATACAAAAAAAAAATGGTCTATGTGAAAATAACCCAAAAAGAGTAAAGATGGGTCAAAATGAATTTATTCAGTACACTCTTTGTTCTATTCTTTAGTATGGATGTCATCCTCAAATAGGGGGAGATTGTTGGGTCATCTGAAGATTTGAAGATGACCTCCTGATCTTCCATCTTATATCATCCTACTTAGAATATGTTTGAGGTTCTTTTAGCAGCTTGGTTTCTATACAAATGTTCGGTGAAGTCGAAGATCAGCCAAAGAAGACAAAGAAGGAGTACATCTCTCAAAGCCGATGGAAGATAGTCTCCTCAGCCTAAAGCCAAGCATGCCCAAGTGATCAACACCATCGACCAGGATGGTGTCAATCACATATCTTCAGGAGTATGAAGGTGTTCTAACATCTTCAGGAGCCGAAGATCTCTCAAATCTTCGGCAGCCGATGATCTCTCCTTAGAAGCTAAATATGTGCCGATGATCTCTCCTTAGAAGCTGAATATGTTCTCACATCTTCAGGAGCCGAAGATCTCTCAAGTCTTCGGCAGCCGATGCTTGAGGATTTCTTTCAAACACATTATACTTTTCTGACAAAGTATATTTGTGATATTTTGCATTGACGTGGACCTCATCCCAAGATCAGAAAAAGTAAGTTTGTCTCTTACACTCTTTTAAGGAAAGGTCCACACCATCCCTGCAGGTCAACACTTTTAGACAAAGTCACTCCAAGACAAAAGGTACATCATGTACCATGCATAATACCTGTGTCCATCCCTTGCTCAATAGGTGTCTCATGCATAAAATGCATGAGGCACTATAAATATGATGGATGTTTCAACATGCAAGATCAACCAACTCTACTACCTTCAAGTGCTCTAAGTGCCTGGCAACTTTCTCTCTACGAAGATCTTATTGTTTTCCAAGTGTTTTACAATTGTTCTTCATTCTCTATGTGTATGATTGTTTGAACATATCTCATATGTTCTCTTCCGCAACAATCAAAGTTTTCTATGTGTAATTTTTGATTTCAAATCATTAAGAATTAAATTAAGTGAAAAACTGTGTGTATTTTATTAACCCCTTCTACAATACTTTTCTTATTTACTTACTGCCATTTGGGACCAACACCTTCTTTTCTTTATCAAATTTCTCTCTTTCCAGAATCAGCACTTTCTCAAAATCAGACACTTGTTGAGAAAGTTTTAAGCATTTAAGCTCTACCAACTTCTTCTATTCAAAACACTTTTTAGAGAAATCTAAGAACTTCTTTGAAAATTTTTTCTTTTCATTTTCAAAAATATCTTTATTTTCAGCAAGCTGTTTTTCAAAAACAGATAAATTCTTTCTATGCTCAGAGTTCTCAGATTCCAATCTCTTTATCTTCTCATCATTCATCCCAGAAGATCTTCATTGAGAGTACTTAAAGCACTGATTTCTTCTTTCAAGGAGATGATTTCAGTAAAATATCTCTTGACTTTTGAAAATGAAATAATAGCATGACCCAAATTAATTTTCTCTAATTCCCCTTTTCTAATCTTCTCTTCAAGATATGTAAAAAATCCCATGATCAATGAGTAATCAGCTTAATATGAATGATCGTTCCAAACTATATATCAGAAAATCAAAAAATCAAATTGAATTGAAATCTAGCACAAAAATTAAAATTTTAACAACACTTGATATTGCGCAAAGTCGAGGTTTTCGTGAACAGTGTGTTGCGCAAAGGAAGGTTCTCATGACCCATTGAATACGCAAAGAATGGTTTGCGTAAATGCCTTGTAGCGCAAAGTGAGCTTTGCGCAAGCCAAATGAAACGCAAGATGATGTTTGCGCAAGCCAAGTGATACGCAAGATGAACTTTGCGTGAGGAGTTGTTTGCGCAAAGTAAAGTTCTCGTGTTCAGCGTGATACGCAAAGTACACTTCTCGGAATAAGTGTATTGCGCAAATGCGAGGTTTGTGTAAGATGAAGGATGCGCAAAGGAGACTTTGCGTAATGGCCTTGATGCGCAAAGGAGACTCAATCTGCGAATGGTGCAAAAAAGCTTTGCGTGGATGTTGATTGCGCAAACTGAGCTTTGCGTGATCTACGGGATGCGCAAACTATGTTTTGCGTGATGCACTGGTTGCGCAAACTAAGCTTTGCGCAACAACCTTGAAACGCAAATGAATTTCTTCTTAAAGCTCGGATAATTTTGCGCAAACGTCAATGAATCTTGCGCAAAGTGTATGAACTTGCGCAAAGTGTATGAACTTGCGCAAACCATGTTCTTGGTTCTTTCTATCTCAAATCGAATCAAACCTGCAAATTTGATCTCAAGAATATATCAGAATCATCGAAAAACAGTACTAAACTCAAATTTGCTATTAAATCCAGATTAAAAACAACAATTTGCACAATTTCGAACAAGAACAGAGTTCGAACAAAAATAACCAGAAACACTCAAAAATCGAAAATTGACATCGAATTAGAATGAATTACAATATGGAATCAAAAGAAGAATCAATCACCAACATAAATCGAACTCAATGATTCCATTTTCTTACAACAAAAATGATTTTTCACCAAATTTCGTATGAAACAGTGAAGAACACAAGTTCTTGAAAATTTTCAGAAAAACACAAATTCTCGATTTAAAACATCAGATTTCAACTCAAATCATGATCAAATCATTTCCGAAAAGTTTGGTTCAACTCTGATACCAATTGTTAATCAATAAATCACAATCAAATCAAGCAATTACTCAAAATATGATCAATTAAGAACAAGAACTAGAGAGAGAAACTAGAGAGAGAAAGTAGATCTCGTATTCATAAGTCTCTGAATCTTTACAATGTATGCGTTGTTCTCTAGTGTCGTTATTACAAGGTTACAAAGCAAACCCTATTTATACTACACAACTAATCAAGACTTAATGACTAAGGAATGCTAAACAAGCTTTGACTTTCCTAAAACATAGACAATGTTGTCTTTTACATATTTGACTTTCCATATTAAATCTTTGATACAATATTTAGACTTAAGAAATTTCACAAAAACATAACATGATTTGATTAATTTGAAAATTTTGTGATTTTTGTGTTCTTGGAAAAAACGGAGTCTGTGTGATTTTTTAAAACTTGATTTTGAGATTTAGTGGTGATTTGGTTTGATTTTGTGTGAATTTGTTCCTAAATACATATTTTAGACATGAAACAATCAATGATTTCAAGTTTAATTCATAAAAATAATTTTTGAAAATTTATGATTGTTGATGTTCTTGAGATGCTCTTGAATTTTTTTGTTCCATATATGAGTTTTGATCCGAAAAAAGTTGTGGATTGTTTCAAAAATGTGTTTGTGATACATTTTTTTTATCCATAATTCTTGAAATAACAAATTGCTTTTAAGTTTTTGATGTTGCAGAAAGTTCAAAATTTGCCACAACGAAGAAGAAACATGAAGAACTCGTTAAACATGAAGAACACGCAACTAGTGACTTGAGAGTTTAAAAAAAATCAACTCTAGTGGCTTGAGAGTTTGAAAAAATCAACTCTAGTGGCTTGAGAGTTTGAAAAAAAAATCAACTGTAGTGGCTTGAGAGTTTGAAAAAAATCAACTCTAGTGGCTTGAGAGTTTGAAAAAATCAACACTAGTGGGTTGAGAGTTTCATAAAACACTCAAACCATTGTCTGAGAGTTTGTAAAACACTCAAACCATTGTCTGAGAGTTTCAAAAAACACTCAAACCATTGTCTGAGAGTTTCATAAAACACTCAAACCTTTTTTTGCGAGTTCACTTGGTTTGCGAATTCCAGTGCTTTACGAGTTTCAAGTGTCTGCGAGTTTAGTGATCTGCGAGTTTCAAGTGTTTGCGAGTTTCAAAGTTAAATTATTTTTCTGAGATTTTTTTAAAGTGATAATATGATTTTTGACTTTCAATCAACTTTTTTGAATTGTTTGGGAACGATCATTCATTCAAGCTAATCATTCAAGATGCCAACTACAGATGAGAAAGGAAATATTGTACTGTCAGCCAAAGATTGTGCTGTATTGTACAAGCCTAAGATGCCGGCAATAGAAGTTGAACGAGATAATCTTGAAAATCAGAATTCAGTTCTTCTTAATCAGATTCAAGAGCTTAAATTTAATTTGTCAAACTCTGATAAAACTCCTGACTGTATATAAAATGTGCTAATCATGCTAAATCTGATTTTGCAGGTATCATCAGTGCAAAAGAGATAGAGATAAAATAGAAAGAGAAAATTGTTGTTTTAAAAGAGAATACTATTAAAACATGTGAGAAAGAATTAAAACTCAAAGAGAAAAAGATTGCAAATCTTCAAAGCCAACTGAAGACAACTGAACAAAAATCATCAGATATGCAAGCTGAATCAGTTGAACTTCAAAACAATTTTAAGGCTTTTGAAGACAAGATATCTGCCTTGGAGATGCATAATGATGAACTGATAAAAAACCTCCAAGCAGATAAAAACAAATCAAATATGGAGACATCTTCTACTCAAAAGTTGTTTGAACTTTCCAAGAAAGCTAACCAAGAGAAGAAGGATCTTGAGCTTAGATGCATTAAACTCTCGAAGCAAGTGTCAGAGTTTGAAAAGATTTTAATTACAGAAAGAGACACTTTTGCCAAACAGAGAAAAGTTCTTGAAGATAAAACTTATGAATTTCCCAAACAGATCTCTACTTTACAAGACTTACTTGAGAAAGAAAGACAAGTTTTTTAAGAAAAGAAAAAGTCTTTTGAGATTGAAAAGAAGAAATATGAAAAGAGAAATGTTGGGATCTTCAATGAGATTTCTAATAAAACCAAGAACTTAGAAAAAGATTTTGAGCTTGAACGTTTAAATTTTGAATCTGAAATATCTAAGCTCACATCCAAAATAACTGCTCTATCATCAGATATCCAAAAAGAACAGAAGGCCAAATCTGATTTCAAACAAAAGTTTGACACACTAACTTCTGAAAGAAACATTTTATCCAAAAATACAAAAGACTTGGAAGCTGCAAATGTTGAACTGTCAGATAAAGTTTCAGCTGATGTGATTAGTCAATCACCCGTTGATAATTCAGCAAAATCAGTCTATTCTTTCAAAACAACTTCTAGTTCTATTCATGAGAAAAATGTTTTGAAAAAGAAAAGTGCCAAATCAAATCAGATCAGACCATCTAATCTATTTTATGACAAATCTGTTGATGGTACAACAAGTTTTTATATAAAAATTCTTGGAAAGCAATCTAAGAAAGAACACATGGTCTGGAGAGTTAAAGGTTCTTCTACTGAAGAGAGGAAGAATGACAAAGCATATGCATCCACAACTAATGCCAACAAGAATAGTGTGCATAAAGGTAAATCTTTAGGTAATTCTGATATGTCTTATTCTACTAATCATTTGATCAGGATTGCTCAAAAGAAGATTTGTTGTTCATACCGTGGATCAAATGACTTTGTAAGCAATAATTTTGTTAATTACTGGTATGGTTCTTATTATGTAACTCCCACAAGAACTGCAACTAACACATTAGAACCCAAATACCAGTGGGTACCAAAAGCTAAATCTGTGTTGCAGGCACCCAAGCTTTAAGGGGGAGCAAGAACAAAGGTTTTTGAACAAAATATTTCAAAACCCGGACTTTAATGTTAAAGGACCATGACTTCTAGACAAAGCATTCTAGAACTCGGACTTTAATGTTTAAAGATAAGGATATTTTGAAAATATCCAGGGGGAGCTTATCTAACCTAAATCATTATATCATGATTTGAGAGGGAGCTTAAATGTAAGTATCTTCTGATCTTAATCTCTGATTGTTTGAAAGAAGAACAACTTTCAAGCATGAAAAACGTTTTCTTAAATGTTCAAACCACTTCTCTATTCTCAAAAGATTTCATGAATTAAGAAGTGTGATTTTAAATGTTTTTCATTATTGAGTGTTAGCCCCAAATCTGAACCAATGAAAGTATTGAAAATAACTAAGCCTTCATCTAAAGACTTTCAAAGGATCACAGCAAGTCTATCTCTGAAGTCAATTCAGAGTCAGTCTGAAGAAAGCAAGTCTGTCTCTGAAGTCAGTTAAGAGTCAGCCTCAGAGAAAGTTGTCTGTCTCTGAAGTCAGTTCAGAGACAGTCTCACGGAAAGACATCAGAGAGCTCCTCATCCTCTATCCTAGTTCAGAGCTCTGAAGATGATCACTCTGAATCTCTTGACAAAGAAGAACAGATGACACGTCACCTTGTGATAAGATTTACTTTCTAGAATAGGTCACTGTTCAAGCATGTCTTGATCTTACCTCTTAGGTAAGATACTGTTCAAGCATGCTTCTATTTGTCAGATAAGTACACTATTTACTTTATGGTCCTATAAAAAGGACCATCACCTTCATGTTCAAAGTGTGCTTAAGAAGTCTTAATAACTGATAATATAAGTTGAATATTTTATTCAAAGAATATCTTGTTTATCTATTATTTGCTTTATGAACTGTGATATTTGAATCTCCTTTGATATTAAATTGCTTCCGCTGTTATTACTCTTATTGTTTATATCATTGTTGTGAGATTAAATCTAGGATCCAACAATTGGTATCAGAGCCTACTTTGTTTTCTAAAGAAAGATATATCGCATCTGCATACTCGGATAGATTTACATCTCATTGATTCTAACTTTCAATATCTGTGCATGTTCAAATAAACCTGGTTTATTAAAAAACACCATATGCTCAAGATTTGATAGTAAATCACTATTCAAAACAAAAAGCATCAGCTCTTTAAATATTCATCTTTTTCTTTTAAAAAAAATGGCAAACTCAAGCATAAGTGCCATTTATACTGCTGGGTCATTAACAAAACTTCCTAAACTTTTAAGGGATGAATATCCCTAAAGGAAGATAAGGATGGTAAATTTCTTAGAAGGCATGGACAAGGATCTCTTTAGATCAGTGAATGTTGGACCACACATTCCAATGGTGTTGGTACCAAGAGTTCCTGCAACAGTAGATACTGCTGAAATCCCTGCATATTATGAAAAGAAAACCACAAACTTCACTGATGAAGAAAATAATATGATGGATAATGATTCAAAAGCTGTTAGATTACTTATAATGGCCATTCCCAATGATATCTTTCAAGAACTTGATTCTTGTAAAACTGGAAAAGAGATATGGGATCAGTTGTTAAATCAACTTGAAGGAGGCCTACAAACTCAGAAAAATAGAAGAAATCTTTGCATCAATGAATATCATGATTTTCATGCTCTACTAGAAGAAATATTACACCAAACTTACTCAAGATTCAACATTTTTATCAACAAATGCAGAAAGTTTGGAGTGATAAGAACAAAAGAGGAAAACAACGTTCTTTTCTTGAAAAACTTAAATGAAGAATGAACACAACTGTCCATGTCTATACAAGCCAATCAAGATCTTGAGTCATGGTCATTAACTGACATTTATGGCACTCTTGTTGCACATGAAAAGGAAGTTATGAAGCAAAAATCAAAAATGTCTTCAGGTGGACCCCTTGCACTTGTTTCAAAACAAATTTCGAAAGAAAACAACTGTGAAGAGTCACAAAAAGGTTTGGAAACAAAAAGAAGATCCAAAAAGGTCCTAATGGTAGAAGAAAATCATTTAGATTCAGAATCAGAAGATGATATTAATGCCTTCTCCAAATCTCTTGCATTAATCACTCATCAATTTAACAAGAAATTTGGGAAGAAAGTGTTTGAAGGAATGAGAGAGAATGAAGAAAAAAGAAATCGTGAAAGAAGATTTCAACAAGAAGGTGTCAGATTTCCACAAAAACCCAGAGTCACTCCATATAGTGATCAAAGGGTTACAAACTTCAACAACAATGATGCAACTCAACAATCAAGACCTCAACAATCATTTCAACCAAGGTATCCACAGCCACAGAGATACTTCAAACCTCAAGAACTGAAGCCAGAGACAAGTATTGCTACTCTTCCAACAAATCAAAATGATGGAAGATGTTTCAGATGTGGCAAGCTAGGCCATTTCTCTGCAAACTGCAGAGGAAAACTTGTCAAAGATCAAGATTACTACAAGAACAAATACAAGTATAACGTAAAAGAAAGAGTTCTTGTAGCAGAAATGGAAGACTGGCTATCTGACTCAACAAGCGACGGCGAGGAAGAACCTACCAATCTCTATGGTATGGATTTTTCAGATGGAAATCAAACTGATGGAGCATCAGAAGACAACTCTGAAAAGGTAAACTCTCTTTACACCTCTGACAGTGATCCTGAAATAGATGCTTTTAATCTAGTTAATGAACTTCAAGATCTAGAGCAAAAGTTTCTTGAAAAGAAAAAGAAAAGAGAGCAAGTGCCAAAAGAGCTCATCTGTTTCAAAAGAGAAAAGAATCTTCTGGAATCAGAAAAGAAATAAAATTTTCTTGAAAAAACCAAACTTGAAGAAACTCACAAGCAAAAAGAAAAAATCATTTTCAGAAGAAATAAGAAAAATTGAGAAAGTTTTAAAAGGTAAAGAAGAAGAAGTAAAGAAGTCTGAGTATGAAAGGCTCAATTCAATTGCCTTAACCAAATTTTTTCAAAAGGAAAGAGAAATCTTACATCAATCTCTTGATAGAAAAAATCTTCGAATCAAAAGCTATGTTAATGCACAAGGTGTTTTCGACAAAATAAAAACTCAAATGGACTCTCAAGGGTTGGGATTCAATGAGTTGAATTTATTCACTGGATTGGAGAAAACTTCACTTTCTTCCACTTTCCGTATGGGAAAGATCCAAAGCTTTGAAGGTCCATCTCTGAATAATTTTAAAAGAATGAAAACATCAGAGGTATCAAAAGCAAGAGCTCTGGATTTCAAAAATACTACATACTCTAAAGTAAAAAACTTTCAAGAATATGTGTTATAGATAAAAGAAGAAACTTTAGAGGTACAATTCACAAAACCTCAGAGCTATGATCCCAAAGACATTTTCAGATTTGATGCTTTCATCTCAAATGAATCAGAGACATCCGAACCAAGTACCTCTGATACAAGTACTTCTGAAAATGAATCTCAGAGTTCACTAAATCTGAATGTCGCTCTGTATACACCAAAGTCAGATGAAAACATCAGAACTACATTTAAAGATGATGTTAAAAACATATGGAAAGAAAATGTGTTGGAGGATTTAAAAAGAAAAGAAAGCATGAAACGGATCATTAAAGTCTCTAGAACAAAAATTGAAAAACCAATAGAGGTAGTTATCTCTATTAAAACTAAAAGAGACTTTCTTGATTATGATTCAGAATCTGATCAAGAGATTGATGAACAAATTTTTTGTAAACCAGAGAATGTAATTCAGAAAAAGATAGAAACTATTGGGTCTGGTATTTTGAATGTTCCAATTTCATTGTTGAGAAGCAAAACCAATATACCAATAAGTCCTGATTTTGCAAATATGTGTTTACAAGCAAAAACGTCTTTGGAACTTGAAAAAGAATTACAAGAAAAGGCAAAGAATAAAACAAACACTTCTAATTCTTACACCTATAAAACAGTAAAATTCTCTCCTGAACAAAAAGACAAATGGAAAAAAATTAACTATATTGATCCTGTCTGTGCAGTGAGCAACAAAGAAAAGAAGATGTTTTTGATCAAGAAAAAACAACTTGAAAAGAAGACTATCTTTCAAGCTAAAAGGAAAACAGTAGTTAGGGATACATGTAATATTCGTAATGCTAGTTTCAAAAGAAGTCAAAATGTAACAAATGCTTTTAATAAAAAGAAAAACTTTGCTCCTACTTTTTCTTGTTCTATTAATTGCAACTGCATTCATCTCTTGATCAAACTGAAAAATCATTTCAGAGGATCACATTGTCTTCTGAATCAATCTCTGAAAAATATCTCAGAGACAAAAGTTCAAAAGAAGACAAGTAACGGCAAGGCATCAAAAGATGAGATGCCAAAAAGTCATACAAATCCATCAAAGTCTAACATAAAAGGACCCATAATGAGATGGGTACCTAAGAAACAATAATTTGTCTTGCATAATCAGTCAATGCCAATCTGGTACCCAGATTCTGGATGTTGAAGGCATATGACTGGAAATAAGGAACTGCTATCCTCATTCAAAGCAAAATCTGGAGGAGCAGTTACTTTTGGAGACAATGTGCAAGGACAGATTAAAGGATATGGTGAATTATCAAGAGGAAATGTTTTAGTATCAAAGGTTGCTTATGTGGATGGATTAAAACACAATCTGATCAGCATAAGTCAACTATGTGATCATGGTTGTGATGTGAAATTTCAAAAAAAATATTGTTCACTTCTCCACTCAGAATCAGGTCAAGAATTACTCAGAGCAGACAGAAAAGGTAACCTCTACAAAATGAATTTTACCAAGATAAACAACACTGATTCAGAGAAACTTTGTCTTGTATCTCTGAATAGGGAGGAAGTCTGGCTCTGGCATAAAAAGTTTTCACATCTAAACTTTTCCTCACTTGATAATTTAGTTAAACTTAATTTGGTTAAGGGATTACCATCTCTGAAGTTTAACAAAGATCATCTTTGTTCTGCTTGTGAGATGGGAAAAATGAAAAGATCTTCCCATAAAACCAAAAGTGAAAACAATTGTACTAGACCTCTGCACATGCTACATGTGGACCTCTGTGGTCCTATCTCTGTACAGAGTCTAGCAGGTAAGAAATACATTATGGTTCTGATTGATGAATTTTCCAGATTCACATGGATAGAATTCATCAGAGCAAAATCAGATGTACCTGATATTTTGATAAGATTGTTGAAAATATTACAGGTTCTATTCAGCATCAAAGTTTAGAAACTAAGAAGTGATAATGGAACAGAGTTCAAAAATGCCAAAATCAATTCATATCTATCAGAAGAAGGCATTACTCCTAACTTTTCTGCAGCAAGAACTTCTCAGCAAAAATGGAGTAGTTGAAAGGAAGAACAAAACATTTGTTGAAGCTGCAAGAACAATGCTTGCTGGATCTGATCTTTCAACAAATTTTTGGGCAGAAGAAGTGGCAACTGCCTGCTTTAGTCAGAACAGAGCAACAATTGTCAAAAGATTTCAGAAAACATTCTATGAACTCATTAACAATAGGAAACCTAATGTTAAATATTTTCATGTTTTTGGATGCAGGTGTTACATTCTGAACGATAGAGAATCTCTTGGAAAGTTTGAAAAGAAAGCTGATGAGGGCAAATTCATTGGATATTCTTTACCCTCAAAAGCTTTCAGAGTGTTCAATATAAGAACAAGGACCATCGAAGAGATCATCAATATCACTTTTGATGACAATAAAAGCTCTGAACAACAAGAAAATCTCTCAACACATATCTCTGAATCATCAAGAGAATCTGAATTACACAGGATATTTGAAGATTTCTTTGATGAAGATAACCAAGAAGTAGTCTTCAGAGATAGACCAAGAGATAACTCAGAAGGACCCCAAGAAACAGGTACAACTCTTTCTGGTCCCTCTGAATTAACACCTTCTGATTCTCCAAATTTAGATCAGCAAAGTGAATCAGAAGAAGCTGAAGATCAAAAAGAGGATGATCAAGGAGTGTCTGAAGTAACTCCAGAAACAAATAGTGAAGAAATTCAAGAATCTGCTTCACCATTTAGGGAACCAACTTCAGAGACTCTGCACAGCACAACAGAGATGTCACCATCTGTCATCTCTAAAGCTCAAACTCCACCCTAAATTTTTGTTCCAATCTCAAGATGGACAAAAGATCATCCAATTGATCAAGTCATTGGATCCTCATCACAAGGAGTTAAAACAAGATCTGCCACAATCAATGAATGCTTCTACGTAAACTTTTTGAGCATTATTGAACCAAAGAAGGTAAAAGAAGCTCTTAAAGATCCTCATTGGATTTTTGCAATGCAGGATGAACTTCAAGAGTTTGTAAGAAACAAAGTTTGGACCCTAGTTCCCCTTCCCAAAGGAAAATTTGCAATTGGAACAAAATGGGTTTTCAGAAACAAAAAGGATGAGGATGGAGTAATAATCAGAAACAAAGCCAGGTTGGTTGCTAAAGGATATTGCCAAGAAGAAGGTATGGATTATGATGAAACCTTTTCACCTGTAGCTAGGCTAGAAGCAATCAGAATCTTCTTAGCCTATGCTGCACACAAAGGATTCAAAGTTTATCAAATGGATGTTAAATCTGCCTTTCTACATGGTAAATTAAATGAAGAAGTTTATGTCTAGCAGCCACCTGGATTTGAAAGTACAGAGTTTCCTAATCATTTTTATTATTTGGATAAGGTTCTGTATGGACTTAAACAAGCTCCAAGAGCTTGGTATGCAACTCTGTCCAATTTTCTGATTAAAAATGGATTTGACAAAGGCATAATTGATACAACATTATTCATCAAAAGGTACAAAAATGAGATGCTTTTAGTACAAATTTATGTTGATGACATTATATTCGGCTCTACAAATCAAAAGTATTGTGACAAGTTTTCAGAGTTGATGAAGAGTGAATTTGAAATGAGCCTCATGGGAGAATTAACCTTCTTTCTGGGCTTACAATTAAAACAAACTTCAGAAGGCACTTTCATAAGTCAAACTAAATATGTCTCTAAAATTTTACAAAAATACAAACTCAATGATTCAACTTCTATGAAAACACCTCTAGCCACGGGAGTCAAACTTGACTCTGATCCTTCAGGACAATCTGTAGATATAAAAACCTACAGAGGCATGATAGGTTCACTATTATACTTAACTGGAAGTAGGCCTGACATAATGTTTGCAACATGTCTTTGTGCTTGATATCAAGCAAATCCAAAAGAATCTCATTTATCTGCTGTCAAAAGAATTTTCAGATACCTAAGAGGGTCACCATCATTAAGCCTCTGGTATCCAAAACTTTCAAGTTTTGATCTAACAACTTACACTGATGCAGATCATGCAGGATGTAAGCTTGACAGAAAAAGTACCTCTGGGTGCTGTCAATTACTGGGCAATAAGCTGGTAAGTTGGTCATCCAAGAAACAAAACTGTGTTTCAACTTCAACTGCAGAGGCAGAATATGTTGCTGCTGCTAGTTGTTGCTCTCAAGTAATATGGATGAAAACTCAGCTCAGAGATTATGGCCAACAATATGAAAGAATACCCATTCTGTGTGATTCAAAAGGTGCCATAGCCATCTCTGCCAACCCAGTACAGCATTCAAAGACAAAGCACATTGATGTAAGGTATCATTTCTTAAAAGATCATGTTGAAAGGGGAACAATATAAATGTATTTTGTACCAACTGATCTCCAACTTGTTGATATTTTCACAAAAGCTTTAGATGAACGAAAGTTCAATTTTTTAATCAGCAAGTTAGGAATGTTGAATATGTCTACCTAACAAGGAAGAAACTCAGAGTCTCTGATCAAAATATCAGAAACTCTGACCCAAGTAGCATATGTCAATATCAGTTTGTGAATGTTCTCCAAACACATTACAAAGAAAAAAAATAAAAAGTTTTTCTTTTGTCAAGGGGGAGAAAAAGAACTTCAGACATTTCAGAGTCTCTGAATTTCATCTCAGAGTCTCTGAAATTGAGAAAAAAATTTTCAAATGTCAAATCAGAATCTTTGAATTTTGTCTCAGAATCAATTAAATTTATCAGAGTTTCTGAATATTGTCTCTGTAGTCTTATCGGAGTCTCTGAAATTAATCATCAGAGTCTCTGAAATTGAAGACCTCTTCAAAATCATCTGTCAAGGGGGAGTCAACAACTAAAAGACCAAGTCATTCCTATAACAAGAACTTTATAATTAATAAGCAATTTTTGATATCATTTGAAATTAATAATTCAGTTAAACTGAACCTTTTTTCACTACAATTGATATCTTAAATTACTTATTAAGGCGAAAGGTTTGTCTAGTCAACACAAAGAATATATTCAATTTTTTATTGAAAAATGGCGCCCCTTTCCTATTTTCTTGGAACCTACATTCGTAGGTACAACAATTTTCAAGGCCACGTGTCACAAAAAGGGATGAGTGAAAGGCCAAACGGCTTTATCCAAAGGGTCAAATCACTGCCATTTCACCTTATGTACTCGAGTGTATCTTTTTCTAAATTTGGATACAAAACCAATTTAACATCCGGATATTCAATTTTACAAATTACTCTCGAGCAATCTCTCTCTCTCTCTCTCTCCAAAAGAATTTGAAATTCATCTTCTTTACTTCCACCTTAACAATGCCGTCTTCAAATGAATGGTGCAAACTTTTTCCAATCAAAGACAACAATCATATGATTCAGCTTGATTCTCTCAAATTTGAAGAACAATATGGAGTAATCTGCGAGTTCTTCTCCAACTGTGAACTGACTCATGCCCTAACTGCTTTTACAAATGAATGTCCACTATCGTTTGTTCAAGAATGGTATTCATCAAGTCACTACAGCGTTGCACATAAAGGAATAATCGGCGAGTTCGACATATCTCAAGTTGTAAAATGTCGGATACTCATCAATCCTGCTGTTCTAAGAGAAGTTCTCCCACTCCTAACAGCTGAGGAACTTCAAATCACACGTTTGGAAAAACGCCCAACTTTTGAAACCCTACTCCAGTTCATTCGAATGCTAGGTTACAACACTGAAATCACCAGATTGAGCAACTTCCGACGACAACATCTACCACCAATCTGGAATTTCATGTTCTCTGTCCTAAATCGCACTCTAACCTGCAAACTGGGGAGCATGGATCAAGCAACACCAGAAATATTGTCAATCATGTATGCCCTATTCTTCAATCGAAACTTGGACATGGCCGGCATAATCTTTGATATGATTCTAACATCAACAGAGAAGAAGAACAAATGCTTGGTAAAGGACCCTGAACAAACTACCCAATCATCCAAAGTTCCTTCAATAACATTCCCAAGATTTCTGTCTCTAATCATCCATGCTGCGATCGAGAAGCTTCATATTTTGATTGCCCCTGAACAACCTAAAACTCTATTCTACATAATGAACATCATCAAACCGACGATTCTATCTGAAGGCTATCCAGAAGCAAGGAGGATTCCTCACCACATGCTGAATCAGGTAAATCCTCAATTTGTAGTGTAGAGGATAGAACCAGAGGAATCCTCCTTGCTGGGAACCAGTTCTGGGAACCCAAACACACTTAGGTCCTGAACCTGGAATGGAGAGCAAGAGCATCTCGGCTTCAGAGGGATCTGAGGACCCTGAAGTTCAGAGCTCTCACAAGAGTGAACCAGAGGGTACTCTTGGTAGAGAAACCGAAGTTGAGAGAGATGACAGAGCACCGGAAGGGGCTGTCAATGAGGAAGTAATGGAAGAAACCTCATCTGCTAGTGTAGAGGATAGCTCGACTAGCTCTGAGGAAAGTGAGGATGAATCTTCAGAGACTAGCTCTGAAGATTCTCAGAGAGAAAAGAGCAAGTCTTCTGACTTAGAGAAACCTGAGAAACATATATTTTAGGACACCAACCCCATCTCCCAGTGCAACCACACAATCTAACCTACCTGATCCAGAGGTAATGGTTATTGAATCAGAGGTGCACACCTCAAACCCAAACGAGCAAGCCACTTAAGAGGTACCTTTTTCCACCTCTGAAGTTCACATAACTGAAGAAACTCGGTTTCTGGATAAACCCTCTTCAAAGGACTTAGCCAATACTTCAAGTACTCAGTTGCCTCTGAGTACATCAGAAAATCCTACACATGATGCTGCCTCTGTGGCTCATCTCTCACCCTTTAGGATATCCAGAAGTAGTTGTCCAACTCAGGGACAATGGCTTGACCTACAAAACCAAGGATTGACTTGCCTGGATCGCAAGATCAACTCCCACATTCACTTCCAGTCCTCTGAATCTGAGGAGGAGGACTTGGATGAGAACATAACACTTAGAGATGATTCTTCGAAACATCAAGGATTGAGTGGAAGTGCTTCTAGAGACAACATCAAGACAGCTCTGAAAGAAGGCTCCTCTAACTCGAGGAAAAATTGGCTACATGTGTTGTAACCAATGTACCCCTCTCTGAACTTCTCACTAAATTTGAGTTCCAGAGATTCTGTGAGGAAGTCAGAGGTTCCATGAATCAGCATAACTTTCAGAGAATTGACGGTTCAGAGACCTCTGCTCTTCGCTCTGAAAACACAAACCTCATAGCAGAGGTTTCCACTCTGAAAACCCAACTCTTGGACTCCTCAAACAGAATCCAAGAGTTGGAACAAGAACTGTTCAGACAGAAGTCTGAATCATCTCTGGAAATAGTCAATCTTAAAGCTCAGAATGCTGCTCTACAAGCATCTTCAACCATCGATGTTCAGAAGGCTCTACAAGAACTAAGGGAAGAGGTAGTAGCCAACAGATCATCATCACTCTCAACAGATCAAATGGCCTCTATCTCTGACCTCATCAAAGCAACAATTCAAGCTTCTGTAACAACTGTCAACACACCATCAGCAACACCCCAGCCACCGCCCCGTACTTCTGAAGACCTAATCACCAAAAGTTATCTAGCCTCTTTCAAATCAGCAATAATGAGCAGAATGCTGACTTGTTCTTCCAAGATCTCTACTATTGCTCAGAAGCAGGTCAGAGCGACTCTGGAACTTCATAACTATAAATCAGAGGACCAGATTGCTGAAATCATAAATGCTGCTTCAGAGGCAATCGAAACCATCCAGAAGACACTTTTGGATCCCAAAGGAAAAGGAATCGCTGAATCAAGCTCTCCCAAATACAAACGCAAGTTTTCTTGTGGGACTTGCAGCGATGCAGTGAAGAAAGCCAGATTTGATGATTCAGAGGATTCAGATGATGATGAGCACTCTGAATCACAAAATAGGGAGATTAGAGATAAAACCGCGCACACCTTTAAAGCTGCTCCCTCTGCACAAGTTCAATAGAAGGAACCAGAGAGGAACACCACCTCTTCTGATGAAAACCGTACTTTACAATCATTCACATCACCAGTCATGCTTTACGCCTCATCAACACCAGGAGTTCCAATCACTCCAGTTACCGACGCAACTCCAGAGAAAATTGGAGCTCTGGAAGAGGAAGAAGAACAACTAGTAGACTTCTCTACGTCATCTGAAGATGCATTCTCATCACCCGAAAGACAACCAATGGTGATGAGAGATGCCTTTGAGTCAGAGTCTGAGAAGGAACAGAAAGATTCTAACAGAGAGGAAGAAGTTGCTGGAGATCAAATCGAAGTAATTGATGTCGAAGAGTATGTTTTCAAAAACGCTCAACCCCATCATACCTCAAGAGCTTCAGAATTAAGATAATCTCCAGAGTTAGATGGATATATCTCTGAACAGCCTTCAGAGATAACTCAGTCATATCCCAAGGACAAAGAAACCATGGTTGTTGATGAATAGGATCCTCAAGAGAATCTTGTTCAGAAGACAAGCATCGGTTTACCAGCCAAGGTATTCACTCATCCTCCCATATTCTTATAATCCACTCCTGAAGCATCGATAGAAGATCACTTTCGACATATATACTGTGAGTTCAATATGGAAGACACTCAAATAATCCCTCTGAATCCAAGAATCAGAGAGGATATGCCAGACTACGAACGAAGATTCATACAGGCAAAGACATCACCAAGAAAGGCGGTTCTCAATGATGCTCCAATAGTAAAAGTTGACAAAATCTCTGAAAAGACATTCGCCTTCAATAAAATCATATATAGGCATTATGTGGTGACTCGATCTGATCAGAAGATTTACGAGTTCAATGATAATGATCTCGTAAATCTAAATCCTTATGGTCTTACTCATCTATATGCCTATTGCTCTACGAGATACGATTTAGGAAGAAGGGAAATCAAAATGAGCATGGTTGAAGTAAGATGGGCAATGGAAGCTTTCATCAAACACAGAACCAAATGTGACTTTCAGATTGCTCTGAACTTGGGTGAAGAAAAGCTCGGAGTGACTGAACCAGTGGAATCCATCGAAAACCTGGACAAACAGAAGACTAGATCAATCATTGAAGAACCTCTGGGTTTCATCTACAGAGTGAACCAAGAGAAGAAAATATTTCTAGCTTCACAAGTAGAAAAGTATTCTGATGAAACCTTGAAAGGTATACAGAAGATGATTCATGTAAAGCAAGAACGACACAGAGCAGACCTACTGGCGAAACTAGACATGGAAATTGGCTCAATGATTAACTTCAGAGAGCTCATCATGAAGTTTCATAGGATATGTTCTAGTGATAGGTTCTAATTACTTTTTGAATATTATTCTCTTTTGTATTTCCAAATTCTTATGAGAAGTAATATTTACAGAGGATGACTTTCTCCTCTTCGCTTTCTAGTTTAAATGTTAAAAGTGTTCTTTATTTATTTTCAGTACTTAGGGGGAGATTGTTAGCCCCAAATCTGAACCAATGAGAGTATTGAAAATAACTAAGTCTTCATCTAAAGACTTTCAAGGGATCACAACAAGTCTGTCTCTGAAGTCAATTCAGAGTCAGTCTGAAGAAAGCAAGTTTGTCTCTGAAGTCAGTTCAGAGTTAGCCTCAGAGAAAGTTGTCTGTCTCTGAAGACAATTCAGAGACAGTCTCACGGAAAGACATCAGAGAGCTCCTCATCAGAGATCCTAGTTCAGAGCTCTGAAGATGATCACCCTAAATCTCTTGACAAAGAAGAACAGATGACACGTCACCTTGTGATAAGATTTACTTTTCTAGAGTAGGTCACTATTCAAACATGTCTTGATCTTACCTCTTAGGTAAGATACTGTTCAAGCATGCTTCTATTTGTCAGATAAGTACACTATTTACTTTATGGTCCTATAAAAAGGACCATCACCTTCATGTTCAAAGTGTGCTTAAGAAGTCTTAATAACTGATAATATAAGTTGAATATTTTATTCAAAGAATATCTTGTTTATATATTATTTGCTTTATAAACTATGATATTTGAATCTCCTTTGATATTAAACTGCTTCCGCTGTTATTACTCTTATTGTTTATATCATTGTTGTGAGATTAAATCTGGGATCCAACATTGAGCTTTACTGTTTAATTGATCGTGTGTTTCCAAAGATCAATACTTGTGTATTATCTTGTCTATATATTGTCAAGTATTCATACACACCGGTTCAGTACTTCATTTGATTCTGTTATTACCATGTCTCATAAAGAAACAATTTTTCGATGGTAATACTGTTAAATCACATATTTATTGGATTCAAGATCATCAATTCTGAAGTTTGAAATCTGAAGTCAAAGCTGCAAAGTCAACTCTCATCAAATAGTCTAGGTCATTTTTGTAATAAATGTCAAAGTTAACTTTCCTTGTATTTTGGGTATTTTAGTCATTTTCCTAAAATAGGTGTGGTGACCTATTAGGTGTTAGGGTAGTAGTGTGCAAAAATGTGCCATTTTGAGTATCAGCAGCTGCAAACTCATTTTCTAGTGAGAGAGAGCTTAGAGAGAGAAAATCCTCTCAAGAGAGAAAAACCTTGTAATCGTTTGAATTGTTGAATCAAAACAGGTTTGTTTAATCTCTTGATTGTGATTATATTTGTTTTATGCGATAAGAACTTGAATCAAAAGGGATAATCAATTGGTATCAGAGCTAAACCAGATTAAAATCAACTTTTTCCAGAAAATATTGGTTCGACACTATTCATCATCTTCCAGAATCAATTTTCGAATTTTTGTGTGTTTTTCGAGTTGAAATCATTTGGGTTTTGTTCGAAATCAGATTTATATTGAGTTTGTATTGATTTTCTTGAGCATTACACTGTAATCGATCATCTATTTGCTGATTTTTGTGTTTTTGTTCTTCACGAGTTCTTGTGCACTGTTCCATCAATCGATTCCTCTAAGAGTGTTTGTTTTAGAAATTTGTTGATTGTAATCTATTCTAGAGGTGTTTGTGAGCTTATTCTCAAAGTTTGGGTTTGCAAATCGAAGATTAGATTGGTTTTTGGGATTTTCAGAGCCGTTTTTCGAAATTCAAGTGAAGAACAAAGGATTGTGCCAGTTCATATTGGGTTTGCGCCAGTTTCAAGGTTTCAAGTGCATAGCGCAAAGTTTCTTTTGCCCGATCAGTTCCTCGGGCAAAATTTCCTCTTGCGCTAGTCTCCCTTCGCGCAACACTCACTTTTGCGCCACTCAGGAAACTGGTCCACACCGGTCAGTGACATCGGTCCACTTCGATCGCAGCAGCCACCGGTAGAAAGCGAGACACCGGTCGAAGGAAGGACACCGGTCGCGCAACACACCCGGCCTCAAGACCCCGGTTTGCGCCATCAGTTCTTCGCGCAAACATCACTTCTCGAGACCTTCTTCTCGCGCACACCTCCATTTCGCGCGACCCACTTCTCGCGCAAAACTCCTCAACGGTGTCAGTACTTAGCGCAAAATTTCTTTCGCGCCAACTTATTTTAGCGCGAATTAGTTCTGTTGCGCCAAAGCCTCCTAGGACAATTTGCCGTTTACGCTACTGCCTTAGCGCGTTTTGGGGTTTTGCAAATTTTGTGCTAATTCTGTCCCCTATGCTAAGTCTGCGGAGGGGGACAAAGTTTTGTTCTTGATCAAAATTTTCTGAATTTCATTCTAAGATTTTCAGTATTGTTTTGATTTTATCTGGACTAACGATCAATTTCAACTTTTTTATTGCATATCTAAAACAGAAACAAGATGACTTTCAGAGAAGCTCTCGCCATCGGAACTGACATGAAGCCACCATTACTCTCAGGAGAGTATGAAAAATGGAAAAATCAGTTTTTGGATTTCATTGACAGTCATGAATTAGGGGATCATATTAGAATATCCCTAAGAGAAGGGACTTTGACAACTCCGAGGAGAGTTTTCACTGTTATAAAGAAGAATGGAGAAAGAGAAAAACAAGAACTTACATTACCACTTGATATGTACTCAGACGAGCAAAGAAAAAGACATCAAGCTGACTGTTTAGCCAGATCTTTTATATTGCAAAGAATTTCCGAGGAGATTTTAAAGGAGATTTCTATCAAGTTAGAATGCAAAAAGGCTACAGAAAAGCTGTTATGGGAACATATTGAGAAGGAAGAGACAGCACACATGTGCTTAATGGGAAAGATGGTGGATGAAGTTGAAGATCAAGCTGAGTCAGATGAAGAAGAGAATGAAGAGGTATGTGACATGACTGAATCTGATTTTGTAAATCAAATAAATGTCATGATGATTAGACTTCATAAGTTAGAGTCAAAGCTTAAGCGTGAAAGAGGTATCAATAAAAACAAAAACCAATCAATACAGAAACTTAGCGAGAATATTGCCGAGAATAAATTATTGATTAAGACTTTGCATAAAAATATTGATACCAGCGCTAAAGAAAAGACTCTCATTCTTAAAGAGTTAGCTGAAACAAATTTAAACTATAGACTGTGTGAGTTTAATTCAAAAGAGCTTACTAAAATGCATTCTTCACTTTCAAAAGAAAACAGATCTTTACTTGAAAAAATGAATGCATTGGATGGAAAATTATATACTCTGGGTCAAACAGAGCAAACCATTCATTTGAACAAACCTAAAGAGAATCCTGAATGTTGGGGACTTGGTTACAAGAACCCACACTACCTCAAAAAGGGTATTTCTGAAGTGCCTGCTCTCTATGATTTTGGATTTATGAAACTGGCACCTCAATACCCTGAACTCAAAGTTTTCTTGACTAGTCTGTCTGAAGAGGATTAAGCCAAGGAATATGCTAAAAGAAAAAGCACAACTAAAGTTCAACTTCCGTTTCGTTATGAGAGGTTGAATAATAGTTATAGTTCTGATAAATCAAAATCTCTTTCAAATGACTATTTTGAGAGTTATTCTGTGAAAGAATTGGAGGCTAAGCCCATCGAAGGTAAGCTTTATGTTCCTCCTCTCGTTTTGGAAAGTAAAATTTATGAACTCGAGAATACTTTCACAGAAGAAAGGATTTTGATAGACTTAGAACAATCTGTATTTTCTACCGTGTTCAAATATACTGGGTTTTCTAAATTCACCAAGGCTTTAAAATCTGATGATAGGTCTGGTTCACTTGACAATGAGCTTGGTTTCTTAAACTATGAAGGTGTTTTGGATGATAGTGTTGCTCAATTTGATTTTAATAACAAACTTCCTGATCATTCAACTTATGTTGTTAATTCTTTTGGGTTACCGAGTGTGTTTGAAAAAGGTGAAACATCAACGAAAGTAGATAAATCAGTTTTTGTGAAATCTAAGAATGTAAAAGGTAAGAAAAGGAAATATAAGCATTCTCAGAAACCGATCATCACTGGAAAGCCAAAGAAGAAGCATTTTTTTTATTCTCACCATTCTAACTCGAAAGTTTCAAATGTTTCAGATGTGAGAAAGAAAAGACTTGGAGTTAAGTCGGAATAGAAACCGAAACAGAAGATCGACGAGAAAGATAAATCATTTTCTAGTTCTGATTGTAATAAAAAGACTACTAGTAAAGATGATTTGATTGTGAATGTTGCTACTTCCAAAATTAAACTTGTTGATTCTCGCAAGAAATATTCAATAGGGCAATTATTCCAGTTATCTCCTTCTGCTAGAAAGTTTTCAAATTATGATAGATATGATTATGCTTCTCGAAAATATTCTGATGTTTGGTTTAGAAATTATCATGCAAATTCTTATCGTTCTAATTCTTCATATGGTTTTCAAAAGCAAAGCGGACCCAAATTTAAATGGGTACCAAAATCATGTGCTAACACTGTAGTCCCATTTATAAGTGGGTACCTAAACCTCATGTTTCTTGACTTCTCTTGTGCAGACCCGTCATATGTGGTACTTGGATAGCGGATGTTCCAAGCATATGACCGGGCAAAAAAGTCTGTTGACTAACTTTACACAGAAATACTGCGGCACAGTTCGATTTGGTAACGATCAGTTTTCACCAATTCTAGGTTATGGTGATGTGACACACGAGAACGTAACGATTAAGAAGGTGAGTTACGTAGAAGGATTAGAACACAATCTTTTTAGTATTGGGCAGTTCTGTGACAAAAACATAGAGGTGAATTTCAAGGCCAAGAAGTGTTTGGTACGTACTGAGGACGGGAAAGAACTCTTGGTCGGCACTCACAAGTCAAACCTCTACACCATCAACTTGTCAAAGGTCCAGACTGACCATCAGGTGTGTCTACTCTCAAAAGCATCGATGCAACAATGCTGGCTATGGCATCGACGACTTTCTCACTTAAATTTTCGGTACATCAACAAACTAGTCAGTAGAAAGCTGGTGAAAGGACTTCCTAAGCTCAAGTACGAAAAGGAACACTTGTGTGCAGCGTGTGAAAAAGGGAAGATGAAGAGAGCTCCACACAACCCGAAGCCTGAACCAAGTACCAACACTCCGTTAGAGTTCTTGCATATGGATCTCTATGGTCCTATGCGAACGCAAAGCTTAGGCGGAAAGAAACATGTGTTAGTTATTGTGAACGATTATTCGTGATACACGTGGGTCAAATTTCTACGGTCAAAAGATGAGACACCCGAAGTTCTCAATACATTTCTAAAGACGATCCAGGTAAATCTACAGAAACCAGTCAAGCTTCTCCGAACCGACAACGACACAGAATTTAAGAACAAAACAGTTGAAGAATATCTCGAATCGGTCGGGATAACACATCAATACTCTGCTACACGTACGCCTAAACCGAATGGAGTAGTTGAAAGGCGAAACCGTAAGCTAGTCGAGGCTACTCGCACTATGCTCAGTCAATCCGACTTACCTCTATTTCTGTGGGCTGAAGCTGTGTCGACTGCGTGTTACACATAAAATCGATCCATGATACACCGCCGATTTCAAAAGACTCCGTATGCATTGATCATCAACCGAACACCAACTATTAAATACTTTCATGTTTTTGGTTGTAATTGTTTTGTGCTAAATGACAGAGAGAGTCTGAATAAGTTCAGTCCTAAGGCGGATGAGGGCATCTTTATCGGCTATTCTTCTACATCTGCTGCATATCGAGTATACTTAAAGAAGTAAAAGACAGTGGTCGAGAGCGTAAATGTTACATTCGATGAAGATATGGCTTCTGAACACAACAGTTCAAAACCCGTGATAACAGGAGTATTAGCTTTTGGACAAATCAGTCCAGAACCTGTGTCTTAAGCGAACAAATCAGATGGGGCATCAACGTCTACTAATCATCTATCTGATTTAGATATTTTATTTGAACTTTTTTATAATGAATATCTTGGATCTAATGTGAATAAACTTGTTGTGGTTGACAGGATTGATGATTCAACGATTAATCATCCAACCACTTCAGATGTTTCTATTCAATCAAATTCCACGATTCAGCAAGATATTCCAGTTCAAATGCCTACTCCAATAGTTGAAGTTGTATCTACTAATGATGAGTTAGAAGTTTCTGAGTCAGTAGGATGTGATGTAAGGACAAATCAACAGACTGAACAAGCTATACCTACTGAAGCTTCTGCACCAATTACTTCAACTGAATCCCTCTCTCATGATGTTCAAACTGAAGAACCTGAAAGTGGATTATTAGATGACAACCATGATCAATCTTCATCTACTCCACTCCCTCATGAACATCGTTGGACCAAAGAGCACCCTCTTCACCAAGTAATTGGAGATCTCAACAAGTCGGTGCAAACTAGGTCAGCAACTTTGAATCAATGTATGCATGACTCATTCCTCAGCAAAATAGAGCCTACTCGAGTATCAGAAGCTCTTGCTGATTCGGATTGGGTGTCTGCCATGCAAGAAGAGTTAAACCAGTTTGAAGCCTTAAAGGTTTGGAGGCTAGTGCCAAAACCAGAAGGAAATACTGTGATTGGAACTAAATGGTTTTCAAAAACAAGAAGGACGAAGATGGTATTGTCATAAGGAACAAAGCCAGACTTATTGCCAATGGATATAGGCAAGAGGAAGGCATAGAGTATTATGAGACGTAGGCTCCAGTAGCGCATATAGAGGCAATCCACATGTTTCTAGCCTACGCAACTCACAAGAACTTCACCGTCTATCAAATGGACGTGAAGACTGCCTTTCTGAATGGCATTCTTAAGGAGGAAGTCTATGTCTCTCAACCAGAAGGGTTTGTAAATCCAGATAAGCCAAATCACGTCTACATCTTGGATAAAGCCTTATATGGTCCGAAACAAGCACCTCGCGCCTGGTATGATGTTCTATCTCAATTCTTGGTCAAGTCAGGTTTTTCAAAAGGTAAAGTCGATACCTCTTTGTTTATTAAAAAGGAGAAAGCTGATATCATTCTTATTCAAATATATGTAGATGATATTATATTTGGTTCTACAAATCCTAAATACTGTAAGAACTTTTCAAATCTCATGGTCTAACATTTTCAGATAAGTATGATGGGAGAGATGAATTTATTTCTCGGATTACAAGTAAAACAGTTTTCAACGGGGATTTTCATTAATCAATCTAAGTAAATTTTTGATATTCTTTGGAAATTCAAAATGGAAAATTGCAAATCAATTGGAACCCCAATGGCACCAAGTACTAAGATTAACACTGATCATTTGGGAAAAGCTGTTGATGTTAGGACTTATAGAGGTATGATAGGGTCTTTAATGTATCTTACTTCAAGTATACCAGATATAATGTTTTCAACATGTTTGTGTGCAAGATATCAGGCTGACCCTAAAGAATCCCATTTGGCTGCTGTCAAATGGATTCTTAGATATCTGAAGGGGACTACAGATCTTGGTCTGTGGTATCCTAAGGATACATGGTTTGAACTAACTGCTTATTCAGACCCAGATCATGCAGCGTGCATGTTGGATAGGAAGAGTACTTCAGGTCACATTCAATTTCTTGGAGACAAGCTCGTTAGTTGGGCGTCAAAGAAACAATTATGTGTTTCCACATCGACTGATGAAGCAGAGTATGTAGCTGCTGCCAGTTGCTGCTCTCAGGTCTTGTGGATGCGAACACAACTTCGAGACTATGGATTCAAATTTGATAAAATACCGATCTATTGTGACTCGAAGAGCGCTATCGCCATATCAGCTAAACCTGTGCAACACACTAAAACAAAGCACATTGATGTCAGGTATCATTTTATAAAAGATAATGTAGAAAAAGGTACAATAGAACTTTACTTTGTAAAAACTGATTACCAACTTGCAGATTTGTTTACCAAACCTTTAGATGAAAAGAGATTCAATTTTCTTGTATCTAAGTTTGGTATGCTAAATTTCAAGGTCTAATCAGTAATTACCTATTAAAGTTTCTTTTATTATAATTTTTCATCATTTCTTTATCATTATTTCCGTATGATATCTGCTCTTTCATAGTCTGTTCATGATCTCAGGGGGAGTGTGAGAAATACTTCATAGATGATCATTGTTATTTTGAGGGGGAGCATATCTAATTTCTGCATTTACTTACTTGTCAAATTTTAGTGATGCATGATTTTAGGGGGAGCTTTACAAGTCAAAGGAGTATGGCTATGACTTCTGATTACTTCAGATAAAAATTCGTACATTAATTGTTTTACTGCTTTATGTCTTTTAATTTCTGTGAATAAAGTTGCTTTGACTATGACCTTTAGACTTTTGCAGTTTGAGAGATGCTTACAAGATCATATCTTTATGACTTTAAGCTTGACTTCATGAGATGTAAGATTGCACTCAAAAGGTATAATTCTTTATCTTCATCTCATATATGGTTGAAAGAAGGACAACTTTCAATAATAGAAAAAACATTGTTCTTAAATGTTCAAACCACTTCCCGATTCCCAAACAAATTTCATGAATTGGAAGTGTGATTTTAAATGTTTTCAAGATCTATTTTGTGCTTCAATGCTTAACAAACCGTGTGTTTCTAAAGATATATACTTGCGTATTATCTTTTCTATATACTTTCAAGTATTCACACACATCGGTTTAATTCTTTTGATGATTAAGTTATCACCATGTCTCATATTGACAAGTTTTCGATGGTGATACACCCCGCTTGTATTTCAAAGAAATTTTGAACGTCAATTCATTTCAAAACGTCATTTCAAGAATGTCTGTATTTTTGATTCATATAGACAATATCAATCATTCTTGACCATAAGCTTTAATTGCTATATCATTTGATTCTGATCATTTTCCTACAATGTTAGATTTTCAAACAAGTCTCTTGTATTTTTGTTCTTTCATTCAATTTACTTGTTTGAAAATTCTTCAATGTTTCAAATGCTCAAATATTCATGATTATATTCTGAGCATAAAAACATCTGACTTGTATTCGAGCTTTAATTGATAAAGTTAAATCATCTGAGCAACACATGTTGTCTAGGAAAATACGGGATCTTTGTGCTAGGACTTAATTGAAACTTCTATGGAGTCACGTTAACCAGTGTTTCCTACCCAAGAAGTTAATCCTTAGTAATTGATTGTGAGGAGTAAAAAAAAGTGAGTGTGGGATGTGTGATAAGGTAAAATGGAAAAGACAGTTTGGTTAGATGTGAGCTTAATGATAAAAAGAAAGAGGGTGAGAGATCAGAGTAAAAGAATATCAAACTCTGCACCAACTACTTTTTGAGCCGGGCAACCACATTTCTAATGTTTCACAATTCTTTGGTGAACATTATTGAAACAGGCAACTAGCCCATGCCAACTCTTGATTATAACCCCACCAGCCACTCATTTTCTTCTTAACAAGAAAGTGTTTCATTTTTCAAAGGGGACGCAACACATTTGCTATCTGATTTTCATTTGGAAAATCTGGATATTGAAACAGAAGGAAGTCTGCCCCACCTTCGCACTTCAATCATGCACATTGAGTCTGTGTTTATCTACTGTTGTCTCAGTGGTTTACACAATGTTGAGCCTTTATAAGCATTCATCCGTGCTTAATTCTTTCTATCACCTACACGAACACACAAGGAATTTGTTTTCTTGTCATAACGTTCATAGAAATTGCCATTGTGGTGTTTCGATGATTGAATAGAATCCCTAGTGGAGTGAACTTCAAAAATCTCCTTTCCAATGTGTATTCCTTGCACACAGTGACTTCGTGTTACTCACAGGCATTGTTAACTGATTCATTTGTTGATTCAGGTGTTACATTTTTATTTTGTCTGGATTTGAGAAGATCTAGATGAATATATTGTTCGAATTGGCAGTGAAACAGTGGCTGTTCAAAGATCAGTATTGTCAAAGACATTTCTTGTGACGAAGTTTTGATGATATCGATGCTCAATTCATCAAAAAGGGGGAGAGCTAATAAAGAAATAGGGGAGAACTCAAGTTTAAAGAAATGTCCAAGTCAGAAAGTTTCAAAGTTTTTGAGAATTTTTCTTTGAAGATACTTTGCTAAAGCATTCTGAGCTAAATCGAGAGATAATTTCTTTCCATCATATGAAAGAGATTTTATCTACATCTTTTGGGGAGATTGCTACATGTTTGAAGACAAAGAGGGAGATTGCATCTTTTGAGCTTAAAGAGAAGATTGAATTGCTAAATCCTTTAGTAATGATCTTGATCCAAAGGGGGAGATTGTTAGATCACATATTTATTGGATTCAAGTTCATCAATTCTGAAGATTGAAATCTGAAGTCAAAGCTGCAAAGTCAACTCTCATCAAATAGTCTAGGTCATTTTTGTAATAAATGTCAAAGTTAACTTTCCTTGTATTTTGGGTATTTTAGTCTTTTTCCTAAAATAGGTATATGGCCTTTTAGGCTCTAGGGTTGGTGTGTGTAAAGGTGTGCCTAATTTAGTATTATCAGCCGCCACTTTTCTTGTGTGTGAAAGAGAGAAACGGTTCTAGAGAGAGAGAGCTTAGAGAGAAAACATTCAACAGAGAAACCTTGTAATCGTATTGATTGAATATCTAAAATAGGTTTGTTAATCTCTTGATTGTGATTATTTGTTTTATGCGATAAGAACTTGGATTCATAGGGACAATCAAATACCCTCATTTGTAATTCACTGTTGTTGAGCATAAATCATCATTTCAACTTGAGCATTCATTGCTAAATTGTTTTTATTCATTCATATAAACAAACTATCAAGTTCTTTGATACCCTAACCATTTCATGTTCATACTCACGTCATTTGATCTGTTTGATACATGGTCAAATTCTCAAAACAACTCTCTTGATTTCATTTCATTCATTCAATTTTCTTGTTTTGAGAGATCTTCAAAGTTAAAATGCTCCAATATCATTCATATATTTGATGAGCATACATTTTAACAATGTTATCATATTTTGAGCTTAATTGTTCAAGTAAAATTGTTGAGCAACCATTCTTTTTAGGACAATTTCATGGGATTCGTGTGAGAGATTAAACAAAACTTACATGGATTTACGTTAGCCAGTGTTTCCTACCCCGGAAGTTATCCTAGAGTGATTGAGGGGTGAGGGGTCAAAATCAAAGAGTGGCGGAGATAACTCATTCGGTTGAGTTTTTCTCATTGTGCTGAGGGGTAAAATGTAAAAGAGAGTTTGGTTAGAAGTAAGCTAAATGTTAAAAAGAAAGAGGGTGTGAGATCAGAGTTAAAAGAATATCAAAACTCTGCACCAACAACTTTCTGAGCCGGGCAGCCACATCTACTGATTGGTTCACATTCTTTGGTGACCATCATTGAAACAGGCATGAGCCCATGCCAACTCTTCCAATTACCCCACCAACCACTCATTTCTTTCCCGACAACGAAATGTTTCAATTTTTCTTGGGGACGCAACATATCTGCTATCTAATCTTCACTCGGAAGATTTAGATATTGAAAAAGAAGGAAGTTTGCCCCACCTTCGCACCTCTTTCATGCACATTGAGTCCGTGTAATACTTGTTGCTGTCTCAATAGTTTACACAATTTGAGCCTGAAAAAGCTTGAGTAGCTTCAATCATTTCTACACTTTCACGTACACACAAGGAATAAGTTTTCTTGTCATAACATTCATAGAAAATTCCTTTGTGGTTTTTCAATGATTGAATGGAAGCCCTAGGGGAGTGAACATTACAATAGCTCCTTTCCAATGTACATTTGTTGTACAAAGTGGCTCCGTGCTACTTACAGGCATACTAACTGTATTATTTGTTGATTCAGGGTTACAACGTTTAATATATCTGAATTTGAAAAGATTCAGGTATATACATTTCTTATGAATTGACGGATACTCAGATCAAAGAGCCGAGATTGTCAACATTAATATAAAGGAGGAGAATGTTAGTTTATCATAAAGGGGATAATAAAAACAGTGATGAAATTGATAAGTTTTGATGATCATGATGCTCACAATCATCAAAAAGGGGGAGAAATCTACAAAGTTCATTTTCAAAGACTTGTGAAGAAATTCTGGATTTTCAAGTCAAATGAAGATTAAGTGATATTTCAAAGACATTATGAAGAAAGTTAAGATGATTCGAGAAAGCTGGTTTTCTGAAGACGATCCAGAGATCAGAGAAATGAAGATATGAGATCAAATATTTCTCAAAAATTGAAAGATTTATGAAGTTTTAAAAGGTTCAGAGAATTAAGGAAGTTTCAAAAGTTTCAAGAATTCAGATTCGTGTTCAAGACTTGTTGATTTTCCAAAGATGCTATATCTGAAAGACTTTTCAAGATTCTTCAAAGCATCAGAGACTAAAGACTGTCGAGCTACAAAGTTCAAAGCTGTGAAAGTCAGAATTTGAAGAGTTAAAGAGCTGAAGACGATTGTCAATTTTTTTTAAAATCTTGAATACAAAGGGGAGAATGTTAATGTATAAATTTTATCCAAGATTTAATGTGTAAAGTCAAAGTTTAAGTATGTAAAGTCAATAGAGTAAATCTTAGTTGTTTGAGAGTTTCTTTATCTTGAGTGTTTAGTGTCTTGAGAGTTTTAGTTCATAGGTATAAATAGTTTTGTTGCTTTGTAAGATTTTGTAGTACTTCATATTGTAATATCAATATAACTTGACTTTCTCTCTCTACTCACTCTACTCTCTCTACTCTCTCTCTAGAACATTTGTTAAGTCAAAATATTGTATCCAAGATTTAATTAGAAATTCAATCTTGTAAAGTCAACATTGTCTAAGTCAAAGTTGTATTGTCAAAGTTAAGTCTTTGTTAGTTTGGTAGTATAAATAGGTTTTGTCTTTGTATTTTCTTAAAAGCACGTATTGTAAACATTCAGACTTGTGATTATTGAAGATCTACTTTCTCTCTCTATTTTCTCTTTCTAGTTCTTGAATATTGTCATATCTTTTATGAGAATTGCTTGATAGTTTGGGATTTTATGATTAACAATTGGTATCAGAGCTGAACCAAACATTTTCAGAAATGATTTGATCAATGAATTGAATTGAAATCTGGTTTTTTAGATCGAAAATTTGATTTTTTGGATTTTTTTCAAGAACTCGTGTTTTTCGTTTTGTTCATCCGAATTTTGTTGAAAAAGTCGTTTTTGGTACAAGAAAATGGAATCATTGGATTCGATTTGTTTTTAGGATTGATTCTTGTATTGATTACATATCGTAATTCGATCAAATTCAATGTCAATTTTTGTTTTTTGAATTTTTCTTGAAATTTTGTTCGAACACGGTTCTTGATCGAAATTGTGTGAATTGTTGGTTTTAATCGAAAATTGATAGTAATTTTGTGTTTAGTATTGTTTTTCGATGATTCTGATAAATTTTTGAGAACCAATTTGCAGATTTGGATCGAATTAAGCAACTCAGAGCCAAGAATTGGCTAATTTGCGCTATATCTAATCTTTGCGCGAGTTCATCTATGATTTGTGCGAGTTCATTGACATTTGCGCGAGCTTATCCGAGATTTAAGGAGAATTACAATTTGCTTCTTCATCAGATCACGCAAGACTACATTTGCGTCTTCAGCTTATCACGCAAAGCAAAGTTTGCGTAATCAAAGCCTCACGCAAGGCTCTCACGCAAAGATACGTTTACGTTATAAGGCTCTTACGCAAAGTTTCATTTGCACTACAAGGCACTCACACAAAGTTCCATTTGCGCTACAAGGCTCTCACGAAAAGCTTAATTTGCGTCTTCAGCGGGTCTCGCAAATCTACTTTGCGTCATACACTGCTCGCGAGAAGTCTACTTTCCGCCTTGCACTGATAGCGAGAACTTCACTTTGCGTCTTCCATGGTTCACGAGAGCCTTACTTTGCGTCATACGCTAATCACAAGAAGTTTGGTTTGCGCTACCTTCACTTCACGCAAAACTCAGTCTTGCGCCATAACAAGTGTTGTTCATATTTTAAATATTGCAAAAGATTTCAATTTGTTCTGATTTTTGAATTTCTGATTTACAGTTTGGGAACGATCACTCATATCAAGCTGATTACTCATTAAAAATGGGATTTTTTACAGATCTTGAATAGAGGAATAGAAAGCTTGAATTAGAGAAAGTTAATCTAGGTTATGATGTTGACTTTCACTCTCAAAAGTCAAAAGAATATTTTGCTGAAATTCTCATACTGAAAGAAGAAGTTAGTGCTTTGAAGTCAATCAATAAAGTTCTTCTGAATAGAACTTCTGGGCTGAATGATGAGAACATAATGAGATTGGAATCTGAGAATGCTGTACTAAGAAAGAATATATCTGATTTGGAAAAACAACTTGCTGAAAATAAAGTTGTGTTTGATAATGAAAAGAAAAGTTTTTCAAAGAAGTTCTCAGATTTCTCAAGAAAGTGTTTTGAAGAGAAGAAGTCAATTGATCTTAAATGCATAAAACTTTCACAACAAGTTTCCGATTTTGAGAAAGTACTTATTTTGGAAAGAGAGAAGATTGCCAAAGATAAGAAGGCCATTGAACAGAATAATGTGGGATTCTTCAAGGAACTATCAGGCCAGAGAAACGATGCAGAGAATGGATTTGAAGAAGAACGATGCATCTTTGAGACTGAAATCAAAAAGTTGACTTCCAAGTTATCTGAACTATCTGCTAATGCACTGAAAGAGCAGAAAACGAAGTCTGAGTTCTCAAAGAAGATTGACTTGCTTGTTAAAGAACGAGACAACTTCGCTTTAAAGATCAAAGAGTTTGAAAAGACTGCTTCAAGTTTAAATCAGAAATTTGTCTCTTCACAAAGGTCAATTAAATCTTTTGATCAAATTCGTAGATCTAACATTTTCTACGATCGATATCTAGATGGTTCAGGTACATATCCGAGAAGAAGAAGTTACAAGAAAGAGGAAATGATCTAGAAAAAGAAATCAGTCAAGGATGACAAGGAAGATGAGCTGAAAGGAAACACATCATGTGTACATGTACATAAAGCAAAGAAGAACAAAGAGTATAAAGGTAAACCTGACCATATATACTCAAAAGATCAATTACTCAGGTTTTCAGGTAATAAATATTATTGTTCTTATTGATGTACACATGATCATATTCACAAGACCAGTGATCATTTCTGGTATGGCTCTTACTCTATATCCCCCAGAAGAACTGCAACTAACATTCATGGACTGTCAGGATCGAAATTCAAACAAGAATTTAATTCACACACACTCAGAATCAATGCTAAAGAAGTTGCGAAAAAACACTTTAACACTAACAATCAATGAAACAGTATATGCACTTAATTCACAGGTTATATTGATTAAACTTGATGATTACACACAAAACCTCAATCTGTTGAACAGACTCAATAGACGTTCTATACTTTTCTATAGAAAGGAGCTAAACTAGTCTTGAGGATTTTTCTCTCTAAAACAAAACTTATGAATGATAAAAATTGATTCTATCAAAGACTTCTATACTATATAAACAAGACTGATTACAAGATAATTATCAAAAATAAAATTGATCTTCAGTCCATAATTATCTCCTTTACTTTAGCTCCAATCTATACAGCTGTCTTCATTACATACGGAGTCTTTATCTCATAAGCAGCACTATCTTCATGAGCAGTATTAATCTCAGCAAGCAGTATTAATTTTGTCTCAGCAGCATTAACTCCTTCAAGCAGTAGTAATTGTGATCTGGCAGTACTAACTTCCTCAGGCAGTAGTAATAGTCATGTCTAGCTGTAGTAACAATCCTTAGCATATTTCAGACCCAACTTGATGAAATTCAATTGAGGTTTCTGCTTGCTGAGATTAATTAGTTTGCTCTAATACCACTTGTCAGGAACGAAATTCAAACAAGAATTAAACTCACACACACTCAGAATCAATGCTAAAAAAGTTGCGGAAAAACACTTTAACACTAACAAACAATGAAACAGTATATGCACTTAATTCACAAGTTATATTGATTAAACTTGATGATTACACCCAAAACCTCAATCTGTTGAACAGGCTCAACAGACGTTTTATAGTTCTCTATAGAAAGGTTTCTAAACTAGTCTTGAGGTTTATTCTCTCTAAAACAAAACTTATGAATGATAATAATTGATTCTATCAAAGACTTTTATACCTTATAAACAAGACTGATTACAAGATAATTATCAAAAATAAAATTTATCTTCAGTCCATAATTATCTCCTTTACTTTAGGTCCAATCTATACAGTTGTCTTCATTCCATACGGAGTCTTTATCTCATAAGCAACACTATCTTCATGAGCAGTATTAATTCTGAACTAGCAGTATTAATCTCAACAAGCAGTATTAATTTTGTCTCAGCAGCATTAACTCCTTCAAGTAGTAGTAATTGTGATCTGGCAGTACTAACTTCCTCAGGCAGTAGTAATAGTCATGTCAAGCAGTATTAACCATCCTTGGCACATTTCAGACCCAACAATCTCCCCTTAATTTAACTTTTCAAATTAAGAAGTTAAGTTCTTCAAAAACTGGTCTTCATGATTCTTTCAAAACCTAAGTTTACACCCTTAGATTAGGATCCAAACCCAAGCTTTGATTGATGATCCTGCTAACCACAATCCATGTCATTTCTGAGCCTTGAGGACAGATTAGTTTGGCTTTCAGCATCCCATGTAGCTTGGCTAGGCTATGGTCATATATCTTATCCACCAGGTAATATTCATGGAAACTTTTGTCAATGGTTAAGATATATACTCCACACCTTTCTATGAGCATCCAGTTGTCCACATACTTGAAAACATCTTTGATGACATGCTTGACAAGATCTGGACTGAACATCATGCATAAATACTCCATTGCTAGTTTCTTGATGTTCATTCCTTGAGTCTTCAGCACATCCCCATACAGATTCATTCCCACTTTAAACACTTCTTCCAAGTCTGACCTTGAACAACATCTGACTATCTTCCCCCAAGTAAATAGACTTCAAAGTGATCCCCCATTCTTTTGATTCTGAAATATTCTTTGCCTTGATCTTCAAGAATATCCCAGTGGATGATTTCAAGGGCTTCGACTGAAATGGGATCTGCCTTCACTGGACCATTATCTGTTATAGTCATGTAAAGTTCAAAATGCACATCAGATTGAATTGGTTGTTGTGCACTTTGACTTAATTGCTCATCTTGACCTGTAACAGATGGTTCTGTTTCTTTCTCAGCTTCTGCAACCCTTGGCTTCTTAAACAGTTTCTTGGAAGCTATTGTCTACAACTTTTTAACAGATTTGACTTCTTTAGTAGTAGTTTCCTCTTTCTTTTCTTCAGCCTTAGGGGTGGTCTCCTCACTCTCATGGAAGGGTGGTTGAATATTGAGATCATGTCTCTCTTTCATTTGTCTTTCAAATTCTATCCTTTGAGTGAAGTCCCCTTGAAGATTTTCCATTTCCTTCTTATATAGATCTTCAACTCTTGAGTAGGACATATCAGCAAACATTTCTTCCTTAACCCCCACTGATCCTTTCAGAAAGTTAATCATTCTTCTCCTTTCTTGATTGGCCAGGTAAGTTTTAGATGGTTGTCTTTTCTGCTTCTTTGCTGCCAGTCTTTGTATGGAAGCTTTCACAATGCTTTTCTTGGCCTCAGCTGCAGCCCTTAAGCTTTCTTGATATTCCTCATTCAGCCTAGTGAACAGATCTAGAGCAATTTGCCTATCTTTGGCCTTCTGAGTTTCTTCTTCTTGTTGTATCTCAGCCTGCAGCTTCTTAGCCAGTTCCTCATCTAGTTCAATCTGTTTTAGCTTCTTTGGTGGTTTTGCAGATTCATCCACCTTTGCCTTTCCTTTCCTCTTCAGTTCAGCCTCACTAATTTCTTTCCTTTTTATCTCAGGTCCTGCCTCTTTGATTTCCACTCCCTTGGCCTTTTGAGTGGCTTTGGGAGTGTCTGTTTTGGCCTTTAGAAGGGTTTCTGCTATCTCTATTTCTTCAACAGAAAGGCCTGTTACTGCTGTTGTCTCTGTTACTGCTGCTAAGCCAATTGATGCTGCTTTCTTAAACGTTTCTACTGCTGGCTCTGTTTCTACTGCTGTGCTGGTTTTTGCTCCTTTGCCCTTCTCCCCCTCAAAAGTATAGTCCATTCCAACAGGACCTTGTTTCTCAGATTCAACTCTATTCTCCCCTCTTTGGAAGCATCATGAGGGATGCTCCTCTTCTTCAGTATGAATTTGGTCCTCCTCTTCTTTTGCACATGCTTGAGGACAGTTTTCTTGAGGTTGGAAATCTGGACTTGTTGGGATAAGATCACTTGTTGCAGCTTCTCAATAAGTTTGCCCTGAGATAGGACATCCTTATTGATATTGGCAATATTTCCATCAATTCATCGTATGTATATCTATCCTCACCACCATTAGGTGTGTTTACCACCCTTGGAGGATCACTGGAACTTTTAGTAGGGGTCCTCTGCCTAGCAGAGGCACCTTCTACCCCCATGGTTTCTTGGCACCAGGGACCTTTGGATGATTGCTCACCCAAAGTTGCCGTGGGGAAGGTCTTAGAGATGTTCACACTGTCCTGTCCTGCACTTTGTACAGAAACAGTAGTGTGAGCCTTTCTACCCACATGCCTAACCTTCTCCTTAGTAAGCACCTTCTTGGGGTTGGGAGACACCCCTTTGGTTTCCCTTTGGATAGTCTCTAATGAAGAATGCTCCATTAGAGGGATTGTAGGATTAGAGGGTGTTGGTACATGAAGGGAAGGATCCTTCTGCACCTTCTTTTTAGTGTATAATTTGGTGATGGGAGGGGTTGGTCTGTTTAGAAGGGACAGAGGAATTGTTTTTATGGTGGAAGGTGTGGGTAGGTCATCAGTGGGTTGGTCCAATGAGGCTTGGGACCTTGATGCCTCACCTGTAGAGTGGGACACAACCATCATTGTTGAGAACAATGGTGTGTCAATACCTGAGAAGACCTTACAAGTCCTCCTCATATTAGAAAACACCTTCCCTTTCGGGACCTTAGGTACATATACCTCATTAAAATGAGGCAATTCCGTCAATTCCTTATTCAATATAGCTTGTACAAACCTGGGATACATATAAAAGGATTTTGACTTGGTATCCAGGTTTGGCAGAAAATCATTTAAGACCATTTTCGAAAAATTGAACTATCTGGAGGTTGCTAAGTAGACCAACGCATAAGCAATGGTACTGCTGAACTCACTCCAACCAGTTGTTTTCTTTGAAATGCAATGCTGGAGAATATGAACAAAGAATCTCCACTGAGGTGAGAATTTGTTCTTAAAGAACTTATAAATCTCAGTGCGACCTTCATATCCCATTCTGCTTATATTTTCAAAAAGATCTTCCATGGGTAGAGATGTTATACTTGCGGCATCATCTAAAAGTAGATGAATGCGAATGGTCTCCTCCGAGATGGTCAGGGGTTTATCACAAACCCTTGACTTGATAACCTGAGTACCCTCTTCATTATGGATGGAGACATAGATTGTGGGATTGACCGTTAAAGCGTGGGCGATATGTGTGGATTTTAGGAAGTCCACAATCTGATGAAATCTTTCTGCTTGGTTGGGCTTATTCAGCATTTCCAACTCATTGTGGTCATCGACAAATACAAGACCTGCCATTTGAGAGAGTTTTGACTGCGAACTAGGGTTCAGAGCTTGAAAAGCAAGAATGTTAGCGAGAACGAAAGAGAAAGAAAATAAATAAGCGCAAGAAATTCAAAGAGCCGTTTTGATTTTTGGCGGACTAAGGGGGTATTTATACAATCAATAAAACAGTTAAGAGCAGTACTAATTTACATTAGCAGTAGTAACTGACCCCCGCAGTAGTAACTACAGACTAGCAGTAGTAATACATACTAGCAGTATTAACACAGACTAGCAGTATTAACACTGACAAGCAGTAGAAAAACTAACCAGCAGTAGTAACACAAACTAGCAGTGGTAATACAGACTAGCAGTAGTAATACATAGTAGCAGTATTAACTATACTTCTCTTTTGTTTGGCCTTTCATCCTGAAACACTTAAGCACACAAGGGTTAATAGCACCAATTTAATGAAAGTAAATAAGGAGGAATCTATATAGGTACATAAAGAGAATGAGAATATACTTATTCATTGTTCATCATGCCCACACTTGTGACCAAGAATGTGAATCTACCCACATCAAAAGCTTTTGTGAATAGATCAGCAAACTGGTTACTTGTGTGTACTTTCTGAACCTGAATTAGCTTCTTCTCATTACAGTCTCTGATAAAATGGTACCTTATTTCTATATGCTTTGTTTTTGAATGCTTGATAGGATTATTAACAATGCTAATAGCACTGCTGTTGTCTATGAAAATAGAAGTGTGAAGAAATGTCATACCATAGTCCATTTGATTCTAAATCCATAGCACTTGTGAGCAGCAGCTTGCAGCAGCTATGTATTCTGCTTCTGTTGTTGAAGTGGACAATGTGGTTTGCTTCTTACACTGCCATGATACTAGTCTTGCACCCAAAAACTGACATCCTCCAGTTGTAGACTTTCTGTCCAAGTTAGCTCCACCCAAATCACTATCTGAATATGCAAGTAGGTCAAATGGTGAGTCATGAGGATACCAAAGTCCTAATCTGGGTTGACCTTTGAGATATCTGAATATTCTCTTGACTGCTTGAAAATGTGATTGCTTTGGCCTAACTTGAAATCTTGCACATACACAAACAGGGAACATGATATCTGGTCTAGAAGCTGTGAGATACATGAGAGAGCCAATCATGGATCTGTAATAATCAACATCCACATCCTCCCCCTCAAGATCTGCAGTTATCTGTTTGTGTGTCTCCATGGGTGTGCTTGCAAGCTTGGAATCTGAGAACCCAAACTTGGTTAAAATGTCCTGCACATACTTGGATTGGCTTATGAAGATTCCATCTTGTTTCTGCTTAACCTGTAGCCCAAGGAAGAAAGTAAGTTCACCCATAGAACTCATCTTGAATCTCTTATGCATTAATACTTCAAAATCTCTACACAATTGATCTTTTGTGGATCCAAAGATGATGTCATCCACATAGATTTGCACTAACAGGATGTCCTTCTTCTTCCTTTGAATGAACAGAGTCTTGTCAATGATTCCTCTCTCAAAACCTTTTTCCAAGAGATAGGTAGACAATGTGTCATACCAAGCTCTTGGTGGTTGATGTAGTCCATACAGTGCTTTCTTCAATTTGTATACTCTGTCAGGGTACTTGGGATTTTCAAACCCTGGGGGCTGATAGACATATACTTCTTCTTTAATTTTGCCATATATAAAAACACTTTTCACATCCATTTGGTAGACTTTGAACTTCATGAAAGAAGCATAGGCTAAAAATAGCCTAATTACCTCAATCCTAGCCACTGGTGCAAAAACCTCTTCATAATCAATTCCTTCTTCTTGAGTGTACCCCTGTGCTACCAATCTAACCTTGTTCTTGATCACTATCCCTCTCTCATCCTTCTTGTTTCTGAAAATCCATTTTGTCCCTATAGCTCTGTGTCCTTTAGGCAGTTCTACCAAATCCCATACATTTTGCAGTAAAAACTGCAACAACTCCTCTTGCATTGCTTCTATCCAGCTTGGATCTTTCATTGCATCATGCGCCTTTTTGGGCTCAACCTGAGATAAAAACAAGATAGTAAGCTTGATTGTATGTCTTTTGATCCTCCCAACTTACTTTGATTCCTTGTGATGATTGGAGAATTGATGTCACCAATCACCAACTGAGGAGGATGATCTTTATTCACTTTTGTTTGATGAATAGCCTCTTCATTAATCTCTACATCCAGATTAGAATCATTCTTTTCAGGAGAGCTGCCACCAAACACTGAGGAGTTCTCATCATAAGTATCATCTTCTGCCAATGCAGGCATCTCAGGTTCTACATGTTCTGAAGTCAAAAGTTGATCCTTCTTTTCACCTCTCTCCTCTTCATTCTGAGCAGTTTCAGTATCCTTTGAATCTGAAGCATCTTTCTTCTCTTGAACACATAGTTCAATAGGATATGCTGTAGAGATTGGGAACAACACAAACTCTTGTCTTTTGTCTTGTACTGATTCTGTCCTTGTTCCTGCATTATTCTCATAACTGAAACCCAAAGAATTAGTTAGTGAATCAATGTCAAAAAGCCAATCAGGGCCTGTACCAAGTTTATTTGGTGTACTCTAATTGCATTTGACATTGTCACTTTCCTCAATTATTCTAGAAGAGGTATTAAATACTCTATAAGCCTTACTTTGGGATGAGTAACCAACCAGAAATCCATCATCTGCTTTGCTATCAAACTTGCCTAAGTGAGTTTTGGTATTAAGAATTGTGCAAGGACACCCAAATGGTTTGAAAAATCCAATAAAAGGTTTCTTCTTGTTAAAAAGTTCATATGGTGTCTTGCTTTGAGATTTAACTATTAGAACCCTGTTTTGAACATAACAAGCAGTATTAACTGCTTCTGCCCAAAATGTAACTGGCAGTTTTGAATCTGTCAACAGGGATCTTGCAGCTTCAATCAGTGTCCTATTTCTCCTCTTAGCAACTCCATTCTGTTGAGGGGTCCTAGGAGCACTGTATTGTCTCTCAATACCTTTTTCCTCACAGAAGCTGTTTAGATCATGGTTTTTAAATTCAGTTTCATTATCAGACCTGATGATTTTAACTCTTTGATTTGTTTGGTTTTCAACTCTGAGAATAAAGGATTTGATCAGTCCATTTGTCTCATCCTTTGTCCTCAAAAAATAGACCCAAGTGAATCTAGAGAAATCATCAACAATAACTAAGCAGTAAGATTTCTTGCCAATACTCATCACATTAGTAGGACCAAACAGATCCATATGCAATAATTGGAGAGGTATAGAGATTGTATTTACCTCTTTGGACTTATGAGAAGATTTGTGTTGTTTGCCTTTAAGACAAGCAACACAATGATCATCACATGAAAATACCTTTTGTGGCAAACCTCTTACAAGGTTGTTTTTCACAAGTTTATTCATTATTTTAAAGTTCATGTGACACATCCTTCTGTGCCAAAGAGATGATTCATCAACAGAAGCTTTTGAAAATAGACAATTAAATGATGAATCATTAGATACATTCTCAAAATCCAAGCAATAAACATTGTCCTTTCTTGGTGTTCTCAGTAGTATCATACTTTCATCAACTACCTTGAACCCTTTAGCAAGGATAATACATTCAATATCAGTAAACAATATACTATGTTTCTTGTCACAAACCTATGATACACTTAACAGGTTGTATCTCAATTGCTCAACATAGTAGACATCCTCAAAGGTCATCTTACCCTTTGACACGTTACCTTTTCCACTAATCTTTCCTCCAGATGGATTATCACCAAATGCAACATGTCCTCCATCAATTCTTTTGAAGTTTTGTAGGCAGGACTTGTTGCCTGTCATGTGCCTAGAGCAACCACTATCAACATGCCAAATGCTCTTCCCTTTTAGCTGTTGGTTGCCCTGCACATAAAGTAGATCAGTTAGTTTTTAATAGGGACCTAAGCCAAAGTGGTCTTAGATTTCCCATTCTCATCAACATATTCATAATCAGTTTTGATGAGTTTTTCAGACTGGGGAATCTTATGGCTTGAGTATTTTGTCAGGATAATAGGTCTTGTAGTACTAACACTGGGGGCAGTACTAACTGAATTAGCAGTACTAACTAGGTTAGCAGTACTAACTCTGTTAGCAGCACTATTTCTGTTAGCAGTACTATTTAAGGTAGTAGTACTAACAAATTTAGTGATTTTTGGGACCCAAACCTGGACAAATTTGTTTGCTTTCTTCTTCATTAAGTTACTCTTTGACTTATTTGGAGTATTTTTCTTTGATTTTGCAAACTTGTTTTGAACATTAGCTTTTAAGGGTGCTCTTTTTACATTTTCAGCCATATGATTCCTTCTTTGATTCCTATCACCAACAGGATTTTGTATATGACTTTGAAAATTTATCCTTTGGTTCATAGGATTGAAATAACAGTATTTGGCAATATGATTAAGCTTTCCACAAATAAAACAAGGTTTTGGTCTATTGATTTTACTCAGATCAACCCCTTGTTTTTGTGCCCACTGATTATTCCAGTTTCTTTGATTACCCCTTGTTTTATCATGTTTTTGGGGCTGATGATGTTTACATGTACAGGGATTCACAATTGTGGTCTGCATATAATGGACTCCCTGTACCTTTCCCTTTTCTTTCTTTAAGCTATCCACCTTTTCACTGTTGATGAATGGTTTACCCCCCTTTCATTTGTAAGGATATGATTTTCTACAGGAATCTCTTCTACATTCTTACTCTCATAATTCTTTTCCCCATTCTCTTCTTCAATCATCACACTATCTATAAGATCTACTTCTGTTGCACCTATAGGTAAGTCCTCCTTATTTTGGTTCTCTATGAGATCTGAAGAGGGAGGGATGTAATTATTGTTATAAGGTGGAGGTGTTGCATTGTATCCTATACCACTCTTGATCTTATCATGAACTTGAGCTTTAAGCAAAGAGTCCATTGCTTTGGAAGCATAAGAGAACTTCTCAATGTCAAGCTTAGCTTTCTCATACTCACTCTTTATCTTCTCACACTCCTCTTTAGACTTTTCTATTTGAATCTCTAACTGATCTTTCTCCCACTTCCAGTAATTTGTGTCATAGTAATGCTGAAGTTCATTGGCCTTGTAAGCCATGATTTGATCTTCAAACTTCTCAACAATCACTTTATACTCTCTTATTGATGGGATTTTACGTTCAAAAGAGAGTTTCAAAAAACACAAAATAAATTTTGAGCAACGGAAGCAAAATAAAATTTTGAACATAAACAAGTTTTAACTCCCACAATAAGATCTTGTTACATGCATGTAAAGATTTAACTTGAAAATAAAAGTTTGAAACTATAACCTTTGAAGCCTTTGGATCCTCACGGGAGGTTGATCGTTGATGATGAATGTAGAACCCAAAATAGAGTTCCTCTATTGGTATCCACCAACAAGTTCCAACACTATAGAATGCTAGTTCCTTCTTGAAGATGCAAAAAAGTTCTTCACCAAAACTACAATAGTTTTGTAGAAGAAAAACAACCACCACTTGATGGTGGTGTTTGGCCGAAAGTGTAGAAGGGGAGGAAGAAGGAGAAAAGTTCAACCATAAAACCAAAAATACACACACCCCTTTCTTTTTAAGAAAAAAACACTCTCTTAATAACCCATGGTATAGATTTGATGGTATCCAAGAACCACCAAATCCACCAATGACCTTTCATCCTTCCATGCATATTTTCCTTTTTAACCTTCTAGTTTAGGACTTGACCATGCAAGACTTTCTTTCTTGGTCCTACTAGTTTGAATTTGTTAAAATCCATATTTTAACAATTCAAACTTTATAATTATAAGTCCCTCTTTTAATTTTATAAGTTAACTAGAATCCTTTTATTGCATCAATTATTATGAATCACATTCAATAATAATTTTCAAGAATTATTAATATTTATCAAGAATCAAAATTCTTATAAATATTAATTTGGTGTCTACTTGTTTTTGGTGTGACCCTATAGGATCATAAATTACCGGCAATATTATTTTATAATCATTCTTGAGCATATAGAACCAACAATCTCCCACTTGCTCAAGATTGTATTATTGAATAATATAGACAGTGGTGGACGTCTAGCAACATCTCACTGCCCCCAGCAACGTATGACTGTTTGTGCCATTCATCAACATCCAATTCCCACAAGCTCAAAACTTTAATTGATGTATAAGGTGTGATATTAGTTATCTCTTTGTTCGGACATCATGTTGAACATGAGACATGGATCGTAATCATTCTCATATGTCGTTCAACTTTTGGTAAGGCGCCTTAGATGTCTCACTCTAAACCATTTAGAGGAACAAATCCCATCTTGACTACATACGCCTCTTATGCAGTTCATACTATACCCAATGATGGCCTTTATAGCTGCCTACTATTTCAAGATCAGCGGTTAACCATATCAAAGCACAGTACTCCCTACACTCAAATCCCTAATATGCAACTCAGGTCAAAAGATACAAAGATATTACCTTTATTCAAGTGTCACTCATGACGACGATCCATGAAGTGATCTTGAAGCGGGTCCTGTCCAGTACTTGTTCCCTAGCAAGTACCTATGAACTTGGTTGCAACACTTTGCCACTTTTACTCTTAAAAGTCAACCAATCCAAATCATATTAGTCTTACTTCATAGTTGTTCCCACAACTATGACCGACTATGGACATTTAGAATAACTAATTTATTCATGGATTAAACATGCTAATATAGAACACAACAAGTATGAATAAGATCACATCCTATATATCTATTCAAATATTATACTCGTTGCTTAACTTGTTCTAATATCCAAATACTAAATCCAAATCAAATCCCATCACTAGAATAACGAAGTCCTTATGTCTCAAACATGACCCTTCAAGCTTAGCATATAAAAGGAGTTTCGTGAATGGGTATACTAAGTCTTGATTTGTGTGAACCTTGAGAATACAAATGTCTCCCTTCAAACTTTATTCCAAATATAGTTTTGGAGTAGATGCTTGGTATTCTGTTGTGACATAGTGTCCTTTAGCTCTCGTAATGGTACGCTTATCGTCTCAAAAGATTTCTAGGTGATCCTGAATGGAAGGTATCATGCTAGCTTTTCAATGAACTCTTTCATTCAAGACATCTTTCCTTTTGCAGCTTTTAAAGCAGCAATGTATTCTAATTCTATATTATGAACTTTGCTTTCGCTTGGAACTCTTTCCAACGAACTTCTCCTTCATTCATAATGAAGACATACCGGTTTTATGGTCTAGAACTTTCTCAAGATCTATGGAAGCTATCATCATATGTAACCTTTTACTATGATTTTCTTCCAACCCATAATTAATGAACACTTCTTTGGCTATGTAAGTATCTTAGAATGTTCTTTATGGTCATCTAATGACCTTCCCCTGAAATTTGTTGGTTAACATCATCTAATACTCTAAAGCATTATGACACATCCGCATTGGCATATCAATCTTGTCGTACTATTTGGAATGCCAATCATTTTAACTAGCTCAACCTTTGTGCTAGAAATATTTAGCCCAACTTAGAATGATGTCACATCATACTTGCAAGAACCTACCGTTAGAGCCTTGCATCTTGAACCTTTTCAAGATCATATCAATATACGTACTTAATTTATGACTATAGACTCCTTTGATCTAACTCTTTTGATCTCTATTTCAAGAACATAATCATGTTCTTAAGTCTTTCATTTAGATATATTGCCCTGCCAAGACACGATGCCTTGCCTTGTGTTTTTCCTCCGAGCGTTGGAATGTATATTGCGCTCCCACTAGGAATTATATTGAATGTATACATACAATACTAGGAATTATACTGCGCTCCCACTAGCCTTTTAGTAAATGTATAAGTCTTCTTTTATCAAAAGAAGATTCCAGCTTTAAGATGCTTATAGTTATCCATGAATGGATTACACCTTGGTGTTCATGACTCTAAGCCACTCATCAGATTCAGAATCTGACTCAGCATTTTAGTAGCTGATGGGTTTACAGGAATCCCATTATACAACATCCTTCATTAGTCGTGGGAAAATAACATTTCTCGGACTTCTGAATGATTCTACTAGATTTGCGAACACTTTGTGATTTACTAAGTTTCTGATCAATCAAATTGTTCAAATTCAACAACCTTTGTTTGATAACTAGTGTCAACCAAGAAGTGCATTAGGTTATGAGGTTCTTGATTTTCTTCAATTCCTTAAACCTTCCATTTGCCTTGCCCATTTGAAACTTGTTTTCTAAGAACTTGGCATTCAAACAATAAACAACTTTATTATTTATGGGATTGTAGAATCCGTATTCAAAACGTTTTAGAATATTCTACAATATATGGATTCAGTAGATATTTAGTCGTGTTTTGTATGTGCTTCATAAAACCACATCTTTAACTAAGATTATGGATGAGACCTTTCATACAAAATCTTATAAGGTGTTTTATCTACGTCTCGGTTGGTAAAACATAGTTTACAGTAATTAAAGGCAGAATTCTTAATTTGAATAGGAATAGTAAATTCTTTCATCATAGAGTGAACCATGTCTGACAAGGTTCAGTTCATCAAAAACTTTTAATTTGAAAATGGTGTTTGTGATGAACCAAGTTTGTGAGACTATCCCACAACTTCTAAGATGATTCATGAATTCCTATTCGAGATATTATTCTTTTATATCATAAAAGACTTCATTTTTCTTTGTGACCTTTTCTCCAATCTTCATTTTGAAGCGACTGAAATATATCAAATGTTTCATGTTTAACACTTCAACACTTGAATCGTTAAGTAGCGAAGATACTGTGTCATCTATCATCAAGACTAGACAAGGAATTGAGAAGACATATACATCCAAATGTTTTCTTCTCAATTTTTCTTTCGTTACAATAACCAGAGGAAAAGGTTTTATTCAACTTGTCATTTGCCTTGCCATAGATTTGATTTAAATCTCATTTGAGTCCTTGGTATCATAGTGAACTGTGTTTTAGAAAGCTAATGAGATTCACTTTATTATTCGATTAAGAGATCTGGTTCTCGAAATAGAATAATTCATTTTGAATATGAAAATGATCGTTTCCAAAACGCTTGAGTGAATTTCATCCAATCATTAAACATGCAACTGAAATAATAATTTAGTCAAACTAAATTCAAAATATCGTTCAAAAACAACCATTGTTTTAACATTACAAGCCATATGATTTTCAAAATAAATCTTCTATAAGCTTGGTGTTCAAAGATGCTTCCTTTGATCACCATCACGCTTGTCTTTCAGTCGTTTGCCTTTCAAGAATATCTGTAACAATTACAAGATAGAGTTTTACACTTAGTATCATATACAAGTGTATAAGAGAAAGGTAAAAGTTCTTTCTATCTCATAGATACCTAAAAGATTTTATTTCACAAAGGAAAATCTTCTCCTTAGAGATCAACACTTGAAGTCACTAAATTCGGAAAGATTTCTCTCATATGTTTCCAGTAACATACACAATTCCGAGATTGAAAACTCCTCAAGATTCACTTCAAAACCATTGAATCTTTTGCTCAACGACCCGAGAATCGCACTCTTGGCTAGTGTATCATGATACGGATAGCAAAGTTTCTCCAAGTAGTGCAAATGCATTCTCATGGTTTCAAGATGAGAGCTCACAGATTGGTCTTCTTTCATCTTGGTATGATGAAGTTCCCAATGTATTTTAAGCATTTCAGTTATCACAAACTCTTTGTGACAATGCCGTAGTCGCTCCATAAGGTTATATGCTGTGTTTGGAAACCTCTGCACCTTTTCTCGTAAAAGTGGATCCATGGTTTCTAGCATGAGGCGTGAAACATCATATGAATCTTTACAATGCCTTAACCATGCATTGTGGGCCTCTGTGGAGGTAAGAGGAGGTTTTTCCGGAAGGGGAACAAAAAGTACGTGTGATATCCTTTTATGTCTGAGACCAAGTCTCAACCTTGAAAACAAAGAAGGGAAATTTTGTTCTTTTAGCCTTTCTTGCATAAGAAAAGCTCTTAAGGATGGGTCAATCGCGGTATTTTGATTCATCTACAAAAATAACAAAATTCATTTAGTATTTTCAATTTTTAATATTTGACTCAAATAATACCCTCTTGCGTTGCTTAAACATTATTTAGTCAAATCTAGAATCCAAGTTGCGAAACGAACAAACGGTTAGGTGACCTTTATCCCGTATATTCAATCCAACAAGGTAGGCAACGCTTACCAATTACATCAAGATGTAACTTCTAGTGGTATGGGATCCTTAACAACCTTTGTCAATTTGGCATGTTTGATCACATCTTTGCCTCGGGTCTCTTTTGCTTAGGTGACCTTTATCACAAAAGATTCCCGATCAAGTCATCCTACTTGAGACAACGTGTGAAAATCATATCAATGTGGTTAGGTGACCTTTATCCCACAAGGACACAAGAATCACCTCATTCATCACAAGACAATCCAAGTGGTTAGGTGACCTTTATCCCACAAGGGTGCCATAGTGATGAAATGAGTGTCTCTCAAAAGGACGGCATAGACTTGCCTTGTATGAGGGATTCATATGTTCTATAATTATAGTTTTGAAAACTTTTTTAGTATTAAAAGTTATTGCATGCATCCAATAATACATGTTACTATAAAAACTTTATTTTTAAGATATGGTTCCTTTTAGAGAAAATAAAATCCTTTTTTTTTTATCAATCCAAAATTGATCAATTTATTAATATCACATATTAAAACTTATGATTGATCACTAAAGAACCATTTATAGTCTTATAATAAACATTTTATTATTTAGACTATGAGTTTGGATGAGTCTTAAAACTCCATTTTAAACCCTTTTCACTAATTTCAAAAATTTTGACGTTTGGAATTTTATAACAAAAAACTTATAAAACCATTTAGCATCTTATGATAAAAAAAACGTCAAAACTTGATTTCCAAACTGTTAGTACCATCTAACTACATGCGTCAAAAGAACTCTTAATTTTTTTGAAAAAGAAAAAAAAAATCTTCAAAAATATTTAAAATCTCCATTTTAAATTGTTTGGTTCATTTAAAATCCAATTTTAAAGTTAGAGCGTTTTTAATAAACTTTTTAATTCAAAAACACAATTGAACCAATTTACATGTTATGGATTTAAAATCTCCATTTTAAACTTTTGCTTAACCTAAAATCTCCATTTTAAGGTTTGGTCCATTTCACTTTTAAAACATATTTTAAAAGTTCTTATTATAATTTTAAATCATTTTAAAATGTCATAGGACCAATTATATGTTCTTTTAAATGCAAAATATTCTATATATTAAGACAATATAATAAAAGAACATAAGCAACCACAACATGCATAAAAAGTGCATAAGAATGTGCATAAAAACCAAGCCAATTCTAATGACATTTCTTGTGAGTCGAACAAGAATGCCTAGTCCTTTCTTAAGGGACAAAAAAAGAAAATAAAAATCTTGAATCTTCCACTTGCTCCAACATCTCCATGCATCCAAGTGTTCAAGTCCTTCTTTATGTGTTGAAAAAGTCCACCTAGCCCATATGGGTTTGCAAAGCCCAAAATTGGTGATGACACCAATATGGCCAAAAAAGCTTCCATCTTGGACCTTATGTTGGCCTTTCTCTCTTGGTACATTTTCAAAAAAAAACTATCTAATACTTACAAGAGAGAAAAATAATAAACCTATTTACTATTACATGCCAAAAAAAAGGTTTTTACAACCATATCGAATATTAACACATGGGTCCATGGCTTGTTTATGCACAAAAAAACATGCAACATAAAATAGAAAAAAACAACACTTTGTTTTTCTAATGGCAATCTTTTATGTAACAAAAATAAACCATGGATTCAAAAATCCATCTAAATTTTGATACATAAAATATAAAATAAAACTAGCAAAAAAAATTGCCAAAAGAAGCCATGCATGGAACATTTCATAAATTTTTTTTTACCCATGGCTTCCAAAAACCAAGTATATTTTTAAACTAAACATGCATATAACATTGGCTCTGATACCACTTGATGGGATTTTACGTTCAAAAGAGAGTTTCAAAAAACACAAAATAAATTTTGAGCAACGGAAGCAAAATAAAATTTTGAACATAAACAAGTTTTAACTCCCACAATAAGATCTTGTTACATGCATGTAAAGATTTAACTTGAAAATAAAAGTTTGAAACTATAACCTTTGAAGCCTTTGGATCCTCACGGGAGGTTGATCGTTGATGATGAATGTAGAACCCAAAATAGAGTTCCTCTATTGGTATCCACCAACAAGTTCCAACACTATAGAATGCTAGTTCCTTCTTGAAGATGCAAAAAGGTTCTTCACCAAAACTACAATAGTTTTGTAGAAGAAAAACAACCACCACTTGATGGTGGTGTTTGGCCGAAAGTGTAGAAGGGGAGGAAGAAGGAGAAAAGTTCAACCATAAAACCAAAAATACACACACCCCTTTCTTTTTAAGAAAAAAACACTCTCTTAATAACCCATGGTATAGATTTGATGGTATCCAAGAACCACCAAATCCACCAATGACCTTTCATCCTTCCATGCATATTTTCCTTTTTAACCTTCTAGTTTAGGACTTGACCATGCAAGACTTTCTTTCTTGGTCCTTCTAGTTTGAATTTGTTAAAATCCATATTTTAACAATTCAAACTTTATAATTATAAGTCCCTCTTTTAATTTTATAAGTTAACTAGAATCCTTTTATTGCATCAATTATTATGAATCACATTCAATAATAATTTTCAAGAATTATTAATATTTATCAAGAATCAAAATTCTTATAAATATTAATTTGGTGTCTACTTGTTTTTGGTGTGACCCTATAGGATCATAAATTACCGGCAATATTATTTTATAATCATTCTTGAGCATATAGAACCAACACTTATATCTCTTTCTAACCTTTTAAGGTCGTCACACATGCTTTGGTTATGATCCCTGTACTTTTGTACAGTCTGATGACACTCTTTAGTGCACAGTTTAGTTTTTACCTCTGTTGGAATATCTGTGCTTGAAGATTTTGAGACTTCTGCCATCAAGGCTTGATTCTGAACAACTTCTTCTGCTTGATCACTCCAATCAAATGCCATTCCTTCTTGAGAAACAAAAGCTTGAGTGGAGTTTCTGTTTGTAACACTCTAAAATTCAGAGTAAATTAAAACCTGGAGAATATGGCAACAAGACATCCGTAATGATATAAACTTCCCATAAAGGGGATCAGTCCTTAAGACTATACAAAATCTGAACGGATATAGAATTCATCAGCAAACTAATCTAAACATATACTATCTAGATTACATAAGTTGTTGATCTAGAATCATCCAAAAATGTGGGACTTAACAATGCCCAACAATCCAATACTACACAAATCTCAAAAAACCCTCGAGCTCAATCCCGGCACTCAAGCCCTTAGCAACCCGCCGCTAACGAGAACCTGATATACATATCATTTGAGAAAAAGTGTTAGGCTTATAAAGCCTAGTGAGAACATACAATTTATAATTTCAAGAGATATAAACATTTGCATCCAAACGGAATTCTTTCAAAAAGCACTTACAAGTTAACCGTTGATAAGAATGAAATCCATTAAAAAGAGACCATAAACCTTCTTTCCAGAACCTCACAATTAAATGCACAAGTAGTTCTTTTATAAACTTCCCGAAATATAAACATCAGTATAATAAGAAAATCTTTTCATAAAAGTTTGATTTATAAAAGATAACATTTCGCCACAATCGGGCCTTTTCGGACCAAAACTCATCATACGATGACAAAAGAACCATTTTACCAAGGATTGTGGTGTAACACAAAGTAGACCACCAATCCGAGTTATGAGCTAAACAATTGGAATCCGAGGATACGAACACATAGGTCCGTGCTACAACGTGAGATCTAGCCCCAAGCAAAACCAATGTATACTCCTTCACTAGGATCACTATGAACCATGGCTTGTATCCGGCCTCACATAACCGTACCAAGTTGCCCCCGAGGATCATATGCATCCATAGCTACAAAATGGGGAATATGACATCCCAATAATACAGTCGACTCAAAACCTAGGGATCCGCTAGTAATGGTACAGACTCGTCACAACAACATATGTGACCAACCATAGATAAACATATGGTATAAACACATTTTATAAACAAAATGTCATTTCCAGTTCAACTTCTGGTAAGAATGAAAATCATTAGAAATGAGTTCTTAAACATTCTTTTCACATATCTACATAATGTGCAAGTAAAACATCATTTTACTTCAATAAGATAAGATCCATCATTTTAGTAAACACCAATGATCGGGAACCCTAAAATCTCCCAAATCTCAAGTTACATCAAATATGCAGAAAACTTAGATCTGAAACCATAGAGATATATAGAAGTTCCAAAAGGTAACTTTTGATATGTATATAGTTTTTAAAATGATAGTAGGAACTCACCAAACAGGTTTATACGAAAACCCGAAAACCAGATATCGACCATGACGAAGAGGTGAAACTTTCTACACCGAAACCTCGAGCAATGCACTTAAAACTACCAAGCAACGGAGCATCAAACATCGAAGAAACCAAAGAGAAATCTTAGAGAGAGAGAGAGAGAGAGAATTTTGAAGAGAGAGAATGAGATTGAGAAATGAGAGATATTTAGATCTGCAAACCTTTAAGTCGGTCCAACTGATTTCGCAGGTTATGCCGCAACCTCAACTCGCGGCATAACTCGCCCGTGTTCTCAAATCAAAGCCCAAACAGAGGCTTTCGCGACTAATGTCGCGACTCCAAGTCCCGAGCAAGTCGCGGAACTCACTGGAAGGTTCCAACTTCACCGAACAACATAAACTCGAACGATATACTAAACGGGGTGTTAACGACAACGGTTAAACACAAGAATAACAAGATTACATAACGAAATTCGAGGTGTTACAATCCTCCCAACCTTAGAATGATTTCGTCCTCGAAATCTACTCTTCTCAATGGAACACTGTCCGCAGAGAAGATCGTTCTTAACCCATTTGCCATAATCATTAACGAGATCCTAACAACGACATCCACATGAGCTACCCTTCTTGGGCACAATTCACTTCTAACCGAACGAACACTCAACACTTCAAAGTAACCTTTACTCCCAAGGTTACGGTTTCCTCCCAACCTTAGGTGACAATTACTACCTCCAGGAAATTAGCGACCTCAACTTTCCATCTACCAATTTCTTTCAAACTGCACGGTTCCGAACTCAAAGCCAACGGTCGACGCTAATCTTCCCAAAACTCTCAGATTTCACTGATCCATTCCTAATATCGATAAAGATATTCTTACAAGGTGCACCAATGCGTCTTTCCGGCAAATGGTTAACACAGATTCTGTTATCACTCAACTCCGATCCGACTCCAAATCTGGAAATAACCCTTATTCAAATTTCTTAATACTTCCATAAATACTTCGTCTATAACCACATTATAAAGATTAACCTCTAAAAATACCACTAATCCATACATTCGGACTATAAAGGACGAGCGCTAATAAAACCCACAACAGGAATCTGATGCACATGCTGAAAAAAAATAAAGAGGATTAGGCTTAACGCCTAGAGAGCTCAAGAGTTTTACATAAGTAAAAGTAATTAAATTGATGAACTTCTTTTTTAAAATAGAACCTTTCAAATAAAGAATTTTAAAACATGGAACAACTCCTTTTCAAAGTTATGCAATTTCAAAGATGGATCCTTCATTTCAACGATGCTTTATAAAAATTGACACGACTTGTGCTAACTTGAAGTATGAAACATTAGTAACACCATCACATCGTACGTCCGAAAACATGGACACTAAGCCCAATACTCACACGACCAAAAACAAAAGAAAACTAAATATCAACATGCAGGAATAACACATTTCAGTCAAACCTTAATATACGTGGGGAGAACCTAATATTAAAGCCATCATTTACCGTCGACTCCACATAACAAAAGTTGGTAAAAATATGACATTAGTGTTTAAAATACCCCATGTCTACGACGGAGAGACCCGTACACAAAGAGTTTAGAAGGACACGCAAGTAGGCCGCCCATACAACTTCCTCGCATGACCTCTAAACGTTTCCATCTTGGGTGGCGAGAACAAATGAATGGGGCCACCCGTGATGTTATTGGATTTCATCACGTATCCCGATCTTAGTTCCCATGCCATACCAGACATCACAACTTCAAACCGTTTATTGCCTCTAGCCATACTCCGTCGAGTTCCACCTCAAGGGCTTACGGACACGGGTGCCTATCCAATCCAGACGAGTTCCAACTCAGCAGCTCGTGCCACCTATTATCTACTCGCTAGCCAACCCGAGCGGTCACTAAATGTAACACAAAACCTCAGGCTTTACAAAACAGACAGACTGTCTAACATTACATGACTCCAACTGAAAAAACCAAAGCTCCCAAAACATGTAACTCCCAATGGCATGAAATAATCGCCATCATACTCCAAAAATTCCACAACTGTTTTTAAACCGTACAAATGTCCTCAAGACTCCATTTAGTCAAAACTGAGCCAACGACTCAACAGTTTACGTAAATACCCAAATGAAAGCCGATATAAATATTGAAACACGTTTGACCAACTATTATGCAAACACGACCAAAAGTATAATTAACTCAAATCTCATCGTTGGTTGAAACAAACCGTTTTCCAAATGAACTCATACCCTTATGTTTTCAAAATGGCTCATAACACAATAATATGCATATTCTGAAAAGGTTTATTAAGATCAAATACACCAAATGACACTTACGTCATTTGAACTCCAATTATATATGTAAAATCATCAAAGAAACACTTCAACATGATTTACTTACCAAAATAACCAAAGATCCCAAAATGGGTGTCTCAACATGTTCATAAAACTAAACATTTTGGCATGTACACTTTTTTCACAAATCAACTTTAACTCACCAAAAACACAAATAAACTCCATCATATTAAAATCTTTCATTACGGTTATAAATCCGGACAAATGTCTACACGACTCATTCGGTCAAAACCCGAGCCAAAGGCCCGACACTTCACGTAAATTTCCAACGAAAGCCTCGTAAACCTTAAAACACATTTAACAGACATTTAACGTTTCCCCAAATAATGAAATGTCTTTAAACAATGCTTATGAAAACCCACACCACAAAGACATGCTTTCTCAAAACTCAACACGTATTGGGACCAAAGATTTTCCAAAGGTTTTATGAATGCAAATATTCTAAGATGCATATGTCATGAAATAGACTTTGTTTGCACAAAATCATCAAAGATGCATATATCATAATGTAGATTTTACGTGTACAAAATCACCCAGAATATGTAAATCACGCTATTTATTTGTTGAAATATTCAAGCTTGACATGAGCAATTTATGATGTTAAAACAATCCAAGTTACCGAATATGAAAACTTAACAAAATACTCGCACCTTGAGAAATACCGAGTAAAACATACGCAATAGTTTACACTATAAACGTGAAAATAGGTTCTTGCACTTCAACATGTGCAACAACTATTTGTACAACTCCAAAGGAAAAATCACAATTTTATCTTTAAAATTCCTCCTCTATAACCAGGAGGCGTTGTAGCAAAAGAATTTTCAACTCACCCCATATGCAACAATTCATTCCCCAAAGGGCGGTAAAATAACTGGGATGCAATTAAAATTTCAAATCGAGTTTAAAGCTTCACGTTGTAAAGATAAACACATCTGACCAAAATAGAAACTACAACGACAAAAATACTGCTAACTCGCTAAATGCTTTGCGGAAATTTTAACAGTAAGAGTTAATGATGGAAATACTATCAGAACGAAAGTCCTGTTTTTAAAAATACATAAATCGTTTATGCAATCATTCACACCAACGTTATACTTAAATCCAATGCACATAGTACCCGACGGTTGACATTTGTTAACGAAACCCCAAAATTAACGCATACAATGATGCATATGCACATGTTCCTGAAATTATTTACGCGACACAAAAGACGTAAGATGAGACACCATAATCTAACTGGATTTTATAAAACTCATTAACGCTAAAATCAAGTGGTGTCTAAATTTCCATTTTGCAACACAGGTAAGGCGACCATTTTGACAAGATTTTTGATGAGACACGACGCCCAAAGAACTCATAACTTGCACGCAATGAAATTAAACTCACGCATCTCAAAATATATGTACGCGACAAAAGAATCCGTAAAACAAAACTCCAAGAAATTCAACAAAACTCACACAACTAAAAATTCCTAAGAAACTCCGACTCAAAAGCATGGGAATAATTCTTCCTTTAAAACCATTGACATACGTGGAAGAGATCCAATGCCAAGGTCAAAATCCCACTGGTACTTGCCCACTAACTCAAAAAGCGTTAAAACACAGGTATTTCGACATCCAAAAATAGCATTTAAACACAAGACGTGAATAAAGAGAGTTTTGATAACAATTTGAAATCAGGTGCAACAAACCATTTTAAGCATGCTTATGCTCATAGTTTAAAATATGATGATTGCTAAATGTTTTGCCAAAACGTTATAAGGTAATTTACTTTATTGTTGGCGATCATGAAAAGCAATTTTGTTGGTTCTATATTCTCAAGAATGATTATAAAATAATATTGCCGGTAATATATGATCCTATAGGGTCACACCAAAACAAGTAGACACTTAATTAATATTTATAGAATTCGATTCTTGATAAATATTAATAATTCTTGAAAATTATTATTGAATATGATTCATAATATTAGATGCAAATAAAAGATTCTAGAATATGATGGGTTCATATGCAAATAGAATTTAAAAGGAGGGACTATATATCATATAGTTTGATAGTTAAAATAAGGATTTTAACTAATTTAAACTAGGAGGACTTGAATGAAAATATGCATGAAAGGGTGCATCCTCATTGGTTCTTTTGTGAGGTGGTTGGTTGTTTTTATTCAAGACATCACCTTTCATTTTGGATAGAAAAGGAACAAGTTTTATAAAAATAAAATCCCTCCCTCCTCCCTCTCTCTTGTGTACGGCCAAAACCACAATAGTGGTGGTTTTGGTGTTTCTTGGTAATTCAAATCCCTTGTAGATTTGATTCAAGAAAAGATCTTTGCATCATCAAGAACAAATGAACTAGCATTCGAGGTGTTGGAGCTTGTTGGTGGATACCGCTAGAGGAACTCTACCTTGGGTTCTACCATCTTCATCAACGATCAACCTCCCGTGAGGAACCAAAGTCTCCAAAGGTTATATCTCCAAACATTCCTTTGTTTTAAATTATATCTTTTCATTGCATGTAACAAGATCATTGATGGGAATAAAATCGTTTTATGTTTTTGTTCAAATTTTTTTGCTTCCGTTGCATGAAAGATATTCTTAGTCTTTCATGGGTTTTTGAAACTTTTTTGAACATTAAATCCCAACAAGTGGTATCAGAGCCGATGTTATATGCATGATTAGATTTTTGATTGAATCTTGGTTTTTGGAAGCCATGGATAAAAAAAAAAAAAAAAAAAATTCATCTTGTATGAAAAGGGTTCATGCATGGCAACTTTTATGCTAGTCTTTATATTTTTTGTAACAAAATTTTAACATGCATTTTTGTTACATAAAAGTTGCCTTTCAAAACAAAGTGTTGTTTTATTTTATGAAATATGTGCATAAACAAGCCATGGACCTTTCGTGTTTTTATGTGAGTTAAAAAAATTCGATATGGTTGTAATTTTTTTTTTATTCATGTTGGTTTGTAATAGTAAATAGGTTTTATTATCTTCTATTATGTTCATTTTGTAAATATTAGATTAGTTGTTAGAACTAGTTTATTTATTTATAAATTGTAAATAAATGGAGACCAACATGGAACTTGAAGATGGAGCTTGGTGACTTGTTTGCATGGAGATGTCAAAGCAAGTGGGAGCATGAAGATCTTCTTTAAAAAAAAAATTGTCCTTAGGAATGGACTTGACATTTCTTGTTTTGGCTCACAAGAAATGTCATTAGAAATGGCTTTGTTTTATGCACATTCTTTTGCATGTTGTGTTTGTTTATGTTCCTTTTATTTGCTTCAAAATATAAGATATTTTATATGCTAGCAAAGAACATAAAATTGGTTCAAACGCGCTTTAAAATTGTTTGAAAATTTGGAGCGATTTTTTTTAAGATATGTTTTAAAAGTGAGAAGAGGACCAAACTTTTAAATAGAGATTTTAAATCCATAACATGTAAATTGGTTGAAATGTGTTTTAAATAAAATAGTTTATTGAAAAACACTCTAACTTTAAAATCGGATTTTAAATGTTAAATTTTATTTTGAAGAAATAAGTTTTTCAAAATTTAGAGTACTTTGATTATTGGATGCATTCAATAATATGGCACTAAGAATTTGGAAATCAAGATTTGACGAATTTTGTCATAAGATGCTAAAATGGTTTTATAAATTTTTGTTCTAAAAAAAAAAATTCCAAACGTCAAATTTTTGAAATTAGTAAAAAGAGTTAAAATAGAGATTTTAAGACTCATCCAAATTCATAGTCTAAATAAATGGTTATTAAAAGACTATAAACGGTTCTTTTGTGATCAAACATAAACCTTAATATATGATATTAATAATTTGACCACAAATATTAAGTTGATAAAATAAGGATTTCTTTTGACTAAGGAACCATATGATGAGAAAAATTATAGTACCATGTATTATTGGATGTATGCAATAACGCAAGATACAAAATGTTTTTCAAAACTAGAATCGTAAAACATTGAAATCCCTTCAATAAATGAAAGTCTATGCTGTCCTTTTGAAAACACTCGCACGTCATTTGTACGATCCTTGTGGGATAAAGGTCACCTAACTACTTGGATTGTCTTTTGATGGCCGAAGTGGTTTTCACGATTTCTAGTGGGATAAAGGTCACCTAACCACTAGTTATGGGTCGATTCCACACGTTGTTCAAGTTGGATGACTTGATCGGGAATCTTTTGTGATAAAGGTCACCTAAGCATTAGAAACCCGAGGCATAGATGGGATCAAACATGCCAATTAACAAACAAATGTTAAGGATCCCATAAAACTAGGAATTACATTTGGATGTAATTGGTAATCATTACCTACCTTGTTGAATTAAATATATGGGATAAAGGTCACCTAAACATTTATTTGTTTTGCAACGTTGGATCCTAGACTTTATATTTATAATTAAAGTTTTAAAAAAAAATGCTAAATAGAACTTTGTTAAATTTTTGTAGATGGCCCAAAGTGCGAACCATCCTACCCATTACCTTCGATCCATCCTTGAAAAGGAAAAACTTAACCACACCAACTTCCTCAACTGGCACCGTAACCTTAGAATTGTTCTCAAGCCAGAAAAGAAGTTGTATGTGTTGGATACCCCACTTCCCGATGAGCCTCCTCTCACTCCTAGAGCTCCTCACGCAGATTGGTCGAAACATATGGATGATTCGATCGAGGTGTCGAGTCTAATGCTGGCTTCCATGATCCCCGAACTCCAAGAAATTTTTGAGCATCACACGGCATATGATATGATCATTCAACTGAAGGAAATGTTCCAACAGCAAGCCCGGACAGAACGATTCGAAACCGTTCGAATGTTGCACGCATGTAAAATGGAGGAGGGAGGAAATGTGAGCAATCATGTTCTAAAGATGAAAGGTCATTTGGATCATTTGGAGCGTCTTGGCTCTAAATATCCAACGGATTTGGCAACAGATATAATCTTGAACTCTTTACCCAAATCCTATGACCCCTTCATCATGAACTACAACATGAATGGTTGGGAGAAACCTGTCTCAGAATTGCATCAGATGCTCAAAACTGCTGAGAAGAACCTCCCTAAGAAAACCCCTCATGTGCTCATGATTCGAGAGGGTAGAACCAAGAAGCCCAAAACCATTAACTCCAAGGCTAAGACAAAGGTTGTCAAGGGCAGGGGCAAAAGGGTTGCCCAAACACCACAACCAAAGAAGAAGGAGAAAGTGGCCAAAGAAGACACATGTTTTGAATGTGGTGCAATTGGTCACTGGAAAAGGAACTGTCCTACTTATCTGGCAGAGTTGATGAAAAGGAAGGCTGAGGCAGGGCCTTCAGGTATCTATGTGATAGAAATAGATCTATTTACTTTTTCACCTAACACTTGGGTATTTGATACTGGGTGTGGAACTCACATATGTAATATGTTACAGGGGTTTAGAAAAAGTAAGCAACTAAAGACAGGCGAAATCGTACTCCACGTGGGAAATGGAGCAACAGTTGCAGCTCAAGCTTTAGGAGATTACGATTTACATTTACCAAATGGCCTGTACTTAACATTAAATAATGTGTGTTTTTGTACCTAGTTTGACTAGAAATATTATTTCAGTTGCTCGTTTAAAACAATCTGGTTTTACTTATCGTTTTAATGACGATTTTATTCATGCTTACAAGAATGATATATTCTATTTCGAAGCTAGACCTCTTAATGGAATATATGAAGTAAATTTGGATAGTTCAATAAACAATAGTTCTATATACCAAGCTAACACCAAAAGACTCAAGAAAGGTTTGAATGATTCTTATCTATGGCATTGTCGTTTTGGCCATATAAACAAGAAACGCATATCCCAACTTCAAAAGAGTGGTATTTTGAAGGCAAATGAGGACGATTCATTTGATATATGCGAATCCTGTTTATATGGGAAGATGACTAAAGCTCCTTTCTCTGGTTCTAGTGAAAGAGCGAAAGATCTGTTAGGAATCATACATACTGATGTATGTGGTCCTTTCAGAACCATGTCTAGAGATGGTGCTAGATTCTTCATCACCTTCACTGACGACTTCAGTCGTTATGGATATGTTTATTTGATGAAACATAAACATGAAGCATTTGAAATGTTCAAATTATTTCAAAGTGAAGTTGAAAATCAACTCAACAAAACCATTAAAATCCTTCGCTCCGATAGAGGAGGTGAGTATCTGAGTGATGAATTCCTGAGTCATCTGGAGAATCGTGGGATTGTCTCACAACTAACTCCACCTAGAACGCCACAACATAATGGTGTGTCTGAGAGGAGGAACCGAACCTTACTAGATATGGTTCTCTCTATGATGAGTAGAAGTACTCTCCCTTTATCATTTTGGAGTTACGCCTTAATTACGGCTGCCCGTATTTTAAATATGGCTCCAACCAAAATGGTAGATAAAACTCCTTATGAGATCTGGCATGGAAAGGTTCCATCCTTATCCTATTTAAAGGTATGGGGATGTGAGGCTTATGTGAGACAAGATGCTTCAAACAAATTAGATCCCAGATCTACTAAATGCATTTTTGTAGGATATCCTAAAGACTGTATTGGATATTACTTCTACAATCCCACTGAGAATAAAGTATTTATAGCAATAAAGGCTGAATTCCTAGAAACCAAGTTTCTAATGGAAGATTCTAGTGGGAAGCAAGTGGTGCTTGAAGAAGAACCATTAGCTGATGCACCTGAGGTTGGTACTAGTGCTCAACATGAGGATGTTGACCCTGAACAAATGGTTGGTCAGGAGACAAATGTAACACAAAGTATTCGCAGATCTAGTAGAATTCGACATGAACCAGAAAGATATGGTTTTTCCATCTCTTATGATGAATGTTGTTTCATGGTGGATTCTAATGAACCCGCCAACTACCAGAATGCTGTGACAGGTTCTGAGTCTGGTAATTGGCTCGAAGCCATGAATACTGAGATGCAATCCATGTATGATAATCAAGTATGGGACTTGGTTGATCTTCCTCCCAATGGAAAAACTGTAGGAAGCAAATGGGTTTTCAAGAAGAAAACCGACATGGATGGAAATCTGCACACATACAAAGCAAGACTTGTGGCGAAAGGTTTCACTCAAATTCATGGTATTGACTATGATGAGACCTTCTCTCCTGTGGCTATGATCAAGTCTATTAGAATATTGTTTGCCATTGCTGCATATTATGACTATGAGATATGGCAAATGGACGTCAAAACGGCTTTTCTGAATGGACACTTAACTGAAGATGTCTATATGGTTCAGCCTGAAGGTTTTGTCGATCCAAAGTATCCTAATAAAGTGTGTAAACTCAAGAGATCTATTTATGGACTAAAACAAGCATCTCGAAGCTGGAACCTTCGTTTTAATGAGAAAATCAAAGAGTTTGGTTTCATAAGAAATAAAGATGAGCCATGTGTTTACAAGAAAACTAGTGGGAAGATTGTAATGTTCCTAGTATTGTATGTGGATGACATACTGCTCTTTGGAAATGATATTCCTTCCATGAAAGAGGTTAAGGCTTGGCTTGAGAAATGTTTCTCAATGAAAGATTTGGGTGAAGCAACTTATATTCTTGGTATAAAGATCTATAGAGATAGATTAAGAAGGCTTATAGGTTTAAGTCAAAATGCATACATTGACAAAATCTTGAAAAGGTTCAAGATGCAGGACTCTAAGAGAGGATCATTGCCGATGCCATCTGGTACCATATTGAGCAAATCTCAATGTCCTAGCACACAGGCTGAGCGAGACAAAATGAGTGGCATTCCATATGCTTCTGCAATTGGATCCATCATGTATGTTATGATATGCACAAGACCGGATGTATCATATGCTTTGAGCATGACGAGTAGATACCAACAAGATCCGGGAGAAGGTCACTGGATTGCTGTGAAGAACATTCTAAAGTACTTACGAAGAACTAAAGAAATGTTCCTTATCTATGGAGGTCAGGAAGAAAGTCTTAGTGTAAAGTGTTACACTGATGCTAGCTTTCAAACGGATAGGGATGATTGTAAGTCACAGTCAGGTTTTGTCTTTATTATGAATGGAGGCGCGGTCTCTTGGATGAGTTCCAAGCAGAGTGTGGTTGCACAATCCACTACAGAGTCAGAGTACATTGCTGCTTCAGAGGCTGCAAAAGAAGCTGCCTGGATAAAGAAGTTCATTGAAGATCTAGGGGTGGTCCCTACCATTCAGGATTCCCTAGAAATCCTATGTGATAATGAGGGTGCCATAGCTATAGCTAATGATGCCATGTCACAGAAGAGGACCAGGCACATTCACCGAAAATTCAACTATATACGGGATGAAGTTGAAAGAGGTGAAATAAGTATTCACAAAGTTCATACAGATCAAAATTTAGCAGACCCACTCACGAAGTCTCTTCCACCAGCTAAGCATGAGGATCACGCTAGAGCTATAGGACTTCGTTATTCTAGTGAATGGATTTGATCTGGTTTAGTATTTGGATTTTGGAAAAGTGTTAAACGACAACTATTGAAATGAATTAATTTGTAAATATTTTTTCATTAAATACTTGTTGAGTTCCATATTAGCATGTTTAATCCTTGAATAAATTAGTTATTCTAAACGTCCATAAGTCGGTCATAGTTGTGGGAACAACAATGAAGTAAGACTAATATGAATTGGATTGGTTGACTTTTAGGGGTAAAAGTGGCAAAGTGTTGCAACCAAGTTCATAGGTACTTGCTAGGAATCAAGTACTGGACATGACCCGCTTCAAGATCACTTCATGGATCGTTGTCATGAGTGACACTTGAATAAAGGTAATATCTTTGTATCCTTTGACCTGAGATGCATATTAGGGACTTGAGTGTAGGGAGTACTGTGTTTTGATATGGTTAACCGCTGATCTTGAAATAGTAGGCAGCTATAAAGGCCATCATTGGGTATAGTATGAACTGCATAAGAGGCGTATGTAGTCAAAATGGGATTTGTTCCTCTAAATGGTTTAAGAGTGAGACATCTAAGGCGCCTTACCAAAAGTTGAACGACATATGAGAATGATAGCGATCCATGTCTCATGTTCAACATGATGTTCGAACAAAGGGGTAACTGATACCACACCTTATACATCAATTGAAACTTTGAGCTTGTGGGAATTGGATGTTGATGAATGGCACATACAGTCATACATTGCTGGGGGCAGTGAGATGTTGCTAGACGTGCACCACTGTCTATATTATTCTATAATGCAATCTTGAGCAAGTGGGAGATTGTTGGTTCTATATTCTCAAGAATGATTATAAAATAATATTGCCGGTAATATATGATCCTATAGGGTCACACCAAAACAAGTAGACACTTAATTAATATTTATAGAATTCGATTCTTGATAAATATTAATAATTCTTGAAAATTATTATTGAATATGATTCATAATATTAGATGCAAATAAAAGATTCTAGAATTTAAAAGGAGGGACTATATATCATATAGTTTGATAGTTAAAATAAGGATTTTAACTAATTTAAACTAGGAGGACTTGAATGAAAATATGCATGAAAGGGTGCATCCTCATTGGTTCTTTTGTGAGGTGGTTGGTTGTTTTTATTCAAGACATCACCTTTCATTTTGGATAGAAAAGGAACAAGTTTTATAAAAATAAAATCCCTCCCTCCTCCCTCTCTCTTGTGTACGGCCAAAACCACAATAGTGGTGGTTTTGGTGTTTCTTGGTTATTCAAATCCCTTGTAGATTTGATTCAAGAAAAGATCTTTGCATCATCAAGAACAAATGAACTAGCATTCGAGGTGTTGGAGCTTGTTGGTGGATACCGCTAGAGGAACTCTACCTTGGGTTCTACCATCTTCATCAACGATCAACCTCCCGTGAGGAACCAAAGTCTCCAAAGGTTATATCTCCAAACATTCCTTTGTTTTAAATTATATCTTTTCATTGCATGTAACAAGATCATTGATGGGAATAAAATCGTTTTATGTTTTTGTTCAAATTTTTTTGCTTCCGTTGCATGAAAGATATTCTTAGTCTTTCATGGGTTTTTGAAACTTTTTTGAACATTAAATCCCAACAAATTTATGCAACCTTATTTTAGAAATAAGTTTAATGCATGAATTCGGTCGGCACTCACATCTTAATAATACGCTTCCCAACATCCCAACGTACTATAATCAACCGGATGCTTCTGGCATCATAGGGCAACTATCCCATTAATTAACTTACAAATCTCCTCGAAATAGAATATATCTAACAAGATATAGTTCTAATTCCACCAACGAATCTGGCTCAAGATGATTAACTTAATGCGTTCTACGCACTTACCATCATCCCAAAGAGACCTTGCTATAAACAACAATCATTCCTTAGCTTACTCGCTTAGAAACTTTCGCACTACTCTAACGGTCAACAAACCAAGGTAGAGCAGGTTAACATAAGCACTAGAAAGGGTAAGGAAGAGTTTAACTAAAACACGCACGAAAGAAACGTACCGCTATGTCTACCAATTATCATAACATTAGCAAACCAATTACACTCACGTAAAATATCCTCATAATCACATTAGCTAAGTGAGATATGAACATATAACACATTAGGGTTCTTGTTACCGTCATCACAACGCCTGATGAACATAACTTCCGTCGACTCTAAGACTAACCCATCTTAGAAGTTCTACCCAATCTCACAATCAATGCCTATCAAACTCAGTCTAAGTCTAGACATCTTACATTCATGCCTAGTTCGCTTAAACTAGAGCTCTGATACCAACTTGTAACACTCTAAAATTCAGAGTAAATTAAAACCTGGAGAATATGGCAACAAGACATCCGTATTGATATAAACTTCCCATAAAGGGGATCAGTCCTTAAGACTATACAAAATCTGAACGGATATAGAATTCATCAACAAACTAATCTAAACATATACTATCTAGATTACATAAGTTGTTGATCCAGAATCATCCAAAAATGTGGGACTTAACAATGCCCAACAATCCAATACAACACAAATCTCAAAAAACCCTCGAGATCAATCCTGACACTCAAGCCCTTAGCAACCCGCCGCTAACGAGAACCTGATATACATATCATTTGAGAAAAAGTGTTAGGCTTATAAAGCCTAGTGAGAAGATACACTTTATAATTTCAAGAGATATAAACATTTGCATCCAAACGGAATTCTTTCAAAAAGCATTTACAAGTTAACCGTTGATAAGAATGAAATCCATTAAAAAGAGACCATAAACCTTCTTTCCAGAACCTCACAATTTAATGCACAACTATATTTTAAACTTCCTAAAATATGAACATCAGTATCATGAGGAAATCTTTTCATAAAGGTTTGATTTATAAAAGATAACATTTCGCCACAACCGGGCCTTTTAGGTCCAAAACTCATCATACGATGACAAAAGAACCATTTTACCAAGGATTGTGGTGTAACACAAAGTAGACCACCAATCCGAGTTATGAGCTAAACAATTGGAATCCGAGGATACGAACACATAGGTCCGTGCTACAACGTGAGATCTAGCCCCAAGCAAAACCAACGTATACTCCTTCACTAGGATCACTATGAACCATGGCTAGTATCCGGCCTCATATAACCGTACCAAGTTGCCCCCGAGGATCATATACATCCATAGCTACAAAATGGGGAATATGACATCCCAATAATACAGTCGACTCAAAACCTAGGGATCCGCTAGTAATGGTACAGACTCGTCACAACAACATATGTGACCAACCATAGATAAACATATGGTATAAACACATTTTATAAACAAAATGTCATTTCCAGTTCAACTTCTGGTAAGAATGAAAATCATTAAAAATGAGTTCTTAAACATTCTTTTCACATATCTACATAATGTGCAAGTAAAACATCATTTTACTTCAATAAGATAAGATCCATCATTTTAGTAAACACCAATGATCGGGAACCCTAAAATCTCCCAAAACTCAAGTTACATCAAATATGCAGAAAACTTAGATCCGAAACCATGGAGATATATAGAAGTTCCAAAAGGTAACTTTTGATATGTATACAGTTTTTAAAATGAAAGTAGGAACTTACCAAACAGGTTTATACGAAAACCCGAAAATCAGATATCGACCACGACGAAGAGGTGAAACATTCTATACCGAAACCCCGAGCAATGCACTTAAAACTAACAATCAACGGAGCTTCAAAGATCGAAGAAACCAAAGAGAAATCTGAGAGAGAGAGAGAGAGAGAGAGAGAAATTTGAAAAGAGAGAATGAGATTGAGAAATGAGAGATATTTATATCTGCAAACCTTTAAGTCTGTCCAGCTGATTTCGCAGGTTATGCCGTGACCTCAACTCGCGGCATAACTCGCCCGTGTTCTCAAATCAAAGCCCAAACAGAGGCTTTCGCGACTAATGTCGCGACTCCAAGTCGCGAGCAAGTCGCGAAACTCACTGGAAGGTTCCAACTTCACCGAACAACATAAACTCGAACGATATACTAAACAGGGTGTTAACGACAACGGTTAAACACAAGAATAACAATATTACATAACGAAATTCGGGGTGTTACACTGTTGTTTTGGAGGCTTGAGGAATGTGCTTGCTGGTGGTTGCTGCCATATTGTTGAGGAGTTCCTCCTCTGCATTCTTTTGCAAAGTGTCCCATCTTGTGACACTTGTAGTACTCCACCTTTGACTTGTCAAACTCCGCACCATCTTTTCTCCTCTAAGAAAAGTTGTTCCTTCCAGTCCTCTTTATGAATCTCTTGACCCTCATAGTTAGCATGGCCATCTGCCACTTTATATCCATCTCCTCAAGATCATCTGCATTAATTTGTTCAAGATCATCATTAATTAAACCACAATTAGGATGACTAGCAAGAAAATCTTGTAATACGGAGTCATTAGATACATCCTGCTTAGATACATAAGCAGTACTAACTGATTCTGTATTAGCAGCAGAATCAGTAGAAGAAGAAGATGATAAAAGAGCAGCATTATGAGTGTATCCAGATGGTCTTTTCTTGGCTTTAACTTCAGTCTCAAGCACCCTTAAGTCATTATAAAGATCGTCTAGTTCTTTGTCCTCCAGCTTGTCATTCTGTCTGAAGGAGACAATATACATGGTCCATTTATCTCCAAGGGACCTTAAGAACTTTCTGTTTACATCATCTTGATCAATCTGCACTCCAACAGTAGCTAGTTCACCAATCAGCTTGTTAAACCTGTCAAAAGTTTGAGTCATGGGCTCATTCTTAGTTGACATGAAGTTTTCATACAGTTGCTTCAACATTGCCTTCTGATTTCTCTTGGTACTTTTGGTACCAGAGAATCTCTTCTCTAGAGAATTTCCAAAGCATCTGGGCATCAGTGCAATTGCAGAATTGGTGTTGATACTCATTAGGAATAGCCAAGAGCAGTGTGCTCAAGGATTTCATCTCTATCTGCCTTATCTTCCTCTCTCCATCCGTCTTTGGTGGGATTCTTTTCCCATCTGCTCCAATCTTTCCTTCATTAGATGGGTCATTCTCAATGATATCTCATATAGAGTAATCTGTGAGAAGAATGTATTGCCTAATCCTATTCTTCCACATGTCAAACTCATTAGATCTGAGCATTGGAACCTTTGAGACCATAACGCTATCACTTGAACCGTCCATGATGATTGTTGTTTTTCTGAGTTTAACAAAGCTCTGATACCACTTGTTAGGATCGAAATTCAAACAAGAATTTAATTCACATACACTCAGAATCAATGCTAAAGAAGTTGCGGAAAAATACTTTAACACTAACAATCAATGAAACAGTATATGCACTTAATTCACAAGTTATATTGATTAAACTTGATGATTACACACAAAACCTCAATCTGTTGAACAGGCTCAACAGACGTTCTATACTTCTCAATAGAAAGGAGCTAAACTAGTCTTGAGGTTTATTCTCTCTAAAACAAAACTTATGAATGATAATAATTGATTCTATCAAAGACTTCTATACTATATAAACAAGACTGATTACAAGATAATTATCAAAAATAAAATTGATCTTCAGTCCATAATTATCTCCTTTACTTTAGCTCCAATCTATATAGCTATCTTCATTCCATACGGAGTCTTCATCTCATAAGCAGCACTCTCTTCATGAGCAGTATTAATTCTGAACTAGCAGTATTAATCTCAGCAAGCAGTATTAATTTTGTCTTAACAACATTAACTCCTTCAAGCAGTAGTAATTATGATCTGGCAGTACTAACTTCCTCAGGCAGTAGTAATAGTCGTGTCTAGCAGTAGTAACCATCCTTAGCACATTTCAGACCCAACATGGACCCAAATACTTTTGGGTACCAAAGAAGAAAACTGATTCTGTGTTGCAGGCACCTCAAGTCAAGGGGGGAGTAAGAGAACCATGGCTCTTGAATAACACAGTTCAAGACCCGCATCTCAATGTCAAGATTATGGCTTCTAAGTACACAGCTTAGGACCCGTACTTCAATGAAGTATGACTTCTAAACACAACAGTTTAGTACTCGTACTTCAGTGATCAAAAGACCTTACTCCGGTAATACTCTGCATCCGATAAGATATGACGGTCTACAATTCACATGGGAGTTGTATTGATCTCTATCCTGTGCTTTTTCATTGATAATATACTTATGATATGACGGTCTACAATTCAAAAGGGAGTTGTATAGATCGCTATCTTGTCTTTTTACTGACATATTCCAGATGCATAATTTAAGGGGGAGTAAAGGTGATGGCTTCTGATCAAATAACAGATCAGTACCCATTTTTCAATGATCAGAGAAGTATATTCTGCTAATATCCAGGGGGAGCTTAAAAAAATATATATCATTTTATCATGATTTGAGGGGGAGCTTAAAAAGGTAAATATCTTCTGATCTAGATCTCTGATTGTTTGAAAGAAGAACAACTTTCAAGCATGAAAAAAAAATTTAAATGTTCAAACCACTTCTCTATTCTCAAAAGATTTCATGAATTCAGAAGTGAGCTTTTAAATGTTTTTCAAAATTTGAGCTTAATGTTTAACTGACCGAGTGTTTCTAAAGATCAATACTCGTGTATTGTCTTTTCCATATACTGTAAAGTATTCACACACATCGGTTCAGTTCTTCATTTGCATTTGTTATTACCATGTCTCATAACGAACCAATCTTTCAATGGTAATACCCTCGTTTGAAACTCATTGTTGTTGAGCATCAATCATCATTTTTTGTCTAATCTTGTGCTTTCATTGCAAAATTGTTTATATTCGTTCATATAAACAAACTATCCAATTCTTTGATACCATAACCATTTGATTTGATCTGATTGATACATTGTCAGATTCTCAAAACAATTCTCTTGATTTCATTACATTCATTCAATATCATTGTTTTGAGAAATCTTCAAAGTTCAATTGCTCAAATTTCATGAGCATACATTTTGACAATGTTTAGTTAAATTGTTGAGCAACCATGCTTTTTAGGACTTACGTGGGATTCGTGTGTGAGCTTAAACCGAACTTCCATGGATTCACATCAACCAGTGTTTCCTACCCAGGAAGTGGGGGAGATAACTCATCCGGTTGAGTTTTTCTCATTGTGTGGAGTGGAAAAATAGAAATGAGAGTTTGGTTTGAAGTGAGCTTTAATGATAAAAAGAAAGAGGGTATGAGAACATAGTTAAAAGAATATCAGAACTCTGCACCAACTTCTTTCTGAGCCGGGCAGCCACATCTACTGATTGGTTCACATTCTTTGGTGGCCATCGTTGAAACAGGCACTGAGCCCATGCCAACTCTTGCATTAACCCCACCAGCCACTCGTTTCTTTCTTAACAAAGAAATGTTTCATTTTCTTTGGGGATGCAACATATATGCTATCTAATCTTCACTCGAAAGATTTAGATATTGAAAAAGAAGGAAAATAGCCCCATCTTCGCACCTCTTTCATGCACATTGAGTCCGTGTAATACATGTTGTTGTTTCAACAGTTTACACAATTTGAGCCTTATAAATGGAAGTCCTGGGGAGTCAACATCAAACCAGCTCCTTAAATTGTTCATTCGTTGTACACAGTAACTTTGTGTTACTGACAGGCATTCCTAACTGTTTTATTTGTTGAATCAGGGTTACCACGTTCATTATATCTGAATTTGAAAAGATTCGGGTATATACAGTTCGTGATTCAGTTATTCAGATCAAAGAGCGGTGATTGTCAAATTATCATTGAAAGGGGATATTGTTATTTGAATACAAAGGGGGTGATCAAAGACTGTGTCTAAATTGAAGATGTTTTGATGATCATGATGCTCACAATCATCAAAAAAGGGGAGGCATTTACAAAGATTCAATTTCAAAGTCTTGAAGAGTTGTCAAAGTGAAAAGACTTGTGAAGAAATTATGACAGTTCAAAAGTAAATTCAAAATGCTTTCGCTAATTCAAAGTCAAAAGATAAATCAAGATGATTTGTGAAAGTTTGTTTTCTGAAGACAGTCTAGAGATCACAAGAGATGAAGATACATATTTGTCAAAGATCCCTCAACATTCCAAAGTTTTTCAAAGGTATTTCAAGAATTATGTTTCGCGTTCAAGACTTGTTGACTTTCAAATCTGCAAAGTGTAAAAGACTTTTCAAGATTCGTCAAAGGCTGAAAGATTAAAGGTTGTGAAAGCTTCAAAGTTTCAAGTTAAAGAGACAAAAGCTGAAGATTCAAGTGATGAAAACTAGTGTCAAATTTTTTATTAAATCTTGAATACAAGGAGATTGTTAAGTCAAAATATTGTATCCAAGATTTAATTAGAAAGTCAATCTTGTAAAGTCAACATTGTCTAAGTCAAAGTTGTATTGTCAAAGTTAAGTCTTTGGTAGTTTGGTAGTATAAATAGGTTTTGTCTTTGTATTTTCTTAAAAGCACGTATTGCAAACATTCAGACTTGTGATTATTGAAGATCTACTTTCTCTCTCTATATTCTCTTTCTAGTTCTTGAATGTTGTCATATCTTTTATGAGAATTGCTTGATAGTTTGGGATTTTATGATTAACAACCTTGATTGTTAAATCTTGATCTTGTTTTTGCTTGAATTGTTGGGAATTACATTTTCAGAGTGTTTCTATGATTCATTCTTGAGTAAAATAGAACCGACAAAAGTTTCAGATGCTCTTTGTGAACCAAACTGGATTACAACCATGCAAGAAGAGATCAACCAATTTGAAGCACTTAATGTCTGGAGACTCATGCCCCGACTGGAAGGAAAAACTATCATTGGTATGAAATGGGTGTTCAAGAACAAGAAGGAAGAGGATGGTATTGTTGTAAGAAACAAAGCAAGACTTGTTGCTAAAGAATATCGGCAAGAGGAAGGCATAGATTATGACAAGACATATGAACCATTTGCACGTCTTGAGGCAATCAGAATGTTTCTAGCCTACGCTGCACACAAGAACTTCACCGTCTACCAAATGGACGTGAAGTCTGCTTTCTTGAATGACATTCTTAAGGAGGAGGTCTACGTCTCGTAGCCTGAAGGTTTTGTCAATGCAGATAAACCAGATCACACACACACACACACACACACACACACATATATATATATATATATATATATATATATATATCCTTGACAAGGCTCTTTACAACTTAAAACAAGCTCCTCGCGCCTGGTATGATGTTCTTTCAAAGTTCTTAGTTAAGTCTGGTTTTTCAAAAGGTAAAATCGACACCATCTTATTCATAAAAATGGAAAAAGATGATATTATTTTAATTCAAATATATGTAGATGATATAATATTTTGTTCTACTAATCCGAAGTTCTGTAAGAATTTTTCTGCTCTCATGGTGTCAAGATTTCAAATAAGTATGATGGGAGAGATAATTTTCTTTCTCGGATTACAAGTAAGAAAATTTTCAACGGGGATTTTCAATAATCAAGTGAAGTACATTTATGATATTTTACGAAAATTTAAAATGGAAAATTGTACTCCAATTGGTACCCTGATGGCACCGGGAACTAAGATCGAAGCTGATCTTTCGGAAAAAGTTGTTGATGTTAGAACCTATAGAGGCATGATTGGTTCATTAATGTACTTGACGACTAGTTGGTCAGATATTATGTTTTCTACATGCTTATGTGCTAGATATCAAGTTTCTCCCAAAGAATCCCATCTTTCGGTTGTCAAGCGTATATTTATATATCTGAAGGGAACTGCAGATCTTGGTTTGTGGTATCCTAAAGATACTGGTTTTGAGCAGCGTATTCAAACGCAGATCATGTAGGTTGTATGCTATACAGGAAAAGTAAATCGGGTCACATTCAATTTTTTAAAGATAAGCTCGTAAGTTGGGCATCAAAGAAACAATTATGTGTTTCCACATCAACCGCTGAAGCAGAGTAATTGCTGCTGCAAGCTGCTTCTCTCAAGTATTGTGGATGAGGACACAACTTCGAGACTATGGCTTCAAATTCAACAAAATTCCAATATATTGTGATTCAAAAAGCGCCATAACCATATCTGCTAATCCTGTTCAGCACATGAATACCAAACATATAGATGTACGATATCACTTTATCATAGATAATATCGAAAAAGGTACAATTGAACTTTACTTTATAAACATAGATTATCAACTTGTTGATTTATTTATCAAGCCGTTAGACGAAAAGAGATTTATTTTTCTAGTTTCGAAACTTGGCATGTTGAATCTCAAGGCATAATCTGTAGTTACCCACTACAGTTTCTTTTTGTTAATTTTCTTCATTTCTTTATTTTTTAATTTGAATGATATATGCACTGAAAGGTTCTGTCTATGATTTCAGGGAGTGTGAGATAAAGTTTAGATGATCTACATTCTAGGGGGAGTTATAGATTTTTTTCATATATTCTACACTGACATATTTTGTGATGCATATGTTCAAGGGGAGTAAGGACAAAGACTTCTGACCACATTAGATCAGAACTCGTTCTTAAATGTTTTACTGCTTTAATGTCTTTATTTTTCAATAAATGTTTTACTTTCAATAAGACTTTGTTGCTTTGACGACTTTTTGACTGCTGCAGATTTTGAGGGGGAGCTTACATGATCATATCATTCATGACTTTGGAGCTGACTTTATGAGATTAATGTTGAGCGTAAGGATTATTCTATTCTTATTCTTATTGTTTTTAAAAGATGGACAACTTTCAGACATGAAAACATGTTTCTAATTGTTCAAACCACTTCTCGATTCTTAAATAGATTTCATGAATACAGAAGTGTGATTTTAAATGTTTTTTCATTCTATGTGATTTCATGATTAACTAACCGTGTGTTTCTAAAGATAAATAATTGTGTATTATCTTTTCCATATATTGTCAAGTATTCACACACATCGGTTTATTATCTTTTGTTGACTATGTTCTTACCATGTCTCAAAATGAAACTATTTTTTTTTCGATGGTAAGACGCCCCGTTTTATACTTCATTGATATTTGAGTGTTAGTTCATTTCATTCAAAGTGTTTCTTTCAAGAATGTCTATATTTTATTCGTATAGACATCATTCAATTTTTTCATGACCTAAGCTTTTATTGATGTATCATTCATATTTGATCTCTTCAATACACTGTCAGATTCTCAAACAAGTCTTTTGTATTCATTTCATTCGTTCAATCTACTTGTTTTTGAGAAACTCTTCCATGATTAAAAATGCTCAAATCTTCATGATTGTCTAATTGAGCATACATCTATCTGACATGTATTCCATACTATTGTACTTTAACTGCAAAAGTTAAACTATTGAGCGACTTTGTGCTTTTAGGACAAAATACATGGGAATTGTGCGAGGACTTTAATGAACTTCTATGGATTCACGATAACCAGTGTTTCCTACCGAAGAAGTTATCCTGAGTGATCGAGAGGCGAGGTGTCAATATCTGAGTGTGGATGTGTGATGAGATAAAATGAAAAGAGAGATTGGTTAGAAGCGAGCTCAATGTTAAAAAGAAAGAGGGGGAGAGATCAGAGTAAAAGAATATCAAACTCTCCACCAACCACTTTCTGAGCCAGGCAACCACATTACTGATTGTTTCACAATTGTTTCGTGAACATCATTGAAATAGGCAGTGAGCCCATGCCAACTCTTGTTTTACCCCACTAACTACTCATTTCCTTCTTAACAAAGTAATGTTTCATATTTTCATGGGGAAGCAGCACATATTCTATCTTGTCTTCATTTGGAAGATGTGGATATGAAACAGAAAAAAGTTTGCCCCACTTTCGAATTTCGATCATGCACAATTGACTCTGTATACTACTGTTGTTGTATCAATGGTTTACACACTTTGAGCCTAAGTAGTTTCATTCACTCTACGTTTTCTTATCATAATGTTCATAAAAAATTCTTTGTGATTTTCGATGATTGAATGGAAGCCCTGGGGGAGTGAACATCAAAAAGCTCATTTGCAAAGTGCATCCGTTGTACAAAGTGGCTTAGTGATACTTACACGCATTTTAACTGATTCATTTGTTGATTCAGGGTTACATTCTTATTTGTCTGAATTTGAAAAGATTATGATGATTACATTATGAATTGACGGATGGTTCAGATGTTCATTTGGAAAGATCAATGGTCAGAAAAAAGGTTCATGACATTTCTTGGAGACAGTTTTGATGATATATATGTTCTACATCATAAAAAATGGGGAGAAATAATTTCAAGAAATGTTGTCTGAAGAACGGTTTGTAACAATTTTGGAGAAAGTCAAGAAATGGATAAGAAGTTATGGGAGAGATTCAAGAAATGAGAAAGTCGAGATGGCTTATGGGAGAAGATACAGAATGGAAGAGAAAGTTCAATGAATTCAGAATGTTTGCTGAAGTTTACTGAAAATTTCTTTGAAGATTATTCGCTGAAGCAAAGTGAGCTAAATCTAGAGATAATTTTTTTTTAAAGTCTAAAAGAGGATTGCTATACACCTTGGAGGAGATTGTTAAAGTTCTTGAATAACATTATCACAGACTTTGGGGGACAATGTGATTACTGAAGCCACTTCATGATAAAGGTGGAAATTGAATTTGTTAAAGATCAGACAGAAAAGGAGAGATTGCTCGTTATTGCTAAATTTCTTTTTGAAGATGATATTGAATTCAAAGGGGGAGATTGTTAGTGCACATAAAGTTGGATCCAATATCATTGGAATTTGTTAGGGTGATTTAAATGTTAAATAGAAGTTTAGGGTCAAAAGTGTAATTAGTTGAAAGTGTTATTAGCTTATTGGGCCTAAAAGCCCATAAGCCCATTCTTGTAAAGGCTAAGTATATAAAGGTTGGTTTAGTTCTTATTATCATTTTTAGTCTCATAATTTCCAAATCTCTAGTCAATAGGTTTACTTTTCTCTGATCACAAATTCTTTCTATAAACCTGTAACCCTTTGATTGAATATTAATCATATGACTAGAGGTTGTGGCTACATTACTGTTCTTCTTTGATAATATTTGTTGGTGATTGCACTGTACTGGGATCTACAATTGGTATCAGAGCAAAGAGACTGAAGGTTTGATCCAAAAAGGTTTGTCTGAATCTCATTAATCGATTATCTGTTTTATTCGATTTAATCTGTTGTTTTGTTTGATTATTTGTTGATCTGGGTCGATTTATGAGATATATCTGTTTTCTGCAAATCGCTACTATGTCTTTAAGAAATCAAAAGATTTTATTATCGGTCGAAGTTTTCTGAGTTTATCGATCTGTCTGTTTCTGAAGTGTTTATCGGTCGAATTGTTTGTGTCTAAATCTGCTAATCGATCTGTTTATTTGATGCATAATCGATTGAATTTCTGGGTTAATTGATCTGTTTCTAGGTCGATTGTTCTTGAAATTCATCGTGTTCTTCGGTGCATTCTTCGATTTTATCGTTCTTTAAAGTCTATCTATTAATTTGTTATTAATCTGTTTCGACCGATAGTTGTTGACCGATAGTTTTCTTGACCGGTACATTGTCTTTATCGGTCTTTTGCTTGACTGATACATTGTCTTTACAGGTCCTTTGCTATACCGGTATATTGTCTTTACCGGTCCTTTGCTTGACCGGTACATTGTCTTTACCGATCCTTTGGTTCGACCATCATTGATTTGACCGGTACTTAGATTCGACCTGTACCCTGCTTTACCGGTCAATCCTATCGACCTATACCTTATTGTCCTCGACCTGTACCTTGTTTACCGGTTCATTCTTTTGACCGATACTTTATTCAACCGGCAATCAGAGGTCGACCGGGATTTTGCTTGACCGGTATCTGGTTTCGACCAGTGATTTGTTTATCGGTCTTGAGACTCGACCGGTACCCTGTTTCAATCGGTACTTAGTCTCGATCGGTGTGTTGTTGACTCTGGTATATCATACGACCGATAATCTTTGTGGACCGGTACCCTGTTGACCGGTACACTGCTCGACCGGGTCCTTGTCCTTTTCTGTTTAATTTTTATATATTGTGTTTGGATCATCCTGCTTGTCTCACGATCGTTACAGTGCTTTTAAGTTAAGAGATTTAAGATGAATTAAAGAGACGCTTTGGCTATTGGTTTGGATCAAAAGCCCCCGGTGCTCTATCGGGGAGAATATCCTCAGTGGCATGATCGCTTCATGAACTTTATTGAAGCGAAATCAAACTACGGGGATATTTACAAGTGTCTGAAAGAAGGGCCGCAAGACTGTCCAATGAAAGTCATACCTTGAAACCCAGCCGAAGGTCGACCAGATCTTCTAGTTCGGAAAACTATCGGTGAGTTTCTACCACAAGAAAAGAGCTTGTACGAGGCTGAAAAGCAAGCAAAGTCCTATCTTCTACAAAGTCTTCCCAATGACATCTATGCCTGCATCGACAGTTACAAGGCAAATGCAAAAGGAATGTGGGACCAGATTGAGAAAATGATGATGGGGAGCCACATCAACAATCAGCTGAAGGTGACAAATTGCATCACCCAATATGATGGCTTCAAAGCCAGAAAAGGCGAGACGCTCACAGAAACCTATGAACGGTTCAACATGCTTCTGAATGATCTCCAGAAAAACAAGATCACAAAGACGAACACTGAGAACAACATAAAGTTCATGAACAACCTCCAGCCTGAATGGAAGTCGTTCGTCTTTCATATCCGTCATACTCAGACCCTGGAGAAGCTGTATCTACATGAACTTTATGAAATGCTGCTCCAGGATGAAGAGGAAGTTATGGAGTTGATGGGGAATCAGAAAGCAGATGAAAAGCCGATAGTTGATCCGTTAACACTTGTATCAGATAAACTAGGTAAATCTGTTTGCCGCTCGTCTTGAAAGGAACCAGTGCAAAGTGATTTTGAACCCGAAGATCCTAACAGTGACTCGGATCCAGAATACACCAAGATGAAAGAAGCGATGTTGTTCCTGACTCAAGCATTCCAGAAGAGGAAGTTCTTTAACAAGTCCTCAAACAAGTAAAGATTCTCTACTCTCCGTGATCATCAAGAGAAGTCTGAAGGAAATAAACATGTTGAAGAAGGAAAGAGGTCTGGAAAGAGACATGAAGAGAAGCCAAAAGAGGAGCCAATCAAATGCTACAACTATGGTCGGTTGGGTCATTTTGCCAAGGATTGTCGCAAACCTGTCGTGCACAATTCAGATTATTACAGAGCCAAATTGCTGCTGGCTAAAGAAAAGGAAGCAGGTAAGGCTCTAATGGTTGAAGATGACTACTGGCTGCAAGTATCTGATGAAGAACCTGAGGATGCTGAAGCACACTTGTGTTTCATGGGCAAGCATTCATCACCGTCTGACACTGATGATGAAGATCGTAATTCTCCATGTCAGGTATGTGCTCCTTACCAAGAAGCTTTACTTGATCAGATGCAACTTACTATGCATAAACTAGACTCTTACAAGCTACTCATAAAAGAAAAAGAACAACTCATCTCATCTCTAGAAAAACGAGTTTCTACACCGTCTGAATGTATTGAAAATCAAAGCTTAGAAATTCCTAGCAACCTGTGCATCATTTCAAATTAAAAAGAAGAGTGTGAGAGTTGTTCAAAAGAATCACAAGAGCTAAAGACCAAAGTAGATAATCTTACCTATGAGCTTCGTATGTCAGAAGATGAGAAAATTGATATTGTGACTCAAAGTGTGGCTTAAAAAATGAAAATAAAAGATTATCTAATCAATTAAAGGAGATTGAAAGGAAACTTTATAAAATTGGTCAATCTCATCAAATGCTTAATCTTATTGCACCAAAAGAACCCAAGCATGCGGATACGGGTATCGGTTACGATAACCCCTATTATCTGAAAAAGGCCTTATCCAAAGTTCCTACATTATATGCGTTCGAATTTCTTGGATTAGACAAGACCTATCCAGAATACAAAATCAATTGGACCAAACCAATTGCGGATGAGGAATGGGAAGAGGATAAGTTGAGAAGGGATAACTCTACTAAAATGAAACTGCCTTTTGTTTATGATTCATTAAATGCATCTTACAACGAAGAAAAATCTTGTTTCCTATCAAATGACTATTTTAGAAGCTACACTTAAGGTGAACTAGATGCTAAAACCGTTAAAACTGAGGAGGAACAACTAGACCATAAAGTCTATGTTCCACCTCTGATTTTAGAAAAGAAAATTGTTCAGCTAGAAGAGTCGTTTGAACAGGAGAGGGACAATTTTCAAAAGGAAAATCAAGAGCTTTTATCCCAAATTGAGTGCCTCAATTCCAATAAAGAGGAAACTGTGTCAGATAAGGAAAAAGAATACTTTCAGACAAAAATAAAGAAGTTAAATTCACAACTGGCTGCTTTGGCAGCAAATCGTCTGAAAGAGCAACTTCACAAGGCTGATCCTCAAGCGAAGCCTACAATTCTCCATCGTGAGAAAACTTATCTGTTTGATAATTCTTATCCTGCCTCTGACACATCTTCCTGTAAAGCATTTTTGGGAGACTCGTCGCCAAATATTTCAAATAAAGGAAAAGAGCCTCAAGTTTTCGAAACGGATCAGTGTTCTGATTTTAAAAATGCTTCCGCCGATGATCCGCTTCAAACAAATTCTTTCGATGTCCTGAATTCCTCACGTGATAAGGTCCCTTCTGATGAGGAAATGGAATTTTCCGCAATCTTGAATTCTGAGGTGTGTCTAGATAGTGATTTGAATCAATTTGATTTTAATCCTTTACTTCCAAGTCACGTTGATTTTCTAAATAATTCTTATGAGCCTCCGGTAAAATTTTATAAAGGTGAATGTTCCACATCTGCCCCACAAAAACCTTCTGTGAACAATTCTTCAAAGTCTAAATCTAAAAAGTGTTCACAAAAGAAGAAAAAGACCGGTCGCTCAAAAAGGCAACAATCTTCAAATTTCAAATCATCTGACTATGGGTTTAACAATATTTCAGATACTTTTGGTCGACGCAAAGAAGTCCAATATACGTGGGTAGCTAAGAAGTCTAAGGAGAGCACGGCGACACCAGAATTAATTAAACCAATTTTAAAGTCTAGGAAAAACAATAATAGTCATGATGTTTTGAATTCTAAACCTATGGTTGAATGTAATGGATGTTTACCTTAAAAGTTTATTCAATTCCGCAATTACTTCAACTGTCTCATGATTATCTTTGTTGCTCCTACTGTGGATTGAATGATTTTGTTGATCGTCATTTTGCATCTGATTGGTTTAGTTCCTATCATGTGTCTCATTCATATTCCAAGTTTGATGTTCCCCGTCATACATATAGACCCAAGTCTAAACGGGCATCCAAGTCGGGTGTTAAGTCTAACCCCAAAGGACCCATTTACGAATGGGTACCTAAAAAGAAATAACTTGTTTTGCAGGACGGTCATGTGTGGTATTTAGATTAAGGCTGTTCCAAGCACATGATCGGTAGAAGGGAGCTTCTCACAAACTTCACCGAGAAGTTTTGTGGGAATGAACGATTTGGGAATGACCATTCTTCTCCTATTATGGGGTATGGTGATATTGTTAAGGATAATCTGACGATCAAAAAAGTGTCCTACGTCGAAGGTCTTGGTCACAACTTGTTCAGCATAGGTCTATTCTGTGATAAGAATCTAGAGGTCACCTTCAAATCAATGAGGTGCAGTGTTCGGACTGAAGACGAAAAAGAAATTCTTGCTGGAACGCGTCGCACAAATCTCTACACGATTGACCTCTTGTCCCTGAAAGCAGATAAGGAAGTTTGTTTGATGTCCAAAGCCTCAGCCGAACAAAGTTGGCTATGGCATCGTATACTCTCGCACCTGAACATCAAGACTATCAATAAGTTGGTGCTCGGTGGACACGTGAAGGGAATGCCAGATCTTAAGTTCGAAAAAGATCACCTGTGTGCCGCCTGTGAAATGGGCAAGATGAAAAAGGTTTCTCACAAGCCTAAAGCCATTCCAAGTACTTCTCGGTCCCTTGAACTCATTCACATGGATTTATGTGGACTGATGTGCATTCAGAGTATCAATCATAAGAAGTATGTCCTAGTGATGGTTGATGACTTTTCTCGCTATACGTGGGTTAGATTCCTTCGTTCAAAGGATGAAACCCCCGAAATAATAATCACTCACCTGAAGAGTGTTCAAGTCAGTCTCAATCAATCAGTTCAGACTATTCGGACGGCTAACGACACTGAGTTCAAGAATCAAGTACTCACAGGTTACCAGACTTTAGTAGGCATCTCCCATACCTTCTCAGCTGCTCATACTCCTCAGTAAAACGGGGTGGTTGAGCGCCGGAATCGAACTCTAGTAGAAGCCGCACGCACAATGTTATCCCAGTTCAAGCACCCGCTTTATCTATGGGCAGAAGCAGTTGCTACCGCATGCTACACTCAAAACCGTACTATCATCAACAAGCGGTTCAACAAAACTACATACGAGATCATCAACAAACGCATCCCGAATATCAACTACTTTTATGCATTCGGATGCACGTGCTTCGTACTGAACGACAAGGACGATCTCAGCAAGTTCAACCCAAAAGCGGACGAAGGAGTGTTCGTCGGATATTCTCAGCAAGCCAAAGCTTACCGAGTATACAACAAACGGACAAAGACCGTCTTTGAGAGTGTAAACGTGACTTTTGACGAGGCCGCTGATATGGCTTCTGAACACCTCAGTTTAGAACCCACTTTAACTGGTGTGTTAGCTTCTGGACAATTACGTTCAGGACCTACACAATTACCAGTAGATCCAAATCAAGCGTCTACATCAAGATCACATCTTTCTGATTTGGATTTACTTTTTGAGTATTTCTATGATGACTTATTTAATATTAAGTCTAATGCTATGTCATGTAACAGGAATGCTGCTCAAGCACCAGAAGTGACACATGTCATTGGTCCAACAGACTCAGGTGGCTCATCCTTGCCTGGTGCTCCCTCATCTACTGTCAATGAATTAGCATCCCCGAGCTCGAGTGATCCCCTTCCTATCTCTCAAGTTCCTACTGAAAATCAAGCAACGGTAATACATCCTGAACCGACCCCTGCTGAAGGTGCTAACGAAGTTACCTCTCCGGCAATCCCAGATCCTGCTATAGTTTCATCACCAGCTGAGTCGTCCTCTGCTACTTGCTCGACTCCAGCTAAGGACCTCACAGGCCATCATCACTCGAGGCACTTCAGGATTTACCATCCGGTGGTCATGTGGATTCTGATACCTCACAACAGACATATCAACCTCTTCCGCACACCACCAAGTGGACTCCAGCTCATCCCCTGCATCAGATAGTCGGTGACCCCAATACACCCATACAAACTCGATCTACTACCGTAAATGACTGTTTATTCTCTTAGTTCCTCAGCCGTATCGAACCTTCCACCATCTCCGAAGCGTTGAATGATCCAGACTGGGTGATCACTATGCAAGAGGAACTCAATCAGTTTGAGAGCCTTAAAGTGTGGTGCCTAGTTCCCTGGCCAAAGAATAAGATGGTGATTGGGACGAAATGGGTCTTCAAGAACAAGAAGGACGAGAATGGAATAATTGTCTAGAACAAAGCACGCCTGGTAGCTAAAGGATATCGCCAGCAAGAAGGAATAGACTACGAGGAGATGTTTGCACCGGTTGCCCGCATTGAAGCGATCCGCATGTTCCTCACCTACGCCGCTCACAAGAATTTCATCGTCTTTCAAATGGATGTGAAATTCGTGTTCCTGAACGGTGTTCTCAAGGAGGAAGTATATGTTTCACAACCCGAAGGCGTCGTGAGTTCAGAAAACCCTAATCACGTCTACTTTCTTGACAAGGCCTTATACGGTCTTAAGCAAGCGCTACAAGCCTGGTATGATTCTCTCTCTTCCTTCTTAGTCAAATCTGGGTTCTCTAAAGGTAAGATAGACACTACCCTTTTTATTAATAGAGAAAAGCGCGATATTATTCTTGTACAGATTTATGTTGATGACATAATCTTTTGCTCCACAAACCCTAAGTACTGTCAGAACTTTTCTGCTCTTATGAGTAAACATTTTCAAATGAGCATGATGGGGCAAATGAACTTTTTCTTGGGTCTTCATGTAAAACAATTAGCAACAGGAATTTTTATTAATCAATCTAAGTACATCTCGGATATTCTTCGAAAATACCAGATGGAAATTCTTCACCTATGAAAACCCCCTTGTCTACTAGTATAAAGCTACACTCCGATCCTGACGGAAAGGACATGAATGCTACAATTTATAGAGGAATGATAGGTTCTCTGATGTACTTGACGGCGAGCCGGCCAGATATTATGTTCTCAACTTTCTTGTGTGCAAGATTTCAGTCTAAACCTAAAGAGTCTCACTTAGCTGCTGTTAAGCGTATTTTTCGATATTTAAAAGGTACTGCTGATCTTGGTTTGTGGTACCCGAAAGAGACAGGTTTTGAACTGAAAGCCTACTCAGACGCTGACCATGCTGAAAACATGCTGGATCGGAAAAGCACATTGGGACATGTCCAGTTCCTGGGTGATCGTCTTGTCAGTTGGGCTTCGAAGAAGCAAAATTGCGTGTCCACCTCTACCGCCGAGGCGGAATATGTAGCAGCCGCTAGTTGCTGCTCGCAAGTCATTTGGATGCGCACCCAGCTAAAAGACTATGGCTTTCACTATTCGAAGATCCCCATCTACTGCGACTCGAAGAGCGCCATTGTCATATCGAGCAATCCAGTCCAGCACACGAAGACGAAGCACATTGATGTGCGATATCATTTCATTAAAGACCATGTGGAACGAGGTACCATCGAACTCTACTTTGTTAATACAGAGCATCAGTTAGCAGACCTGTTTACCAAAGCCTTGGACGAAAAACGCTTTCATTATCTTGTGTCCAAGCTAGGTATGCTAAATCTGAAAGCTTGATCCCTTCACAGACCTGTCCGAGTCTTATTCAATAACGAATGACTGTGACTTAATACCCCAGTGACTTGTCTCTGGATGTTCATAGCCACACTCATTGGTTAATGTATTTTACTCGTTAAGTTCTGTGCCAATTTTAACTCCTGTATTAATAAATTAGATTTTGTTAGTTTCAATTTTTTCTCTCGTGTGTGTTTTTCTTTTCTTCGTGGTGTTCTCGTGTTCATGTTGCAGTCCATCCGGTAGATATCTGACAGCGTAAGTTGTTTGTAGTGGATTTTCAAAGTTGTTCATGTGTTCAGGGGGAGCACTATCACAAGATGTTTGGTAAGGTTCTCTAGTCCTCCGTCCGAGGGGGAGCAGGTAAGTTTTTCCTGTGTTTCGATTTCCTCGTGGTAATAGTCGAGGGGGAGCAAAGTCTCGTAAGTGATTCCATGTTCGAGGGGGAGCATTTCCTATTCCTTAGGTTTAATTTTTTTTTGGGTTTATTTTTTTTCCTTAGAATTTTTTTTTTTCTGTTTTCTCTTCGTTCCTTGATCTTTCATTATGTCTTCATAAAGTTTTTTTGTTATTAGTCTTGCTTTAAAGTTTTTTTTTATCTTCTAATTATAAAAATACAAAAATATTTGTTTTTGTTTTGTTTTTATTTTTTTTAAGTGTTTAAAGTAATTGGCCCGGCCCAATCTTCTTGGCCCAGATTTGTATTCGGCCCGGCCCAACCCTCGACTGCGACCGGGGTGTTTAAACCCCCGGTGTTCCTCTTTTCCCTCTATCTCTCTTATCCTATCTCTTGTTTTCTCTCTAAACTCTCTCGATCCCTATCTCTCACTCTTGACCGGCGATCTTCCTCTCGCTTGATTCTCACTTCGTCGATCGACATCAGGTAACCTCTCTCGATCGCTATATCTAGTTATCTCGATCTCTCTGGCGATCGAGCTCTGTTTCGATCCCCGGTAAATGGGTTTAACTTAATCGACTCCGGTCGATTCTTCTTCTGGTCGATGTGACCGTGGCCACCACCCACAGCGACATTCGTCGTTTAGGGTTTCGTGGTTGTGGTCTGGGATTTCAATCGGCTAAAGTCAATTTTTTTGGATTTCGATCTGGGCGATGTCTGTTGTTTGATTGGGTTGATACCTTGCTCGACCAGGTGATACCTATCGTTTATAAACACCGGTCGTTCCTTTTCCCTGGTGATAATCTATACCGGTCGATGGTTTCTTGATATTGTTTGACCTATGTGCTTACCGGTCGATCGGGTTACCGGTCGATAGGTTAATATCGGTCGAGTGTTTGATACCGGTCAATTTATTTTGATGTCGATCCTTTATTTGATACTGGTTGATAGGTTAATATCGGTCGAGTCCCTCTACCGGTCGAAGACCTTATCGGTCTAACTCCTTACCGGTCATTTGCTTTCCGATCGACCCTTTACCCCGGTCATAGACCATATCGGTCTTAGACCTTCCCGGTCGTTTGACCCTACCGGTCGAAGTACCCCCGGTCCATGTGGTCATCCTATATACATACTGTTGGTGGGTGCTCTCAGTTCCTTTATGACCTTAATAAGTCTATATATATGTGCTTGTGTGGTGCAAATGTGTTGGGAGTAAGTGTTGGATATTTGTCACTTGAAATGGTTGTGGTATTGCACGCCTTGGTAACAGACCCTGATTCACGGATTAGGGTTTGTATTCCCAAATACCTTGGAGTTAGCACTGGTTGTGGTTTAAACCATGGCCCTTTAACTCCAAAGAAATTTTGTTTTAAATTGTCCCAAGCACTAACATGTTCTATCTCAATAGGTACTATGGCGCAAAACCCAAACCCGTCAATTAATCCTATTGCCGATGCCGAACTGATTCCCGAGGATCAGTTCCTACCGCTCACACCCAACAACTACCATCTCGATGTCACCTAACCTGCCATCCAATATCAAGTGATCATCGAGATCCTTATGGGTCATCCTATCTCTTATGCTCTCACGGAGACTGCCGAAGTGCCCCATTTATATCTCCAACAATTCTGGAGGTCTCTAACTGCTTTGGAGGCCGACGATGGTTTCCTGCTAGAGGGTCGGATTGATCGCACACCAGTACTCCTCACTCGTGATCTCTTCCAACAGTTCCTTCATCTGCCGACCGCCGCTTCAGTTCCGGGGCGAAATAGCTACGACCCGATCGTAGCGTATCCAACTCTCTGCGCTGACATCCTGTCTCTAGGCTACGACGCAGATCTACGCCTTCCATCTGGGTTCAACCGCAAGCACCTCCCCACTATCTGGTACACACTGGTTACGTACCTGAATCGGTGCCTTTCAGCTATCACGAAAGGGATCGATCAGACGAGTATCCCCATCCTCCGCTGTCACACCCCGCTAAAGCGGAAACACGGGGTATAACAGTTTTCGATAAACAATCCACAAGCATAAAGTTCAACCACCATACATTTAATAAAAATACATTACAAAATTTAACAGTAGAAAGTTTATCGTGAAATTACAATCCCGAGATAAATCAAGATAGCATTGTCCAAAAGTTTGTACATCCCCCAAGCATATTCAGATTATACGCAGAACGACCCTTAAAATTTACCTTCTTGATTACCTGAAAAGCATGTACAAAAATATGGTCATCTACGAGAGTTAGTGAGTTCATAGGTTTTAAATATGCACAAAACATTTTATATGCAAGATTTGATAGTTGGAGCATGTTCATGCTCAAAATCTTAACTCGAATACTTGGAGCATATACGTGCTCAAATACTTGGAGCATAACTGTGCTCATTAGCTTAACTTGAAAATTTCATGAGTATTGCTTTACGTATGACTTGAGTCGGTATAACTTAAACTTGGTTGAGCCACTACTAAACCGTCCTGGACCCTTGTTTTTGCCCCATGTGCCTTGACTCAGAGGTGGTCTCAAGCGCCACATGTTCAATCACTTCTCTAGCATAGTGCACTCCTAGCTCGTCAGCTGTAAGAAGTGGGGTTGGTCAAGCCCAAATAGCGCTATCCACTAATACTATAGGCCCAATTTTCTGGGTTAATAGTAGTGTCGTCTGGGGACTAACTCTTAAATACTCAACATACCAACTATTTAACGTCATACATCTTACTTTTTAAAATGCTTGAGAACAAGCCTTGGCGACTTAACAGCGCAAAACATTTCAATTAACTCATGAATCATTGTAATCGTACTTAAGCATGCTTTTAACCCCAAAATACGTAAAACGATAAAAGAGGGGCTGTGAATACTCACCTTGAGAGTGAACTTGGAAACTTAATGATAGTGCTCAAAATTAGGTGCCGCTTCCTTGGTTTCCTATAGTGAAGGTTGCCATAGAGGAAATACATTAATACCCGTTCCTATGTCCAAATGACTCGTCCCAATAACTTATGAAATGCCATTAAGTAGGTTTCAATAACCAGAACCATATTTAGATCAATTATAGTCTTATTATGCCTTAACACTAGTCTAGAACTCCTTATAATCACTTTTCTGAAAATTCAGCAGAAGCTGTCCAAAATTTTAGTCAACAAAACCACTATAGAAACATATCTTCCCAAAGGAATGAATTCACCAAATATTTTGTGGTAATACTATAGTGTGTAAGGAGTAAATCTGCACTTTTTCATAACTTTTGGATGAGTTTTGATACCTGAAATAATTTCCACAAGGCAGTGTGTCACTGATTTCCGGATCAGTGACATACCTCACTTGTAGCATGCTTTTGGGGTATCAATTCTTTGAATTAGCCAATAATCCTTATATGGGTGTAAACCTGACTCAAAATACTATCATTTGGAAAAAAATTCACTTAATTTGGGATAAGAAATGAGGAAGTTATGGCCTCCACAAGATAGGTGTATGAATCTGTCTTCACTGGACAGATTGCACCATTTTCTTGTAAAATTCATTTAAGTGCTCAAATCATCTCCAAAATTAGTGTTTTCGGACTTTTTAGAAAGCTAACACCCTAAATTGAAGTCTATAAGCAAAAAGCCCAAATTTTGACATGTAGAACATGATTTATGCATGTTGGAAGTAGGTCCATTTTCTGGACAGCAAATCTGCAGAAAGTTAAGATTATGACATTTTGAAATGGTGATCATTTTACAATTGGTTTAATGAAATAACCATATGTTATCACACCATAATCAATCATCACATAGTCTTGAGATGAAAACCTTTTGATTTATGGACTCATAGCAATCTTTAGATGCTCATCCAACACCCATATGAACAATCTACTAACTAAAGTGATATAAACATCACTTTTATGTTCTTAATCATTTGGATTTGAGAATTTCCATCTTAAGAACATATGTAAGTTAAACTATTCTTCATGCAAACATAATCACTATACCATTATCATCAATACTTCAAACTTTATATGCGTGCATTCTTTAAGTGAAAGAATAAGCCACTAATGTATCAAAATTCTTTATGCATGAACATCAAACCAAGATTCTTGATGAAAACCAATTTCTTTCTTTGATAATGAAATCAAAACTTGCAACATAACATTGTATCTACCAAAAGTAATCCATTTCATGAACAAAAATCCAATTTTCATAACCTCATCATGCATAATTTCAATATTTCAAGTTAAAACCAAAAATACCTAAATGTAGACAATAAAAGTAGGTTTTTGGATGATACCTTGTGAAATTGATGTGCAAACTTTGTTCTAATCTTCAATTTGATGTTCAATTTCTTGATTCTTCTCTTGAATTAGCTTGATTTTTGAAATTGATATGGAGATGGGGTGGGGAGGGGGTTCGGCCGATGTAGGGAGAGAGAGAGGGAGATGAAGGGTGTTTTTGATTTAAAATGAGATAATAAGCCCCTTTCTTGTTTTTAAATAAAATGGTTTAAAAAATAAATAAATATATAATGACTAATTTTTTTAATGTCATGACAAGTGTCCATGACTAGTCAAAGTATTTATAAAAAAAATATATTAATTAAAATACTTAGTCTATTTCATTAAAATATCAGATATATTTGAGAACCGAAATACCCGATTCTCAATTTTTGCTTAAAACAACTTTTATAAAAAAAAAATGAAAGTATTTCAACTAAAATAATATAACTTTATAATTTTATATATTTTGGACCTTAATCAATATTTTTGGCATTTCTGAATTGTGACGGTCAGTTACTGGACTGTTCCGGGCATTCTACGCAACCTCCTAAATTTTTAGGAAACTTTTATCTTAAAAATTTTATGCAATTTAAGGAGTGGCAAATACTTAAATCTTAATTTTCATTAACTTAGAAATTAACCTGAGCACTAATCTTGACGGTTGTCACAGTCTCCCCTACTTCGAGAAATTTCGTCCCGAAATTTAAAGTTTGTTACTTCCGGACCGCCTCTTGATTAAACAAATGAGGATACTTGCGCTTCATAAAATCCTCTCTTTCCCACGTAAATTCAGGTCCGTGACGCGACTTCCAACGAACTTTTAAAATAGGAATTTTACTTCTCCTTAGTCGCTTAACTTCACGATCCAAAATTTCAACCGGCTCTTCTCTGAAAATAAGTCGTTCGTCCACTTGAATTTCATCTAGGGGTATAATCGCCATCTCGTCAGTTATACACTTCTTTAAATTTGACACGTGGAATGTGTCGTGAATGGCACTCAACTCTTGTGGCAACTTAAGCTTATAAGCTACTGGTCCAATTCTTTCTAATACTTCATATGGACCAATGAATCTTGGGCTTAATTTACCCTTTTTTCCAAATCTCACAACTCCTTTCCATGGAGACACTTTCAAAAGAACCTTGTCACCCTTTTGGAATTCTAAGGGTTTTCTGCGATTATCTGCATAGCTTTTCTGTCGATCTCTTGCAGCTTTAAGCCTGTCTTGTATGGTCGATATTTTGTCGGTAGTCTCCCGTATAATATCAGGCCCAAACAATTGACTGTCACCAATTTCCACCCAACTAAGTGAAGATCGACACTTACGTCCATAAAGAGCTTCGTATGGCGCGCATTGAATACTGGTATGGTAGCTGTTGTTATAAGAAAATTCAATCAATGGTAAGTGCTTATCCCAGCTACCTCCGAAGTCTATAGTACAAGCGCGTAACATGTCTTCCAGAGTCTGAATGGTTCTTTCAGATTGACCATCTGTTTGGGGATGATAAGCAGTGCTCAAATCCAACCTGGTACCCAGAGCTTTCTGAAACGCTTGCCAAAATCGAGAAGTGAAACGACTGTCTCGGTCTGAAATAATGGATAGTGGTACTCCATGACGAGAGACAATTTCATCAATGTATACTTGTGCCAATCTTTCCATTTTAAAATCCTCTCGGATAGGAAGAAAATGCGCGGATTTTGTAAGTCTATCCACAATAACCCAAATTGCATCATTACCTCTTCCTGTTCTGGGTAACTTTGTGATGAAATCCATGGATACTTGATCCCATTTCCATTGAGGTATCTCCGGTTGCTGCAAGAGTCCAGATGGCTTTTGATGCTCTGCTTTGACTTTAGCACAAGTCAAACATTTACTCACAAATTCAGCAATGTCCTTCTTCATTCCCGGCCACCAATAATATTCTTTTAGATCCTTGTACATTTTGTCGGCTCCCGGGTGAATCGAATACTTCGATTGGTGCGCTTTTTCCAAGATTGACATCTGTAGACCTTCCACTTTTTGTATCCAGACTTTATTCTTGAAATATTGTACCCCATCTGATCGGGTTTCAAATTCTTTTTCTGACTGATGAAGTACTTCATTCTTTAGATTCTCATCCTTCAGTGCCTCTTTTTGAGCTTCACAGATTTGTGTTTTGAGGCTCGTTTGTACCAACATTCCCATAGCTCGTACTCTTGTTGGTTTTACCTTCTCCTTCCTACTCAATGCGTCTGCTACTACGTTGGCTTTTCCGGGATGATACTTTATCTCACAATCGTAGTCACTGAGTAGTTCCACCCATCTTCGTTGTCTCATGTTTAACATTTTCTGATCAAAGATATGTTGGAGGCTTTTGTGATCAGTGTAAATGATACACTTGGTACCATAAAGATAATGCCTCCAAATCTTTAAAGAGAATACCACTGCTCCTAGCTCCAAATCATGAGTGGTATAATTCTTTTCATGAACTTTAAGTTGTCTTGAGGCATAAGCTATAACTTTATCTCTTTGCATCAATACACATCCCAAACCTTGATGTGATGCATCGCAATATACCACAAAATTTTCTGTACCTTCTGGTAACGCTAGAATTGGCGCATTGCATAACTTATGCTTCAGCGTTTGAAATGCCTCCTCCTGTTTTTCTCCCCAATCAAACTTCTTATCTTTTTGGGTTAGCGACGTGAGTGGTTGAGCAATCTTGGAAAAAATTTCGATAAATCGTCGATAATAACCTGCCAGACCAAGAAATTGACGAATTTCCGTCGGTGTCATAGGAGTTTCCCACTTTTTAATGGCCTCAACCTTTGCTGGATCAACATGAATCCCTTTCTTATTAACCACATGACCCAGAAAATGTACTTCTCGAAGCCAAAATTCACACTTGGAGAACTTGGCGTACAAATTTTGTTCCTTAAGCAATTCCAACATCAACTTCAGGTGTTGTTCGTGGTCCTCCTTGCTTCGCGAATAAATCAGAATGTCATCTATAAACACGATCACGAACTTGTCCAAGTATGGTCGGCAGACTCTGTTCATCAAGTCCATGAAAACTGCTGGAGCGTTTGTCAGTCCGAAGGGCATAACTAGAAATTCATAGTGACCGTAACGAGTTCTAAACGCCGTTTTGTCGATGTCTTCTTCACGCACTCTCATTTGGTGATATCCGGACCGTAAGTCAATCTTTGAAAAGTACGATGCGCCTTGCAATTGATAAAATAAATCGTCGATTCGGGGAAGTGGGTATCGATTCTTTAAAGTCAGCTTATTGAGTTCCCTATAATCAATACACATTCGGAACGTCCCGTCCTTCTTTTTAACAAAAAGTACTGGTGCTCCCCAAGGCGAAGAGCTAGGCCTAATAAACCCCTTGTCTAGTAGCTCTTGCAGTTGTTCTGACAGTTCTTGCATCTCAGAAGGTGCCAAACGGTACGGTGCCTTGGCCACCGGTGCAGCTCCTGGAACCAAATCGATACGGAATTCGACTTGTCTCGGTGGAGGTAATCCAGGTAACTCCTCGGGAAATACTTCAGGAAATTCTTGGACTACCGGAATATCTTGCAAACGCTTCTCCTTAGGTTCTTTACTTATTACATGCGCCAGAAATGCGTCACATTCTTTCCTCAGGTACTTCCGCATTTTCATACAAGACACCATCTTCAATTTTCTCTTAGATTTTTCTTCAGGTACTATGAGTACTTCTCCTCCCGGTAACGGGATTCGGAGAATCTTCTCGGAACAACTTATCTCCGCGTGGTTCTTTGACAACCAATCCATGCCCACGACTATATCAAAGCTACCTAGCTTTATTGGGATCAAATCTATTTTCAAATCCTTTTCAGCTAAACTTAGAGTACAATTTGGAAGTACATCTTTGACCCTAATTTCTTGCCCATTAGCAAACTCAATGACATAGTCTTCTTTTAATTTTTGTGTCATTTGATTAACTTTCGGTCTAAAATTTAATGACACAAAACTTTTATCTGCTCCAGAATCAAATAGTACAGATGCGGAGTGATTGTTTAAGAGAAACATACCTGTAATCACATTTGGGTCCCGCCTTGCTTCTTCCGCCCCAATTTCAAACACTCGGCCCCTTGCTTGGCCCCTTTGATCCCTCTGTCCAACTGGCCGAATCTGATTCGCATTCGCCCTTCTGTTCACCTTGGGACAGTTGTTTTTAAAATGATCCGGGCTCCCGCATTCGAAACAAACTCTCCTTCCTCCAGCCTTGCAATCCTTTTCGTAATGACCTCCTCGGTGGCACTTGCGACATATAATACAGTTTCCGACATGTGGCTTATTACACTTGTCACATCTTGGATATGTCCCTTTTCCCTTATCGGCTGCCTGCACCTGAACTCCATAGTTACCCATGATCCTCCGATCCTTTCCTCTCCTTCGGTCATCCTGCCTCCTTAAACCCTCTTCAACTTTCCTCTTTCCTTTGGCTTTGTCGCTAGAGAAAAGTCCTGAACGAATTGCATTATTGGTGAGCTTCGTTGCTAAATCCACAACCTCTTGAAGAGTTTTCAGTTTTCCTGAAGTTACATCTCCTCTAATTTCCGGTGCTAATCCCCAGATGTACCTGTCAACTCGATTTTCTTCTGGTGTCACCAGATGTGGTACAATTTTCGCCAACTCATTGAATCGTGCCGTGTATGTATCTACATCATTACCTTTCATCTCATGATCCCAGAATTCTGCCTGCAACTTCTGCATTTCACTCCTTGAACAGTATTCCCCTTTTATCATCTCTTTGAACTCGTCCCATGTCAGTCCATTTGCTGCAACTCTTCCTCTCGTTTGCACTTGGGTGTTCCACCAAGTCAATGCTCTCCCTTTTAATAAACAAGTTGCAAATTCGACCTTCTTAGCTTCTGGACATTTAGTGATATGAAGGACAGACTCCATTCCTTCTATCCAAGACAGTAATCCAACCGCTCCTTCAGTACCATGGAATTCCTTTGGATTACAAGTCCTAAAGGTCTTATATGTACATTCTCTTTCAACGTTAACACCAGCTCCTGGTTGGTTAGGTGGATTTGCATTTAATCCCGCTGCTATCTGGCTAACTATGGCAGGGAGTGTTGCAAGAATTTGTTCGTTAACAAGCCGAGCAATCTCGGGGTCTTCCCTTCTTGGCGGCATAGTTCTAATGGCAATTTTTTTTTTAAAGTCTAATTAAATTCCATTCCATCATACTAACATGATACGATAAATAAATCATAAAGATTACATTCTTAAAGACTTAGAATCATGCATAACAAAATATATCATAAGCATCCATCATCAAGACATACATCATTCAAACATTTACAAAATTTGACAATCCAAAATGAGTCAAGTGTTTTAAAGTCACGGGCTACAAGCCCCAAAATATAGTTTTAACAACCCAAATCATGCATCAATCACAAACTACATACGCCAATAGTGTACCATCACCAGAGCCAAAATCACTACTAAGAATCCCATCACGGTCGACAAACAAGTGTGCAGCCAGGTCACCATCGCTCTAGTCTCCGCTAGCTCTCCAAATATCTTCCCTATCATCTCATCACTAGATCCCATCATCGATATCATCCCTTTTGTAATATTGTCAGTCATACTCATCATTTCCCTAAGTGAGTCAATGGAATACTCATGGTAATCAACTTGCAACCTAAACCGTTCCATACTCCGAGACAAACTCCTAACCCAGTATGTCTCAGCCTAAGTCATGCCGGCTAGTGGGAGTGCCGGTATCCTAGCAGGTGAAGGGGGTGATAACCTCAGACCCCTTGGCCGAGAAGGCCCTGCCTCATCTCTAGCAGGTATAGGAGTCTTCTCACACTCAGGTGTAGCACATGGTGTCGGATCTGGTGTGGATGTAGCGGATCTTACTGGTGTATGCTCGGAATCGGAATACTCATGCTCAGAAGGGTCATAATCTTCACTAGGAGAAGAATTTCTCCCAGGTATGTGGGTGAGATAACCTGACTCATCAGGGGATTGCTCTCTAGGTGGGGAACGAGACATGTCGAATGCGATAATTAACAAAATTTAATCATTAAGCACATGATAATATCCTTTAATAACCAAAAATGTCATGCGAACTCACAAACAAAACATGCTTTATGTCTTTGAATTGAAAAGTTTCTATTTTTAGTAACTTTTAGCATACCCGATCCTTGTCTCCATTATGCACACTCAAATTAAACAAAGGTGATCAAGCTTTGCCTAAGTTAGGGTGTGATTACAAAAGACACATCTTAGTCATGCTAGGGATGTACTCGGGTTCGTAATTTTGTTTTTAAATAATTTTTTTTATAGGGTTATAGTGTATGGTTTTGTATAAAACAGGTATTCTCTATAACCTGTGGCTCTGATACCAAATCTGTCACACCCCGCTAAAGCGGAAACACGGGGTATAACAGTTTCCGATAAACAATCCACAAGCATAAAGTTCAACCACCATACATTTAATAAAAATACATTACAAAATTTAACAGTAGAAAGTTTATCGTGAAATTACAATCCCGAGATAAATCAAGATAGCATTGTCCAAAAGTTTGTACATCCCCCAAGCATATTCAGATTATACGCAGAACGACCCTTAAAATTTACCTTCTTGATTACCTGAAAAGCATGTACAAAAATATGGTCAACTACGAGAGTTGGTGAGTTCACAGGTTTTAAATATGCACAAAACATTTTATATGCAAGATTTGATAGTTGGAGCATGTTCATGCTCAAAAGCTTAACTCGAATACTTGGAGCATATACGTGCTCAAATACTTGGAGCATAACTGTGCTCATTAGCTTAACTTGAAAATTTCATGAGTATTACTTTACGTATGACTTGAGTCGGTATAACTTAAACTTGGTTGAGCCACAACTAAACCGTCCCGGACCCTTGTTTTTGCCCCGTGTGCCTTGACTCAGAGGTGGTCTCAAGCGCCACATGTTCAATCACTTCTCTAGCATAGTGCACTCCTAGCTCGTCAGCTGTAAGAAGTGGGGTTGGTCAAGCCCAAATAGCGCTATCCACTAATACTATAGGCCCAATTTTCTGGGTTAATAGTAGTGTCGTCTGGGGACTAACTCTTAAATACTCAACATACCAACTATTTAACGTCATACATCTTACTTTTTAAAATGCTTGAGAACAAGCCTTGGCGACTTAACAGCGCAAAACATTTCAATTAACTCATGAATCATTGTAATCGTACTTAAGCATGCTTTTAACCCCAAAATACGTAAAACGATAAAAGAGGGGCTGTGAATACTCACCTTGAGAGTGAACTTGGAAACTTAAGGATAGTGCTCAAAATTAGGTGCCGCTTCCTTGGTTTCCTATAGTGAAGGTTGCCATAGAGGAAATACATTAATACCCATTCCTATGTCCAAATGACTCGTCCCAATAACTTATGAAATGCCATTAAGTAGGTTTCAATAACCAAAACCATATTTAGATCAATTATAGTCTTATTATGCCTTAACACTAGTCTAGAACTCATTATAATCACTTTTCTGAAAATTCAGCAGAAGCTGTCCAAACTTTTAGTCAACAAAACCACTATAGAAACATATCTTCCCAAAGGAATGAATTCACCAAAAATTTTGTGGTAATACTATAGTGTGTATGGAGTAAATCTGAACTTTTTCATAACTTTTGGATGAGATTTGATACCTGAAATAATTTCCACAAGGCAGTGTGTCACTGATTTCCGGATCAGTGACATACCTCACTTGTAGCATGCTTTTGGGGTATCAATTCTTTGAATTAGCCAATAATCCTTATATGGGTGTAAACCTGACTCAAAATACTATCATTTGGAAAAAAATTCACTTAATTTGGGATAAGAAATGAGGAAGTTATGGCCTCCACAAGATAGGTGTATGAATCTGTCTTCACTGGACAGATTGCACCATTTTCTTGTAAAATTCATTTAAGTGCTCAAATCATCTCCAAAATTAGTGTTTTCAGACTTTTTAGAAAGCTAACACCCTAAATTTAAGTCTATAAGAAAAAAGCCCAAATTTTGACATGTAGAACATGATTTATGCATGTTGGAAGTAGGTCCATTTTCTGGACAGCAAATCTGCAGAAAGTTAAGATTATGACATTTTGAAATGGTGATCATTTTACAATTGGTTTAATGAAATAACCATATGTTATCACACCATAATCAATCATCACATAGTCTTGAGATGAAAACCTTTTGATTTATGGACTCATAGCAATCTTTAGATGCTCATCCAACACCCATATGAACAATCTACTAACTAAAGTGATATAAACATCACTTTTATGTTCTTAATCATTTGGATTTGAGAATTTCCATCTTAAGAACATATGTAAGTTAAACTATTCTTCATGCAAACATAATCACTATACCATTATCATCAATACTTCAAACTTTATATGCGTGCATTCTTTAAGTGAAAGAATAAGCCACTAATGTATCAAAATTCTTTATGCATGAACATCAAACCAAGATTCTTGATGAAAACCAATTTCTTTCTTTGATAATGAAATCAAAACTTGCAACATAACATTGTATCTACCAAAAGTAATCCATTTCATGAACAAAAATCCAATTTTCATAACCTCATCATGCATAATTTCAATATTTCAAGTTAAAACCAAAAATACCTAAATGTAGACAATAAAAGTAGGTTTTTGGATGATACCTTGTGAAATTGATGTGCAAACTTTGTTCTAATCTTCAATTTGATGTTCAATTTCTTGATTCTTCTCTTGAATTAGCTTGATTTTTGAAATTGATATGGAGATGGGGTGGGGAGGGGGTTCGGCCGATGTAGGGAGAGAGAGAGAGGGAGATGAAGGGTGTTTTTGATTTAAAATGAGATAATAAGCCCCTTTCTTGTTTTTAAATAAAATGGTTTTAAAAAATAAATAAATATATAATGACTAATTTTTTAATGTCATGACAAGTGTCCATGACTAGTCAAATTATTTATAAAAAAAATATATTAATTAAAATACTTAATCTATTTCATTAAAATATCAGATATATTCGAGAACCGAAATACCCGATTCTCAATTTTTGCTTAAAACAACTTTTATAAAAAAAAATGAAAGTATTTCAACTAAAATAATATAACTTTATAATTTTATATATTTTGGACCTTAATCAATATTTTTGTCATTTCTGAATTGTGACGGTCAGTTACTGGACTGTTCTGGGCATTCTACGCAACCTCCTAAATTTTTAGGAAACTTTTATCTTAAAAATTTTATGTAATTTAAGGAGTGGCAAATACTTAAATCTTAATTTTCATTAACTTAGAAATTAACCTGAGCACTAATCTTGACGGTTGTCGCATCCGCCTATTCCACTCTGTGGCACTCCATCGCCACACAGACTACGCCGATTTCCTCTGGTTCGAGCTTGTTCAGAAAGTACGAGCCAACGCTACAAAGAGACAGAACTTCATACCATTTATGAGGTTTCTCCAGCTGATCATCCGCAGCTACATGGATCTGTATCCCGACATTGCACGCCGTTCGTTGCACCCAACCTGTCCGCAACACCGGACTCGCAAGATACCAGCTCGTCCTGATCCAGAAGGTGTTGTCGCCCGACAAATCCCCCTTGGGTTGTTGTCCTATGCTCGTCCCACGGCACTGAGTGTTATAGCTTATAGGCACACACACAACCTTCCAGCTCCTATGGTCCAACCAGAACCGACAGGACCTGCCCAGGGAGCAAGACCTGAGAGGCGTGACGGTCCGCATCCACGTAAGAGAGGCGGTAGCGTCCGGATAGCTGGGGCTTCCGGACAGGGTGTGACGAGAGAAAATATTGTGAGGGGAACTGGAGTGGGCAGTGCCATTGGACCAAGCAAGCCAGTACGTCTCGACGATCACCTACACCTCCACGGACAACCTCTCCAATGGTGGAAGAAGAAACAGCTGCTGAAACCGCCACCGAGTCGGAGGAGGCAACAGGTACATCCGACACTCAGTCGAAAGCTGCCACCGAGTCTGAGGAGGCAGCAGACCAATCCGGCAGTCAGTCGGAATCAGCCACCCAAGCATCGAAATCAAATGACGAGTCTTCTGACTCTGATGGTGACGATGATGAGCCCTCACCTGGAGAGACTAGGAGAGCGGAGGGAGTTATAGTCGAAAATGTTCAAGTGAGCAGAGAGAGGGAAAGGAGGAGCAAGATTCTTCATGAGCGTACACGAGTGATATCGCAACCACCTCTGGTTGGCGATCCCCAAACCGCATCGACCCAGGTAGCCACATCTACTATCCAGTCTCATGTGTTGAGACAGGGTAATGAAGAAGACGTCGTGGACCTAGCGACGCAAATGCACACCCCACCCAGTCACTCCACCATCTCTCAACAGATGGTGGTTTCAACTTCACACGGGGATATAGCACAAAAGCTACCGGTCTCTCACTTGGAGAGTTCCGGTATTGAAACAAGAGAACAACAGCTCCCGTTCTCGACTTCTTTGGCCGCACAAAGTCTAGAGCCATTTGATATGATTTCTCCTATTCCTAAGACATGGGTCCCATTCTCGGCTACTGCTGGAGGCCTTAGTGGCCCAACCGGAACACCTATAGTAATTCCAACTTCGGTTGGTTTACGAGGATTGGGTGGAAGTCCTACCACATCTATCATCATACCAACTGTGAACGTAAGCAGTTCAACTTCTACAGTCATAACCAGAACTGAAAGTCTAAGTGACCCAGGTGTTACTCACCCAGAGTTTGTCTCTAGGGAATTCATGGACGGCGCCCTAAAGGCTGTCCATACCATGATGCGATCTGAGATGAGGGAGGAGGTAGACGCGCTGAAACATCTAATCAAAGGCAAAGGTCCTGCGACTGAGCCTGAACCTCTACCTCCTACACCACAGCCCTCTATACCTGCTTCCGAGATGTCTATCGATGATCTCAAATCCATCCTCCTTGCTAAACTCCTTGCCTAATCTCAAACATAACCCACCCAAGATGCCGATCTACTTACTTTACTCCGTACCCAAGCATCTACCAACACCACCCCCCAACCCATTTTCTCGCCAGAAGCCTTCCAGCTATAACAAGCCATGCTTCAGTCTCTGCAGCAAATTGTAGCTGTATTGACTGAACGACTAGCATCAATGGAAGACACCTGTCGAAGTCCGGAAGAAAGACGCAAGCGCCAACATGATGATCAGGATGATCCTGATCACCATGAGGGGGAGAAGCGCCAACGTTTATCTGAGCCGAAGACTCGGTTAGTAGGAACAGTTCAGGTGGAACAGGAAGGGGCTTCGGGTTCTGGTACTCAACCAGAAGGACAAGGGCAAGCACAGGGGCAATCGATGGAGTTAGTGATTTATGATATTCCAATGGTTGAAATGCCGGAGGAACTAGATGGAGGTTCACCAATATACCCTGAAGATTGGTCGTTGATTGTTGATCCGTATGAGTTTTCTGACCCGACAGAAGAATATGCTAACACTGAAAGAGCGCTGGTAGTCATGCAAGCCGAACAGGTGGTCGAACGATAACCTCAACTCCTTCCGGCTGACCCGCTGTAGAGGTTGTCGCTTCCAGACCATCAACACGAGTACGCGGTCTTCCACGCGTACCTACCATTCTGAACTGCTACACAGAGCAGAGGAAGAGATAAGAGAAAGATAGGAAAACACGAAAAGAAAACGTACTACCACATTACCAATTGTCATATTAACAGCAAATCAAGCACTCTTACGTAAAATATCCTCATAATAACATTAGCTAAGTGAAATTATGAACATATAACACATAATGGTTCTTGTCACCACCACTACAACACTTGATAAACGTACTTTCCGTTGACTCTAAGACTAACCCATCTTAGAAGTTCTACCCAAATCTCGCAAATCAATTCTTAGCATACTCAGTCTAAGTCTAGACATCTTACATTCATGCCTAGTTCGCTTAAACTAGAGCTCTGATACCAACCAGTAACATCCTAAAATCAGATTAAATTAAAACCTGCAAAACTTGGCAATATGACATTCGTATTGATAATAAACTCCCAAGAAAGGGATCAGTCCTTAAGACTTTACAAAAACCTGTATCGATATGGAATTTGTCAACAAACTAATCTAGACACCTATATCAAGATTACATTAGTTGACGATCCATAATGTACCAAAAGAATGGGACTTAACAATTTCCCTGAAACAATACTAGTCATCTCAAAATGCCTCGAGACCAAACCCGTCTCTCAAAACCCCGGTAACCCACCGCTAAGGGAAACCTGTTATACACATCATTTGAGAAAAAGTGTCAGACTTTAAAGCCTGGTGAGAACATACAGTTTATAAAGCTCAAAAGATATAAACATCAGTATCATAAGGAAATCTTTTCATAAAGGTTTAGTTCATAAAGATAACATTTCGCCACAAACGGGCGTCTTCGGTCCAAAACTCATTACACGATGACAAAAGGACCAATTTACCAAGGATTGTGGTGTAACACAAAGTAGACCACCAAATCCTAGTTATGAGCTAAATACATGGAACCATGGCCACGAACTCTTCAGTCCGTACTACGATGTGAGGGAGGGCCCCCAAGGAACCATGTCATACTCGTTCATTAGACTACATCTGAACCATGGCTAGGATCGGGTCTCACATAACCGTACCTCAGTTGCCCCCGAGGATCAAATGTAGCTAACTACAACGGAAGGGGCATATCCTTCCCAGCCATAACAACGGAAGGGGCATATCCTTCCCAGCCATAAGTCGACTCGATACCTAGGGATCCACTAGTACAGTCATGATTTGTCACAATATTTCATGTGACCAACAAAGCTAGATAAATATCTATCAACACATTTATATTTCAAAATGCCATTTTCCAGACCAACTGCTGGTAAGAAAGATAATCATAAAATCAGTTTATATACATTCTTTCAATAAGCCACCAACATGGGCAAGTAAAACACTATTTTACTTTTGATAAGGTGGAACCCGTCATTTTAGTCAAAACTGATCGGGAACCCCGATAATCACCAAAAGCTTCATTTATATCAAAATGTGGAGAACATAAAATCATACCGTAGAAATACTCCAGATTTCGCAAATAAGAGTTTTGACATGTATAAAGTTTGTAAAATGGTAGTAGGAACTCACCCAATAGGTTTATACGAAAAACCCGAAGAACCAGATATCGACCCTCTTGACAAACCGAAGCTTTCTACACCGAAACCTCAGATCAAATACTTGATATAAGTTACCAAACTCTAGAGAGAGAGAGAGAGTTTAGAGAGAGAGAGTTTAGAGAGAGAGAAGATTTGAGAGAAATGAGATATTTTTGAGAAACTCAATATATGTCGGCCAGGTAACTTCGCGGGTTATACCGCGACTTCAACTCGTGGCATAACTCGCCCGTGTCCCAAAACCCCTAAAAATCCAGTGGGTTTCGCGGGTTATGCCCCGACCTCTAGTCGCGGTGTAACTCGCGTAGTTCCCAAAATCTCATATTAAACAGAGGGTTACGCGGGTTGTGCCGCGACCTCTAGTCGCGGTGTAACTCGCGTAGTTCACTGGTTGACCCCCAAACTTCACAAAATTCAACACTACCTCAAACCAAACACGGAGCTAACGACAAAAGCTTTACACAAGAATAACAAGATTACACAACGGAAATCCGGGGTGTTACAATCCTCCCCAACTTGAGAATGATTTCGTCCCCGAAATCCTAACTATTCGAAAAGATGAGGATATCTTCGCTTCATATCCTCCTCGGCTTCCCACGTCACATTCGCTCCCCGGTGATGCTTCCACTGCACCTTGACCAAGGTGACTTCTTTATGACGCAACTTCTTATACTTTCTCTCTATGATGGCATCGGGTTCTTCCACACAACGGTTACCTTCGTCTACCCTTAACTCTGAAAGGGGAATAACGCTGTCTTCCACCGCCAAACATTTCCGGAGGTAGCAAACATGAAACGTGTTGTGTATTCTGCTCAACTCCGGTGGCAGTTCCAACTGGTAGGCTTGCAAGCCCACCCGTTAAAGCACTTTGAAAGGTCCGAGGAAACGGGGACTCAACTTCCCACGTTTTCCAAATCGTATAATGCCTTTCCACGGCGACACCTTAAGCATAACGTGGTCGCCCACTTGGAAATCCATCGGTCGCTTCTTCTTATCTTCATAGCTTTTCTAACGATCCTGAGCCGCTTTCATTCTTTCACGAATGCTCTTGACCTTATCGGCAGTCTCTTGAACGATTTCAGGTCCAGCGAACTGCTTTTCTCCTGCTTCAAGCCAGCACACAGGAGTTCGACACTTTCGCCCGTACAATGCTTCAAAAGGTGCCATTCCGATACTCGAGTGGTAGCTATTGTTGTAAGCAAACTCCACCAAAAGCAGGTGAGAGTCCCAGCTACCCCCGAAATCGATGACACAAGACCTTTACATGTCTTCCAAGGTTTGGATCGTTCGCTCGCTCTGCCCGTCGGTTTGCGGATGGTAAGTCGTACTCAATTTCACTCGAGTACCAAGCTCCTTCTGAAATCCATCCCAAAAGTTCAAAGTGAACCGACTGTCACGATCCGACACTATCGACAAAGGTATGCCGTGCCTCGAGACCACCTCATCGATATAAAGCTTTGCTAACTTGTCCATCGGTAATGTCTCGCGCATGGCCAAGAAGTGAGCGCTCTTTGTTAATCCATCAACTATCACCCAAATGGTATCGTGACCTCGGAGAGTTTTAGGTAACTTTGTCACGAAGTCCATAGTGATATGCTCCCACTTCCACTCGGGAATCTCTAGAGACTGAAGGCTCCCATACGGTCGCTGATGTTCGGCCTTAACTTGCGAACACGTCACACAACGCTCAACGTAACGCGCTACATCAAGTTTCATTACCGGCCACCAATAGTGAAGCTTCAAGTCCCTGTACATCTTTGTACTTCCCGGATGAATGGAATACTTGGACTTGTGAGCATCCTCTAGCAACAGATCACGGTTACCCCCAATCTTGGGTACCCACACACGACCGCTTAACAGTTTTACCTCACGGCTATCTTCCGTTAAGAGTAAGCGCTGCTTCGTCATGACTTAATCTTTAAGATTTTCTTCTAACAGTGATTCCATCTGCGATGCCTTGATCTTCTCAACAAGACTAGACACCAACTCGATTCTCGAATGGGTAGCCCGAATACCACCGCTATAGTCCTTCCGACTCAACGCATCGGCTACCACGTTTGCCTTACCAGGATGGTAAAGTAACTCACAGTCATAATCTTTGAGCAACTCGAGCCACCGCCTTTGCCTCATATTCAGCTCTTTATGATCAAAGACATACTTCAGGCTCTTGTGATCCGTGTAAAGAGTGCATTTAGTGCCGTAGAGGTAATGTCGCCAAAGCTTCAAGGCGAACACCACCGCTGCTAACTCCAGATCATGGGTTGGATAATTCTGCTCGTGTATCTTAAGCTGCCTCGAGGCATAAGCGATCACCTTGCCTCATTGCATCAACACACATCCCAGTCCCATCTTTGAAGCGTCGCTGTATACCATGAAATCTTCCGACCCTTCAGGTAACGTCAAGATCGGCGCATCACACAACTTCTTTTGAAGGATTCGGAATGCCTTCTCTTGGGCTTCGGTCCATTCAAACTTCACATTCTTCCGAGTCAAAACTGTCAAGGAAGAAGCGATCTTTGAAAAGTCTTGGATGAATCTCCTGTAGTATCCCGCCAGACCCAAGAAACTTCAGATCTCTGACGGACTCTTAGGAGGCTCCCAATTCATCATAGCTTCAATCTTGGAGGGGTCTACTTTCACTTCGACCCGAGTGACTACGTGACCCAGAAACTGTACTTCTTTAAGCCAAAATTCGCACTTGGAAAACTTGGCGTACAACCTTTCTTTTCTCAACACCTCTAGAACTTCACGCAAATGTTGCTCGTGCTCTGACTCACTCTTGGAGTACACGAGTATGTCATCAATGAATACAATGACCGACTTGTCGAGGAATGGTCGGCACACTCTATTCATTAAGTCCATAAACACAGCTGGTGCATTCGTTAGACCAAAAGGCATGACAAGAAACTTGTAATGGCCGTAACACGTTCTGAAAGTTGTCTTCGGAACATCGTCTTCTCTTACCTTCACTTGGTGATAACCCGAACGTAAGTCGATTTTAGAAAAACAACCCGCTCCTTGAAGTTGATCGAACAAATCGTCTATTCTCGGAAGCGGATATCTGTTCCTTACTGTAGCTTTATTCAACTCACGATAGTCGATGCACATTCTCATTGTGCCATCTTTCTTGTTGACAAATAAGACCGGAGCTCCCCAAGGTGACGAACTCGGTCTTATGAATCCTTTCTCCAATATCTCTTGGAGTTGTGCCATCATCTCTTGCATCTCCGACGGTGCTAAACGGTAAGGATCTTTAGCAATTGGTGCTGCTCCAGGCACAAGATCAATCCGAAACTCTACCTGCCGATCGGGTGGTAACCCGGGCAAGTCGTCCGGAAAGACGTCTGGAAACTCACGCACGATCTTCACATCTTCCAACTTTGATTTCTTTAACTTGGCATCGATCACATAGGCTAGGAAAGACGAACATCCTTTTACTAAGCACCTGCGTGCCCTTGCCATTGTGATTATTGCCACTTCACCTTTTCTCTTTTCGCCATAGATGACAACGACTTCACCAGAGGGGTTGGGAAATCGAATCAACTTCTTGGAACATACGATCTCGGCATGATTGTTTGACAACCAATCCATGCCGACCACTACATGAAAATCCCCGATTAACATCGGTAGTAGATCGATCGAGAATTCTCTCCCTTCGATACTAAGAGTACACTACTTCAGAACCTCGTGGATCAGAACTTGACTACCATCAGCTATTTCTACCACTAATGCATCCTCAAGACTAGTAGTGGGCATAGAAATTTTCTGACGGAACAATTCAGATACGAAAGAGAAACTAGCACCCGTATCGAACAAAATACGAGCAGGTACAGAGTTTATAAGGAAAGTACCCGATACCACGGCAGTGGTTGCTCTGGCCTCTTCGGCCGTCATCTGAAATGCTCGGCCCAGAACCTTCGGAGGGTTCTCCTTCCTTGCAGCCGCACTACCCGACTTGAGCTTCGGGCAATCTCTTTTCACATGCCCCGGTGCCTTACACTCGTAGCAAACCATCCCCACGACTAAACAGTCACGAGCGGTGTGGTCATTCTTACCGCACTTGAAGCAGAATCTAGAAGTGGAGTTACAACTACCATGGTGCTTGGTTCGACACTTCGGTTACCACTTTGCTTCCTGATAACTGCTGAAGTTGCGGTTTCCGACAAAAGGTCGGGCCCACTTGGGAGGTACTAAACTGCTCTCCCACTTCCTCTTATCAGGCACTACCACTGCTTTCTCAGACTTGCTCTTCGCGAACATTTCCTCCATAAACTGAGCTTCTTCAACCATCTCTCGGAGGTTTGAAGCTTTGAAATTGTGGACCATCGATTGCATGTCTGCTGGCAAGCCGTTGAGATATGCTTTCATCTTGTCTTTCTCTGTTGGGGCAGCATGCCCCATCAGACCAAGCTTCTCCATAAACTGACGGGTGTACTCCCTCACCGTCAGGCTTCCCTTCACCAAGGACCGGAATTCTTTCTCAATTCGGTCCATCGTTCTCTCGTTGTAGAATTCCTCTAGCAACTTCTTCTTGAACTCGGCCCAAGACAACTGAGCCATCACTTCAGGAGATAGAGTGGATTGGATGATATTCCACTAGATGAGTGCAGTGTCCCTCAGCAGTTGGGTACCGAATCGCACCCTCTGATCATCACCACAATCGGAAGAGCCAAAAGTTTGCTCAATCACTCGGATCCACTTTACACACACTGTCGGGTCATCTGAACCGAAGAATTCTGGCGGTCCACAACCCAGAAAGGAATTATAGGAACAACTCTTCCTGTTCCCCGGAGCACCAGAAGTCCCGCGCTCTACCGCCGTGACCCTTATACCATCATCTCCTGAACCTGCTACGACGTTCTCTACCACCGTCTCACTTCTCCGATGATTTACGTCGCGGTCCTCCATCGCTTTCAGTAGGAACTCTTGCTGCTTCGCCATCTCCTCCCTCATTGCCAACATCACGCTGGCCAACAACTCGAACTGGGGATTAGCATCCCTGATCACTGGGTGGGATGAAGCCAGGTCTACTCGCGGAATGACCTCTGGCCCCCCACCTAGTATTTGCTGAACAGGTGGTCGAACGATAACCTCAACTCCTTCCGGCTGACCCGCTGTAGAGGTTGTCGCTTCCAGACCATCAACACGAGTACGCGGTCTTCCGCGCGTACCTACCATTCTGAACTGCTACACAGAGCAGAGGAAGAGATAAGAGAGAGATAGGAAAACACGAAAGGAAAACGTGCTACCACATTACCAATTGTCATATTAACAGCAAATCAAGCACTCTTACGTACAATATCCTCATAATAACATTAGCTAAGTGAAATTATGAACATATAACACATAATGGTTCTTGTCACTACCACTACAACACTTGATAAACGTACTTTCCGTTGACTCTAAGACTAACCCATCTTAGAAGTTCTACCCAAATCTCGCAGATCAATTCTTAGCATACTCAGTCTAACTCTAGACATCTTACATTCATGCCTAGTTCGCTTAAACTAGAGCTCTGATACCAACCTGTAACATTCTAAAATCAGAGTAAATTAAAACCTGCAAAACTTGGCAATATGACATTCGTATTGATAATAAACTCCCAAGAAAGGGATCCGTCCTTAAGACTTTACAAAAACCTGTATCGATATGGAGTTTGTCAACAAACTAATCTAGACACCTATATCAAGATTACATCAGTTGACGATCCATAATGTACCAAAAGAATGGGACTTAACAATTGCCCTGAAACAATACTAGTCATCTCAAAATGCCTCGAGACCAAACCCGTCTCTCAAAACCCCGGTAACCCACCGCTAAGGGAAACCTGTTATACACATCATTTGAGAAAAAGTGTCAGACTTTAAAGCCTGGTGAGAACATACAATTTATAAAGCTCAAAAGATATAAACATCAGTATCATAAGGAAATCTTTTCATAAAGGTTTAGTTCATAAAGATAACATTTCGCCACAACCGGGCCTCTTCGGTCCAAAACTCATTAAACGTTGACAAAAGGACCAATTAACCAAGGATTGTGGTGTAACACAAAGTAGACCACCAAATCCGAGTTATGAGCTAAATACATGGAACCATGGCCACGAACTCTTCAGTCCGTACTACGATGTGAGGGAGGGCCCCCAAGGAACCATGTCATACTCGTTCATTAGACTACATCTGAACCATGGCTAGGATCGGGTCTCACATAACCATACCTAAGTTGCCCCCGAGGATCAAATGTAGCTAACTACAACGGAAGGGGCATATCCTTCCCAGCCATAAGTCGACTCGATACCTAGGGATCCACTAGTACAGTCATGACTTGTCACAATATTTCATGTGACCAACAAAGCTAGATAAATAGCTATCAACACATTTATATTTCAAAATGCCATTTTCCAGACCAACTGCTGGTAAGAAAGATAATCATAAAATCAGTTTATATACATTCTTTCAATAAGCCACCAACATGGGCTAGTAAAACACTATTTTACTTTTGATAAGGTGGAACCCGTCATTTTAGTCAAAACTGATCGGGAACCCCGATAATCACCAAAAACTTCATTTATATCAAAATGTGGAGAAAATAAAATCATACCGTAGAAATACTTCAGATTTCGCAAATAAGAGTTTTGACATGTATAAAGTTTGTAAAATGGTAGTACGAACTCACCCAATAGGTTTATACGAAAAACCCGAAGAACCAGATATCTACACCGAAACCTCAGATCAAATACTTGATATAAGTTACCAAACTCTAGAGAGAGAGAGAGTTTAGAGAGAGAGGGTTTAGAGAGAGAGAAGATTTGAGAGAAATGAGATATTTTTGAGAAACTCAATATATGTCGGCTAGGTAACTTCACGGGTTATGCCGCGACTTCAACTCGCGGCATAACTCGCCCGTGTCCCAAAAACCCTAAAAATCCAGTGGGTTTCGCGGGTTATGTCGCGACCTCTAGTCGCGGTGTAACTCGCATAGTTCCCAAAATCTCATATTAAACAGAGGGTTACGCGGGTTGTGCCGCGACCTCTAGTCGCGGTGTAACTCGCGTAGTTCACTGCTTGACCCCCAAACTTCACAAAATTCAACACTACCTCAAACCAAACACGGAGCTAACGACAAAAGCTTAACACAAGAATAACAAGATTACACAACGGAAATCCGGGGTGTTACAGGAGACAAGTCAAGTTTCTTCGAACTGACAACGGCACAGAGTTCAAAAACAAAACTGTTGAAGAATATCTCGAATCGGTCGGGATATGACATCAATACTCTGATGCTCGTACGCCTGAACAAAATGGAGTAATCGAAAGGCGAAATCGAACGCTAGTCGAGGCCGCTCATACTATGCTTAGCCAATCGGACTTACCTCTATTTCTGTGGGCAGAAGATGTGTCAACTGTATGTCATACTCAAAATCGATCCATGGTACACCGCCGTTTTCAAAAGACTCCATATGAGCTGATCAACAACAGAAAACCGACAATCAAGTATTTTCATATATTTGGATGTAAGTGTTTCGTGCTTAACGACAGAGAGAATCTGAACAAATTCAGTGCTAAAGCGGACGAAGGCATCTACATTGGCTACTCTTCCACATTTGCAGCATATCGTGTTTATCTGAAGAAGTCAAAGACAGTCGTCGAGAGCGTCAATGTAACATTTGATGAAGAAGTGGCTTCTGAATACTACAGTTCAGGACCCGTATTTCAATGCTTAAAGAAAGATACTCCCGGGCTGGTATAAGAGATTGTATTTCGATACTCCAACGAGGATATCAACCTTCAAGGGGGAGTACATATTTTTCTGAAATTTTTGCATTCGATAGATTTGACGAACTATATTCCAAAAGGAGTTGTAGATCTCTATCATGTGATTTATAACTGACATATTTTAGATTCATAATTTCAGGGGGAGTAAAAGGATTATGATTTCTGATTACTTCAGATCAGAACTCGTACTTTAATTGTTTTACTGCTTTATGTCTTTTAATTTTGAATAAATTTTGTGAATAAAGTTGCTTTGACTAGACTTTGAGACTTGTCCAGGATGAGAGATGCTTAACAAGATCATATCATTATGACTTACAGCGTGACTTCATGAGATATAAGACGAAGCGAAAAAGGTTCATTTCTTATCTTAATCTCATATATGGTTGAAAGAAGGACAACTTTCAATCATAGAAAACATATTCTTAAATGTTCAAACCACTTCCTGATTCTTAAAGAGATTTCATGAATTGCAAGTGTGATTTTAAATGTTTTCAATTTTATTTTTGAGCTTCAATGTTTAACAAACCGTGTGTTTCCAAAGATATATACTGGCATATTATCTTTTCATATACTTTCAAGTATTCTCACACACCGGTTTGATTTCTTGTTCAAATTGTTCTTACCATGTCTTATATTGTAACATAATTTCGATGGTAAGCCACTCCGCTTGTATTCAAAGAAATTTGAGCGTAATTTCATTTTGAAACGTTCATTTCAAGAATGTCTATATTTTGGTTCATATAGACAATATCCATTATTCTTGACCATAAGCTTTGATTGTTATATCATTCATTTCTGATCATTTTCATACAATGTCAAATTTTCAAACAAGTCTTTTGCATTCATATCTATTCTTTCAATATACTTGTTTGAAAATACTTAAATGTCTAAAAATGCTCAAATCTTCATGATTATATTTTATGAGCATACATTCGTCTGACATTTGTATATGAGCTTTAACTGATAAAGTTAAATCATTCTGAGCAACATATGCTTTCTAGGATAATATGGGTTCTTTGTGCTAGGAATTAACTGAACTTCTATGGAATCACGTTAACCAGTGATTTCTACCCAAGAAGTTAATCCATAGAGATTAAGTGTGAGGAGTCTAAAATAAACAAGTGTGGGTTGTGTGACGAGGTAAACTGTAAATGAGAGTTTGGTTAGAAGTGAGCTTAATGATTAAAAGAAAGAGGGTGTGAGATCAGAGTAAAAGAATATTAAACTCTGCACCAACTACTTTATGAGTCGGGCAACCACATTACTAGAGTTTCACAATTCTTTGGTAAACGTTATTGAAACAGGCAACTAGCCCATGCCAACTCTTGACTAAACCCACCAGCTACTCATTTTCTTCTCAAAAAGAAAATGTTTCACATTTTCAAGGGGACGCAGCACATATGCTATCTGGTTTTCATTTGGAAAATCTGGATATTGAAAAACAAGGAAGAATGCCCCACCTTCGCACTTCAATCATGCACACTGAGTCTGTGTTTATCTACTATTGTCTCAGTGGTTTACACTATGTTGAGCCTTAAAAAGCAATTATTCGTGCTTAATTCTTTCTACACATGCACGAACACACAAAGAATTTGTTTCTTCATCATAACGTTCATAAAAATTGCCTTTGTGGTGTTTCGATGATTGGATGGAAGCCCTAGGGGAGTGAACATCAAAAAGCTCCTTTATATTGTGTATCTGTTACACACAGTGACTTTGTGTTACTGACAGGCATTTTAACTGTTTCATTTGTTGATTCAGGAGTTACATTCTTATTTTGTCTGGATTTGAAAAGATCTAGATGAATATCTTGGTTACGGATCACAGAATCAGTGGCTCTTGGACAGATCGGAATGGTCAATGACATTTCTTGTTGAAAGTTTTGATAATATCGATGCTCAAATCATCAAAAAGGGGGAGATGGTATCAAGAAATGTTAAAGTGTTGGGAGATGATTTTTTTTAAAGAAATGTCCAAGTCAAAAGATTCAAAGTAAAGAGTTGAAAAAGTTCAAAGAATCTTGAAAGCAAGCAGATTTTGGAGAAATTTTATTTGAAGAAAGTTGGATAGAACATTTAGAGCTGAAAATAAAGATAATTTCTTTCAATGTCTGAAAGAGTGTTTATCAAAGAAAGGGGAGAACGTCAATGTTCATACGAATAGGGGCAAAATGTTGATTTCTTGAGAAGATTTGTTTTTACATCAAAGGGGGAGATTCAAATTGAGCTTAATAGAGAAGATTGAATTGCTAAATCTTTTTAGTTACGATCTTGATCCAAAGGGGGAGATTGTTAGAGCACAGATTTGTTGGATTCAAGATCATAAAGATTAAAGACAAAAGTTCAAGAAGTCAAAGCTGGAAAAGTCAACTCTCATTAAAGTCAAAGTCTATTTGTAATAAAAGTCAAAGTCAATATTTGTATTTTGTTTCCTTGTATTTGTTTGTGAGGTATAAATACCTTGTGTCCTTTGTAATTCATAGTAAGCGTGTACATAAGTGTAAGAATTCAGATTGTAATTGAGAGAGCAGATTAGAGAAGAGCTTCCTTGGTATATCATTCTAATGAGAGAAAGTAGTGGGAGAAAGTGAGAGAGTTTGTAATAGTTGTGTTTAAATCAATGACATATGGATTTGGAATTATCATCTTGATTGTGTGTAGCAATTAGAACTTGATGAAATAGGGAATAACAGTTTTTCTGAAGCTGATTTTCCGGGTCTTGAACCAAGAGACCTGTTGTTCTTGCTTAGAGACTTAAAGACCATAACGATCAGACCCGGGGAAGTTATTGATGTAATCGAGACTGTAAAGAGGTATATGAAGTGTGCGATGAAGCTTGCCTCGGTGGAAGACTTTCAGATCGGGTTAGAAAGCGACCAGCCGAAGATTAATTTGCTCATGCCTGATTTTAGGATTCCTGTTGAAGCCCAGAGTGTGCCTGCATTTACTGTGATAAAGATTCCAGAGTTCGGCATGACTTATGTGAACAACAAAGGTGTTATACGCTTTATCCGATTCAGTCAGATTGCCAGATTCTGTGATGGTACGTTGATGTTGTTGAAAGACAAGTTGAAGCGTGAAATTGATCAAGATAAAAAAGGGGTTCAACCTTTGGATCCTAAATACAAGCCACTTGTTCTTGAAGCACTAGGTGTTATTGAAGACCGACTGGAGTACAGAATACAAATGAGATACTTCGAGATCAGCTTTGGGTTTTGAAAGATTTATGTTCCAAACTGGCGCGATTATCAATTTCTATTTAAAGCGGAAGATTGTTAGGGTGATTTAAATGTGAAATAGAAGTTTAGGGTAAAAAGTGTAATTAGTTGAAAGTGTTATTAGCTTGTTGGGCCTAAAAGCCCATAAGCCCATTCTTGTAAAGCCTAAGTATATAAAGGCTGGTTTAGTTTTTATTATCATTTTTAGTCTCATAATTTCCAAATCTCTAGTCAATAGGTTTACTTTTCTCTGATAAGAAATTCTTTCTGTAAACCTGTAACCCTTTGATTGAATATTAATCATATGACTAGAGGTTGTGGCTACATTACTGTTCTTCTTTGTTAATATTTGTTGTTGATTGCACTGTACTGGGATCTACAGAATTGAAAGTCAAAGATCAAGTCAAAGACTCTCATTGCAAAGTCAAAGTCAATTCAAAAAAGAGAAGTCAACAAAGTCAAGGGTGTTAGTTTAACTTGTTGTTTTTGTCTTTGTAAAGCATGTAGGTATAAATATGATTTGTTCTTTTGTTAACCGAGTAGCACTTTGACAGAGAGATTTATGCTTTAGAGAGAGAAATATTAAGAGAGAGGGTTTCTGTATTCAATTCATTTTGAGATCAATAATATGGCATTTTGATTTGAAAATCTATTGTTCATCTTGATCATTCTTGCACAATTAGGGGCACACACGACGCATCTTTGGAATCTCTATAAGTTCAAGGGTTTAGAGGGAAAATAGATTGTCCTTGAAACGAATCGACAACATTAGAATCATTGGATCTCTTCCCTTTGTCTTTCACCTTATCTTTCTTCACATGGTCTATTTCTTCATTCTTATCCTTACATTTTCTCTTAAGTTTTTGTTACCATGGCTGCTTTTGCTATGCCGAGTGTGTTGTGGCAAGTGTGGCTGTGGCGACTGTTCCTATGAAGATTGTGGTTGTGGTGACTGTGTTTGATGAATCAAAATAGTACTTTGCTACAAGGAAAGAAATAGATGTTGTTGGGATCAACTCTGAATATTTATAGGATCCATTTATAGTGAAAAAACTCAAAAAGTAAAGGTTGAACTACCCTATCAAAGTATATGGAGAATGAAACTAATGAACAAGTATCAAGCTTGCTACCCCATCAACTTCTTTTAAAAAGAATGTAATTGGGTTGTCAAAATTTGGGGTTATTATATCCTCAATGTTGCTTACATTTACTTGTTGTGCTCACTATCTTGAAGTGAATGAGATTATTAGGTGAAACTTGAATTCTATTTAGCTTTCTATGATTTTCTTACATTTACTTGTGGCTATTTGTTACCATTTGTATGCATAAGGTACTTAAATTATCTGGTGAATGTCCTTGTAATTTTTATTGCAACATAGACATGTATGTAATCTATATTGCTCTTTGAGTGTAATTGGATGCGGAGGTTTGGCGTTTCTTTACTTGTATTAACTGACATTTTCTTGTAACTAGGTTAGAACAGGATGCTCATGTTCTACGTCAACATAGATATCTTGTTGGTTGAAAAATTTTGTTCTTTTTGCTTTATAGTAACTCAAATTGCTTTGATACGAGAATCAAGTTTACGTGATACATGATGTAACACTCGTAAAAATTTATCGTACTTTGTAGATCGTGCTTTCGAGCCTCTTTGATAACCTTGGGAATTCTCCTACTATGGATTTATTGGGAGTATTTGGGAGTAGGATTGTGCCTTGGCTATAGAATAAATGAATTAGATTGGCTGAAGACAACAAGTTGCGCGGGTTATGGCACGGCCTTAAGCCGCGGCCAAAACCTTGTAAACCACGTAACCAATTTATGTATATGATTGTTTTATATAATTCTACCTCTAAAATTCCACGTTATGAATGCTAAAAAAGAGTAATGCAGAGGTGTGGTTTGTTTATTTGCTCTACCTTTAGATTATTATTTTTGTCAGATGGAAGCTAAAAGTGTGCATTTGACAACAAATAATCGAATTCCTCAAAGTATCTGCTTATTGACAGGGCGTAATCACGTGTGAATTTAACTCTGTAATAATCAAATGTCTCTTAAACCTAGAAATCGGCATAAAGAAAAATTTGCATAGATTATAACTTAAAAAAATGAATCGTAATTAGAGCTTCAAGGTAAGTGAAAACTCTACCATTGAATTCATGTACCGATGAATAGCTTCCAGATCTTTGGATTCTGGCGCATCTTTGGAATCACTAGAAGTTCAAGGGTTTAGAGAGAAAATAGATTGTCCTTGAAACGGATCGACAACATTGGAATCATTGGATCTCTTCCCTTTGTCTTTCGGTTTATCTTTCTTCACCTGGTCTATTTCTTCATTCTTATCCTTGCATTTTCTCTTAAGTTTTTGTTACCACGGCTGCTTTTGCTATGCTGAGTGTGGCTGTAAAGATTGTGGCTATGAAGACTGTGGCTGTGGTGACTATGGTTGATGAATCACAATAGTACTTTGCTACAAGGAAAGAAATAGATGTTGTTGGGATCAACTATGAATATTTAAATGATCCATCTATAGTGAAAAAACTCAAAAAGTAAAGGTTGAACTACCATATCAAAGTATATGGAGAATGAAACTAATGAACAAGTATCCAGCTTGCTACCCCATCAGCTTCTTATAGAAAGAAAGTAATTGGGTTGTCAAAATTTGGGGTTATTATATCCCCAATGTTGCTTACATTTACTTGTTGTGCTCACTATCTTGAAGTGAACGAGAATATTATGTGAAACATGAATTCTATTTAGCTTTCTATGATTTTCTTACATTTACTTGTGGCTATTTGTTACCATTTGTATGCATAAGGTACTTAAATTATCTAATGAAAGTCCTTGTAATTTTGGCGTTTTTATACTTGTATTAACTGACCTTTTCTTGTAATGAGGTTGGAAAAGGATGCTCATATTCTACGTCAACATAGATATCTTGTTGGTTGCAAAGTTTTGTTGTTTGCTTTGTTGTAACTCAAATTGTTTTGATATGAGAATCAAGTTTACATGATACATGATGTAACACCCGTAAAAATTTATCGTACTTTGTAGATCATGCTTTCGAGCCTCTTTGATAACCTTGGGAATTCTCCTACTATGGATCTGTTGTTTTTCCATGATTATAATTGCTATTGATTAACAGTTTAGTCTCACTAGGCGATTAGCCTAACACTTTTTCTTGGAATATCATGTAAACCAGATTTCCTTAGCGGCGGGGGTCGAAATGTTGAGGGATGAGCGTGTTGGCAGTTAACGGAATTTTTGGGGATTGTGTTGATCGGAGGCTTTTGGGCGTATAGATTTGGATTAAAGCCTTTTTGTGGAAATTGTCGACAATTGTATTAATCTAGACTTAGATAGTTTACATTAGTGTATTGCCTTTGTTAATTCCCATTCATAGATTTGTAAACGCTATTTACTTTCCCTCTTTGGGTATTGACATTTATATAAATGCCAAGCTTACAACGTTTTCCAGGTTTAAATTTACCCCTATTTTTAGGGCGTTACAAGTTGGTATCAGAGCGCAGTTTAAGTGAACTAGGTATGAATGTAAGATGCCTAGAATTAAGATGAGACGAGTAACTTTTTCTTGGTGAGATTGGGTAGAACTCTTAAAATAAGGTGTTCTTAGAGTCGACGGAAATACAAGAATTGAGAATTTTAACGACGATGTTGAGGATCCTTATGTGTAATGTGTTCATAATTTCAATTAGCTGTTGCTATTATGAATATATTGTTACGTGAGCATGCTTTGAATTCCATTGTTATTATGATTGACGAATGTAGTAGTACGTTTCCTTGTTTATAACTCTTATAGTCTAATTCTCACCTCCATCCTCGAATGCATGACATACAACAAAGGTTACACGAAATAGGTCGGGTGGCCATGAGGCGACGACATCCACGGCAGACCAACCAAGGGTGACTGTGGCAGAGTTACCCCCCACCTTTGAAGAATGTGTTAGGAGGAAGAGTTGAACACATACCCCAACTCAACTTAGAAACATCTGAGCCCGTTATGGAAGAGGTAACAACAGAGACAAGGATGATGGATCGTATGATGTTGGCCATGAATAAGGCCATGGCCCAACAACAAGAGTTGTTTATGAAATTGTTGGAGGGCAGGGACACCAACAACCGTAGGCATGAAACTATTGCTGAGAACGTCATTGTGGCGGGAACTGGGGGTACCAGAAACAAAATTCCCACTGATGGAACGGCTACCATGGAAGAAAGGCAAGCGATGAAGACTTGCACCTTCAAGACCTTCCTTAGTTGCCGACCACCGGAATTCAAGGGCACGTACGATCTGATGGTATGTATGAACTAGATTCGGAAGATGGAACAAGCCTTTCGAACGAGCGAATGCTGTGAAACTCAAAAAGTGAAGTTTGGTTCCCAAATGCTCAGAGGGATGGCCCTCACATGGTGGGAATGTTTACTCCACTTCCTTGGAGGCCCTGGTGTTGGCCAAACTGAATTGGTCAACTTTCAAGAAGAAAGTGATGGAAGAATATTGCAATGAGCGAGCCATGTAACGGATAGAAGAGGAGTTCTGGAACTTGAAGAAGGGAAACCAGTCAGTAAAAGAATACAACTGATTCTTCATGGATAATCTAGGATTGGTGGGACATCTGGTTCCAAACGAGAAAGAGAAAATCAAGGCCTACATCAAGGGTCTCCCGTCAGACATGATGAACATGGTTCGTGTGTCTAAGACCTCCACCCTTCGTGAGGCAATTGAGGAAGCCCAACTGGTAGAAAACGCCAACAACCGAGGCAGAGAAGAGGTTAGTAGAGGGACGGAGAAGAGAATATGGGAAGGAAAATCCATACCCTCCAAGAGACCGAGAACTTTCAACAACAACCACTGTGGGGCTGCTGTTAGGCGTGATGCTAAGGGGTACCCTAAATGTCGGAGTAAGCATGCCGTCCCATGAAATTCGAGCGGGACATGTTGCTTTAAGTGAGTAAAAATGGGTCATGATCGCCAAGATTTCCCGGTCAGGGGAATCACATGTTTTGAATGCAAGGAACCGGGCCATAGCAGGAGTAAGTGCCCAAAGTTGAAAGTAGAAGGAAGCAAAACAAAGAAGGTGAATCCTTCGAGGGTACCGGGTAGGGTGTCCCAAATAACGACTAAGGAGGCGAGAGCATCGACCGACGTAGTATCAGATACGTTTCTCCTAAACTCCATACCTGCACGTGTATTATTTGATTCGGGTGCCAACTTATCTTTTGTGTTGAATGATTTTTGCCGAAAACACTCCATGCCCACTACTAGCTTAGTAGATGCCTTAGTAGTAGAAATAGCAAACGACGGTCAAGTGTTGGTGTGAGACGTTTTAGAGGGATGCATGTTGGAGATTGAGGGAAGGAAGTTCCTGATCAATTTAATGCCTATGGTCATTGGTGGGTTTGACGTGGTAATAGGAATGTATTGGTTAGCGGGAAATCAAGCCGAGATTGTCTGTTTCAATAACCTAATTCGACTTCCCATTCCGGATAGCAAAACGGTAATTGTCTATGGTGAGAAAAGAAAAGTAGAAGTTATCACCATGGCCAAAGCACGAAGATGCTTAGCAAAGGTTTGCTCATCTTATCTGGCATATGTGATTAATGTTAAGCTCGAAAAGAAGACGCTTGAAAATGTGAAGGTTGTGAACGAGTTCCCCGACGTATTTCCAGAAGATTTACCAGGTTTGTCACCCGACCGCCAAGTGGAATTCAAGATTGATTTAGTTCCGGGAGAGACTCCGATAGCTAGAGCTCTTTACTTCCTAGCACCATCTGAGATGCAAGAAATGATGGTGCACCTCAAAGACCTTCTCGATAAGAGGATCGTGAGACCAAGCTCGTTGCCTTGGAGAGCACCAGTCTTGTTTGTCAAAAATAAGGATGACACAATGAGAATGTGCATAGATTATAGAGAATAACAAGGTAACCATGAAGAACAAGTATCCGCTTCCGAGGATCGACGACTTGTTTGATCAACTTCAAGGAGTGGGGTGGTTCTCCAAGATCGATCTGCGTTCGGGATACCATCAAGTGAAAGTGATAAAGGAAGGCATTTCAAAGACGGCATTTAGGACACATTACGACCACTACGAATTTTTGGTAATGCCTTTTGGCTTAAGCAACGCACTGACGGTGTTTATGGAATTGATGAACCGAGTGAGCCGACCCTTCCTTGATAAATTGGTTATTGTGTTCATAGATGATATTCTGGTGTACTCTAAGGATTAATCAGATCATGAACAACACCTACGGGAAGTTTTGGAAGTTTTAATAAAAGGAGAGGTTGTATGCAAAATCCTCCAAATGCGATTTTTGGTTGAAGGAAGTCCAATTCTTGGGGCATGTAGTTACTAGAAACGGAGTAAAGGTGGATCCTTCTAAGATCGAAGCTATGATGAATTGGGAGTCTCCCAAGAGTCCGTCAGAAATCAGGAGTTTCTTCAAATTAGCGGGGTACTATCGGAGATTCATTCAAGACTTCTCCAAGATTGCTTCTTCATTGACAGCTTAGACTCGGAAAAATGTGAATTTCGTGTGGACTGAGCCACAAGAAAAGGCGTTCCGCACCATACAAAAGAAGCTTTGCGAGGATCCAAACTTATCCCTACCTGAGGGATCAGAAGATTTTATGGTGTATAGTGACGCGTCGAAAATGGGGTTAGGTTGCGTATTGATGCATAGGGGGAGGTGATTGCTTATGCATCTAGGCAACTCAAGGAGCACGAAAAGAATTATCCTACTCATATTTTGTAGTTAGCGGCAGTAGTGCTCGCTTTGAAATTATGGCAACACTACCACTACGGTACAAAGTGTACGCTCTATATGGACCATAAGAGCTTGAAGTATGTATTTGACCAAAAAGAGTTAAACATGAGGCAACGAAGGTGGTAAGAGTTACTTAAGGATTATGATTGTGAATTACTCTACCATCCGGGTAAAGAAAACGTGGTAGTTGATGCCCTAAGTCGAAAGGATTATAGTGGAAGCCTTCGGGCTAATATCTGAAGGATCGAATTGGTGTCAAGCCTCATGGAGTGGGTTAAGGCAGTGCAATCTGAAGCCTTGTTGGAGGAGAATCTCAAGGACGAGGTAATGACAAAGCAACAACTTCACTTGACAGAAGATAGCCGTGGAATGAAATTATTTGACGGATGCGTGTGGGTGCCTAAACTTAGAGGAAGTAGAGAGCTACTCTTAGAAGATGTGCACAAGTCCAAATACTCCATTCACCCGAGAAGCACAAAGATGTACAGAGACTTAAAGTTGCATTATTGGTGAACGATCATGAAGTTGGATGTGGCACATTATGTGGAGAGGTGTGTGACTTGTTCTCAAGTGAAGGTCGAGCACCAACGACCTTATGGCAATTTGTAATTCTTGGAGATACCTGAATGGAAGTGGGATAAGATCACTATGGATTTTGTGACCAAATTACCGAAGACTTTGAGGGGTAACGATACCATTTGGGTGATAGTAGATCGACTGACTAAAAGCGCTCACTTCCTAGCTATGCGGGAAACCTTACCAATGGATTATTTGGAAAAAACTATACATTGATGAGATAGTTTCTTGGCATGGAATACCTTTGTCTATAGTATCGGATCGGATCGTGATAGCCGGTTTACTTCGAGATTTTGGAAAGCACTTCATGAAGAATTGGGCATGTGAGTGAACTTAAGCACGACATACCACTCACAAACGGATGGGCAAAGCAAAAGGACGATTCAAACCTTGGAGTATATGCTAAGATCTTGTGTGCTTGATTTTGGTGGTACCTGGGACACCCACTTGCCTTTGGTGGAATTTACTTATAACAATAGCTATCATTCTAGTTTGGGTGGGACACCGTTTGAAGCTTTCTATGGGAGGAAGTATAGGACTCCCATGTGATGGTTAGAGGCGGGAGAGAAGCAGTTTGTAGGGCCGAAAATTGTGCAAGAGATGACCTATAAAGTTAAGGCCATACGAGAACGTTTGAGAGAGGTGCAAGATCGACAGAAGAGTTATGCCGACAATAAGAGGCGGCCGGTAGAGTTCCAAGTTGGAGATCGAGTCATGTTGAAGGTATCCCCTAGAAAAGGTTTGATTCATCTTGGGAAGTGTGGGAAGTTGAGTCTTCATTTCCTTGGCCCGTTCATTATTATTAAACGCATCGGGTTGCAAGCCTACAAGTTAGACTTGCCATTGGAAATGGAAGATATTCACCCTACGTTCCATGTATGTTATTTGCAGAAATGTTTGGCGGCAGAATAAAATGTCATACCATTGTCAGGAATTCGAAAGGACGACAACCGCTGTATCGAATAACACGAAGCCCTTTTGGAGAGAGAGAACAAGAGACTTCGACGTAAAGAGGACACAATTGTCAAAGTTCAGTGTAAGAACCATCGGGGTGCAAATATGACTTAGGAAGTGGAGGAGGGCACGAAACACCGATAACCTCATTTGTTTGCCTAGTAAAGATTTCGAGGACGAAATCAATTCCAAGGTGAGGAGGATTGTAACACCCGTAAAAATATATCGTACTTTATAGATCGTACTTTTGAGCCTATTTGATAACCTTGGGAATTCTCCTACTATGGATTTATTGGGAGTATTTGGGAGTAGGATTGTACCCTGGCTATAGAATAAATGAATTAGATTGGCTGAAGACAACAAGTTGCGTGGGTTATGGCACGACCTTAACCCGCGGCCTAAACCATGTAACTCTCTATTTGTTTGGGTTTTAGGAGCGCGCGCGGGCTATGGCGCATCCTTAAGCCACGGACAAAGCTGCGGGAAAGCCCCTGTAGGACATAAAGACGGAATTTTAACCCTCTTTTCATTTATACACTCAAATACTTCCTCCCTTTTCTCTCAAAATTGAAACCAATTCATTTACTCCATCTTGGGAAGCATTTAAGACTGATTTGGAGCCCTAGAAGTGGATCATCATCATCTGCAAGCTAAGAATTGAGGCTTTACCTCAAGAGTACCTCACTCCACCTTTCATCCAAAAAGAACTTGGGATTTTGTAGGTTTTGGTCTAAAACCTAATTTGTGAGTCATTCTTTCTTTCTAAACTATTTACTTGTCAAAAGCATCATATCTTACTTATAAACATCTCTATTACCCTATTGATTACTCATATGATTGATTTTTTAAGGTTCATGTGTAAAGGATGTTAGGGTTTTTGCTTTGTTGATAAAGGGACTGAGATAAGAAATCAAAAGTGTTTATTATGTACATATATGACTCCATGGAAAAGAGAATGTGGTCACTTGGTACACCTATGGATCTTGGAAATTAGAGAAAGTTAGGGTATTTAGGGAATTATCGACAAGTGATGAAATAAACTTGAAATCTCATTTGTTAGTTATAGAGAGTCCTTGTTCCCAAGAACATGTGGATGCTCATGTCCATTATGATTTTGGTGTTGCCATAAATGATATTGATAATTTGGATTGATGTCCATCTTGACTAAAGACACGATTTAGGTTAATGTCCCTGTAGACTAAAGATCCGGTTTGGATCGATGTCTATCTAGACTAAGGACCCGATTTGGGTTGACCTCCATGTTGACTAAAGATCCGGTTTAGGTTGATGTCCCTCTAGACTAAAGATCCAGTTTGGATTGATATCCATGTTGACTAAATATTCGGTTTGGGTTGATATCTCTCTAGACTAAAGATCCGGTTTGGATTGAAGACCCGGTTTGGGTTGACGTCCAACTTGACTAAAAATCCGGTTTGGGTTGATGTCGGAAACGATTAAAAAGACCCGGATTGGGTTGAAGTCTAATGTGAATAAAGACTCAGATAGAGTTTATGTACATATTTACAAAGGCCTCTTCGAGGTTGGATATACATGATATATTTGTGTTAAGAATAGTAAAGTTTACACTGTTGTTTTTCCATGATTATAATTGCTATTGATTAACAATTTGGTCTCACTAGGCGATTAGGATAACACTTCTTCTTGGAATGTCATGTAAACCAGGTTTCCTTAGCGACGGGACTCGAAATGTTGAGGGATGAGTGTGTTGGCTGTTAGCGGAATTTTTGGGGATTGTGTCGATCGGAGGCTTTTGGGCGTACATATTTGGATAGAAGCCTTTTTGGGGAAATTGTCGACAATTGCATTAATCTAGACTTAGATAGTTTAGATTAGTGTATTGTCTTTGTTAATTCCCATTCATAGATTTGTAAACGCTATTTACTCTACCTCTTTGGGAATTGATATTTATAGAAATGCCAAGTTTATAACATTTTCCAGGTTTAAATTTACCCCTATTTTTAGGGTGTTACATATGATTAATTTATGTTTTGCTTGCTTCAAGAACTACATAAGAGTGAAGACATTGTTTTAGGTGATCTATGTTTATGATTTGTAACTACGACACCCTTTGGTTTATCTCCTCCACTATATTTATATATGTTATTTAACAAAAACTGGAGTGGGGTGGGGATGAGCCGCCTAGCTTGACTAGGTTCCAAACTCCTTAAAAATAGTGTGTTTTATTTGTTTTTCATATATTGGGGACGCTTCAGTTCTAGCCCTTCCACCCGAGACACATAAAACCTTAGGGCCAAACCTGATTGAACATAGTTGGATGTTGAGGGATTATACTTGATTTATAATCTATTCTTAGATATTTTTCTTGAATGTGTTATGGCATCCGTGGTTCTCATTTACATTCTTTATATCTAAATGTTCCATTCATCCCTACATAATATCTCCAACCTGTTGCAACTTAAAATCCAATCCAAATTAGCCAAGCATTCTACAATCTTAGCAACAAAGAATGCAGGACATTTAGATATTTAACAAACATATGATAAAGCAATCAAAGGATGAATCCAAAAGTAGAAACTAAAGAAGACTAAATACATCCCTGGTTGCTGACGGGGTTATAGTTTATGCCCCAGTTTTATAATCTCAAAATGCAGTTGACCATGACACTTGAAATTTGAATCACGAGAGATTTTACATGAAAATGGCTTATGATTGCACCTTCACTTTTAACCGAGAACCCCACATAACACAAGAATAGACTGAAAAAACCGAAACCCAACATTTTACCTGGTAAGCGCTAATCAGGTAAGAGTTGTCACCCTCATTTACTGGGTAAGACTCTTGGTCATTGTCATAGCTCTTACCGGGTAAGATTCTAAGTCCTTGTGATGTTCATCCGATATGAAATGTGACTATGTAAGTGCTTATCGGATAACAGTCCATTAATTTTTTTTTCATAAGTTCTTGTACTGTTCCATATGTTGACGGTGAGATGCTCAAAAGTAATACAAAAACGATGTCGTCAAAATATGTTGGTCGGCATTTGTGACAGAGTCGTTTTTGGTGATGATTGGAGGATGCTTGTGATAGAATCGTTCAAGGGAACATTTTTTTATAAAGACATAAGGGAACATACATAGTATATATTCTAATTTATTTTATAAGACGTGGTAAAGATTCTAATATAATCTGATTTAATCCATGCATATAGTAAGTTATCTTCTATTGTACCATCTACTTCATTAATTGTACAAAGGAAATATTTGGAGTTTAATGTTGTTTACTTCTTGAAGTGACAAAAGTATTGAGGAAGCTTAAAAAACTCATGTAGTTGCACTAATTTTCTACATAAAAGAAAATTTTACCATCTCATTACATAGCCCGAGTTTGCATAAAATCGACACAACTACTTGTTATGTTTTTTTTATAAACTCCACCTAAGGACAAGTTTTACTTCAAACCGCTAACTTGGTTTATACATATTTTCAAGATATATACTCTCTATAAGTTCTAAGATCAACACTTGTACCCGAAGGATCAGCGTGAATCTTAGTTCCTGGTGCCATCGGGGTGCCAATAGATTTGCAATCTTCCATTTTGTACTTCTGAAGAATGTCCAAAATGTACTTAGACTGATTGATAAAAATCCCCGTAGAAAGTTGTTTAACTTGTAATCCGAGAAAGAAATTCATCTCTCCCATCATACTCATTTGAAAACGTGACACCATGAGGTTAGAAAAGTTTTTGCAATATTTTGGATTAGTAGGACCAAATATTATATCATCAACATAAATCTGAATAAGTATAATATCAGCTTTTTCTTTCTTGATGAATAAAGTAGTGTCGATCTTACCTTTTGAGAAACCAGACTTGACCAAGAATTTTGATAATACATCATACCAGGCTCGAGGGGCTTGCTTTAGTCCATAAAGGGCTTTGTCCAAGATATATACATGATCTGGCTTGTCTTGATTGACGAACCCTTCAGGTTGAGACACGTACACTTCTTCTTTAAGAATGCCGTTCAGAAAGGCTGTTTTCACATCCATCTGAAAGACTGTGAAGTTCTTATGAGCGGCGTAGGCGAGAAACATTCTGATTGCCTCTATGTGCGCTACTGGAGCATACGTCTCGTCATAATCAATGCCTTCCTCTTGCCGATAGCCTTTGGCAACAAGTCTAGCTTTGTTTCTGATGACGATACCATCTTCATCCTTTTTGTTCTTGAATACCCACTTAGTTCCTATCACGGTCTTTCCTACAGACTTAGGAACTAATCTCCAAACCTTTAGGGCTTCAAACTGATTGAGCTCTTCTTGCATTGCAAATACCCAGTCCGAATCAGCAAGAGCCTCGGATACTCGAGTTGGCTCAATCTTGCTGAGGAATGAGTCATGCATACACTGATTAAGAGTCGCTGACCTTGTCTGAACAGGCTTGTCAAAATCTCCAATTACTTGATGTAATGGATGGTCCTTGGTCCAGCGATGCTCATGTGGGAGTGGAATAGATACTGATTGAATATGATCATCATCTTGAAATCCACTTTCAAAATCTTCAGTTTGAATTACAGGAGGGGGGTTTGCAGTTGAAGACTCAGGTGCAGAAGTATCAGTTGGAACAGCAGATTCTGACTCAACTGAAACAATTACTTCTTGCTCAGTATTAACTTGTGGAACTTCAACTGTAGGAGTAACATCAGGAATGTGAGTTTCTGACTGAACGGGGGATACTTGTTCAGTAATGACCTCTGAAGTGACTGGATGATGACAGCTTGTATCTTCAAACCTGTCAGTCACAGCAGATTTAGGTATATTAGATCCTAGAAACTCATCATAAAATAATTCAAATAACAAATCTAAATCAGTTAAATGTGAAGTAGATGCAGAAGCGTTATCCGAATTTGTCGCTGTAGACACAGGTCCTGGACTGATCTGCCCAGAAGCTAATACACCAGTGATAACGGGTTCTGAATTGATTTGATCAGAAGCCATCTCTTCATCAAATGTAACATTGACGCTCTCCACTACTGTCTTTAACTTCTTTAGATAAACCCGATATGCAGCAGATGTTGAAGAATAACCGATAAAGATGCCTTCGTCCGCTTTAGCATTGAATTTATTCAGACTCTCTCTGTCGTTAAGCACAAAACATTTACACCCAAATATGTGAAAATATTTGATAGTAGGTGTTCTGTTGTTGATCAGCTCATATGGAGTCTTTTGAAATCGGCGGTGTATCATGGAACGATTTTGAGTATGACATGCAGTTGACACAGCTTCCGCCCACAAGAATAGAGATAGATCCGATTGACTAAGTATAGTCCAAGCGGCCTCGACTAGCGTCCTATTACGTCTTTCTACTACTCCATTTTGTTGAGGGGTTCTAGCAGCAGAATACTGATGTGAAATCCCAACTGAATCGAGATAATCATCAACAATCTTGTTCTTGAATTCTGTGCCATTGTCAGTTCGAAGGAACTTGACTTGTCGCTGAAGTTTCACCTGGGTCGTCTTTAAGAATAAAATGAGAACTTCCGGTGTCTCATCTTTAGATCGAAGAAATTTGACCCACGTGTATCTTGAATAATCGTCCACAATGACCAACACGTACTTCTTACCACCCAAACTCTGAGTTCTCATTGGACCACATAAATCCATGTGTAGCAATTCTAACGGAGAACTAGTGCTTGGTTCAGGCTTCGGTTTATGAGCGGCTCTCTTCATCTTACCCTTCTCACAAGCTGCGCATAAATGTTCTTTCTCGTATTTCAGCTCAGGAAGTCCCTTTACTAATTTCCCACGAACCAGCTTGTTGATGTAACGAAAGTTCAAGTGAGATAAACGTCTGTGCCAGAGCCAACTTTGTTGCTGTGAAGCTTTTGTCATCAAGCATACCTGATTGTCAATCTGAACTTTTGACAAGTTGATGGTGTAGAGGTTTGTCTTTCTATGTCCACCCAAGAGTTCTGTTCCGTCTTCAGTACGAACTGAGCAACTCTTAGACTTGAAGTTGACCTCTAACCCTTTATCGCAGAATTGACCTATGCTAAATAAGTTGTGCCCCAAGCCTTCGACATAACTCACTTTACTGATCGTTATGTTGTCTTGTATAATGTCACCATATCCTAAGATAGGTGAAAGCTGATCGTTTCCAAATCTGACATTTCCACTGAATTTCTCTGTATAGTTAGACATTAAAGCTTTTTGCCCAGTCATATGCTTGGAACATCCACTGTCCAAGTACCACATATGCCGGGTCTGCAAGAGAAATCAGGCAATAATAGATTTAGGTACCCATTTAAACACGGGCCCTAACAGATTAGCACAAGATTTTGGCATCCACTTGAAAATGGACCCTCTGTTCTTTTGAAAACTTTTACAAACATTTGACTTTGAAGAATATACATGATAAGATCCATACCAATCAGAAGAATCATGAGAATAAGCAAAGTCAGTTTTCCGATAATTATGATGAAATTTAGTAGTAATAGGAGATAATTGAATCAACTGCTTTATTGAATAACGCTTGTAAGAAGTTACAAGGTTTTGTTTATGAGAAGCACATTGATCAACTACATCAGAATCACTACTAACAGATTTAGTACAAGAATTATCAGTAACTGATTCAGCTATCTCAGCATCCTTCTGTTTTGGTCTCCATTTGGATTGAGCTTTCAACTTTTTCTTCCTTAAATCTGAAACATAAGATGTAGATTTATTAGGAAAAATAGATTTCTGTGACTGAGGTTTCTTTTGTGTACCAGTGTATTTCTGTTTCTGTAATCGCTGCTTCTTATGTTTCTTACCATTAGCATAGTAATCAGCAGTTACAGAAACTTTGTCATTACTAACACCACTTGGTAACACTTTGTTATTTTCAAGACAAGTAGAATGATCAGGAAGTTTAGAATGAATGTCAAACATATCAGATTCTTCCATGCTCCCATCATCAGAATTAAAAGAATCATTTGCAGACTCAAATAAGTCATCAGAATTATCAGAGAAAATTTGAGGTGCCTTTGAAACTGTAGAACACTTTGTTGATTTTTCTTGAAAAACAGTGTTCTTTATAACTGTAGAAAACACATTTTGTTCTATATCAACCAAAAGTTTTTCATCAGATAAAACATTTTCAAGTTCAACTATTTTGTTTTCAAGAATAGATGTAGGAACATAAACCTTTGCAATCGCAGGTTTTGCCTTCATCTCAGATGCGGAATAACTAACAAAATAGTCTTTTGAAAGAACTTTCGGTGTTTCTGAAAGATAACTATCATTTAACTTGACATAGTTAAATGGTAGTTCCATTTTCTTTTTATTCTTTCTGTTTTCAGTTTCTTTGGCCTCATCTTCATCTGACAATTTGGTAAAAAATTTGGGTTTCAAATGAGTATGTTTATCAGCACAGGCAAGAAAATCATAGTTATAAAGTGCCGGCTGTTTTCTGATAGTTTTCTTAAGATAATGGGGGTTGTTAAAACCAAGTCCCCATCTTTGCTTAATATCAACCTCTTCATTGGGAGCATTAAGAAAGATGGTTTGATCTGTTTGATCTCTTTTATAAAGTTTAACTTCCATACCATTTACCTTCTTGTTCAAATTCTTGTTTTCAACCTGCAATTTATAAATAGTTAGTGCAGATTCATTTTTCTCAAACTCATATCTATTTACTTTACCTTCAAACTCAGAAATCTTCTTTTCAAAATTATCTACTTTAGATTTTGAATCAAAATCAGATTTGCGTAAAGAATCAATTAGATCTTTGTTTGAAATAACAGAAGTATTAAGTTCAAAGATCTTCTTGTTCTTTTTAGCAACCTTTTCCTTTTCATTTTTCAGATTATTTTGTAAATTTGGTAGCTCAACCACCATGGTTTCCAACTTGGTAATAAGATCTTTTGGAGTTAAGTTTAATACCTCATTAACAGCCTCATCATCTGAATCATCATTCTTATCCGCTTTGCCCATGAGACAAATATGAGCATTTTCTTCTTTCTCATCACCTTCATCCTCGGAATGATCCAACCAAAATTCATCCTCAGCCATCAAAGCTACACCAGCTTCTTGTTGTCTTGCCAAAAGCAACTTGTTTTGATAATATTGAGAGTTGCGAACTTTCGGCTTCCGACAATCTTTGGCATAATGACCCATCTTCCCGCAATTATAACATTTGATTGAATCAGTTGAAGGCTTTTCAGCAGCAGTGTAGTCATTCACAAACATCTTCTTCTCATCTGGTTTCTTCTCACCATACCGATTCTCTTCAAATCTCTTTCCTTCTACCCTCTCTCGGTGCTCGTGGTTCTTTGAACTTGATGATGAATAGCGTTGAGAATTTGATCTCGGCTTCTTATAAAATTTCTTCTGAAAGGCACGGGTCAGCAATATCATGGCTTGTTTCAAACTTTCGCCATCATCACTGTCAGATTCTGAACTTGAACTCACTATCTTTTTCTTCTTCTTCTCAATCTTCTCTTTCTTTTCTTTCTTTGTCTCTCCAACCAAAGCTATAGGATCAGGAACCTTCTCAGCCTTTTTCTTTTCAGCTCTTTTCTCCTCGACCTCTTCCTCATTCTGACGTAATGTCTCATAAACTTCGTGAAGAGGGATTTCACTTAAATATTTCATCTGCTTCATCCTACGTGTGTGTTTCTTCCATTCAGGACGTAGGATGCTCAGAAATTTTACATTGTTTTCCAGCTGCTTCTTCTTAACTTTGTTCTTTGTGAGTTCATTCAGAAGCAAAGTGAATCTTTCATATGTGTCTTCTAGACTCTCATTCTCTTTTGCCTTGAATTCCTCATAGTTATTGATGCAGTTGGCCACCTTTATTTGATTCCCTATCTTTGATCCCATCATCATCTTTTCCAATTGATCCCACATCTGTTTAGCATCATGTTTGAAGCTGTCAATCTTGATGTAGATATCATTTGGAATGCTTTGGAGTAAAAGAGATCTTGCTTGCTTATCAGCTTTAAATCTACTCTTTTGTTCTTCTGAGTACTGAGAGAAATCAACTTTTACTGGTTTTGTCTTTATTTCCTTTTCTGCATCTCCATCATCACTTTCACCATCAACATTATTACCATCATGATCATCAATAGGTACATGAATTGTGATTGGTTTCATGGGACCTTCAGTGATAGATAGAAGTATGTTCTCTCCATTTGAATGTCTATCTATGAAATCCAGGAATCTGTCTTTCCATTGTTCGTATTCGCCTTTGAACAACACTGGAGGCTTGACATCTGTTCCGATTGAGAGTGCATCTTTGGAAGTCATCTCGTTTAACCTGTTTTGAAAAATATAACAAATAAGAAACTAGAACTGATCGTTAGTTCAAAATGTGAAATCACAAGAAAAAAAAATCTTGAAAACTAGAAAAATCAGAAAAAAAAATCGAAAAATTTGACTAAGTATCAGAACTCGCAAGCCCTAAAACTCGCAGACTGAAGAACTCGCAGACTGAGACTTGCGCGTTCTTTAAATTCTTAACCAAACGCGCAGACAAACTCGCAAGCAAACTCGCAGAAATTTGCGCGTTTTGAGAAACTCGCAAGCGCCTGAACTCGCTAACCACTGTTCATCCTAGAACTCGCTAACTGTGATGTGCGTGTTTCCCAAACTCGCAGATCGAAGCTTGCGCATTTGAACTAAACTCGCTAGCCACTCTTGCGCGTTTCAACACTTAGAATAATTTCTTGAATCTTCAAACTCGCAGGCCGAAGAACTCGCTGATCACTGTTTCTCCTCAAACTCGCAGGCCAAAGAACTCGCAAACTACTATTCCTTCTAAAACTCGCTAGCTTTGATTAGCGAGTTTGTAGAACTCGCTGGTCACTACTAGCGTGTTTCTTGAAACTCGCAAGTAGCCTTGCACGTTTGAGACCAAAACCCTTCTTTCGACTTGCGCGTTCTACCCTGATAAACCTTGCGCGTTCCACTATGAACTAGCGCGTTTCACGAAGAACTTGCGCGTTTGAGGGATTTAGCGCGTTCTTCCTCCTGTCGACTCAAAAACTATCTTTTTCATCTGAAACTGATCTTTTCTTGGTCCAAATGCTTTGAAACTCTGGAATGATGCTCGATTACAACTCTAGAATGAATTACAATCAAAGAAATTTCCCAACAATCACTTACAATACACAAAGATCAATGAAACAGTGACTTACGACTCAAGAACAAAAACTTAACAAAAATCACAAATTCGATTGAAATTACAGTGCAAAACGAAAATTAAAGTACATAGACTCGATCTAGTACATTTTTCGACCACTTTCTAACACAAATTTGCTCCAAAAACACTCTGAAACTCAGAATTTGATTCTGAACATTAACGACCACAGTGACGATGAACAGTAACCCAATTTCTTGAATTTCTTGATTTGATTTCACCTTTGAATCTGCTCTGATACCAATTGTGTGTTCCAGAATCTAGTTTCTAATCAATACAAACAAACAAAACAAGATTTAACTATTGAATTACCTGTTTTGATTACTTCTTTCAAAAACCCAATTACAAACTAGAACTTTCTCTCTCTCTCTCTCTACGTATTCCAACTTCCAACTTCTCACTTCTGAAAATACAAAGAGAAAACTATTTATACTACCCTTTAAAACAAGGAAACAATAAAAACAACTAAACTAATACATTGACTTTTATTACAAGAGACTTTGACTTTTAATGAGATTTGACTTTCTTCAGCTTTGACTTTCTCAACTTTGACCTTCAGTATTCTTGATCTTGTATCCAACAGATTTATGCTCTAACAAACTTCAAATAAGGGCACTCCAAATGAACCATGGACTTAATGGCCCAACAATTTCTTTTTGATTTTCGATTTTGTTTGAAGACAATCTTTGAAAACGAGCTTTATTTAAGCATGGGCATCTCAACTAACTTAACTTTCAATGAAGGAGGTATGACTGAATGATTTGCTCCCGGAATGGAAAATTTACATACATGCAGAAACCATGTAAAAAGCAATTATCAAATACAATACAACAACCTCAATACACAAAATCGTAACATAATGATTCCATGAGTCATAAATCGGAAGAATCCATTCAGAATAGACTAATTTATACAACCATTACATAGGATTGCATATTCGACTATATGCTTACCTCTAGGGCTCTTAATCACTGCTTTGTGTTGATACATTTGTCTCAGCCTACACAATCTTGGGAGTGAGTTTAGAATCAATGAGATGTAATAATGCGTATTCAGAAACAATGGAGATAATGGCGATTAAGAAAAAATGGAGATTGATCGAGAACAAAGATGGATGGATGGCGCTAAGTGAAGCAAGGCAAATCTCTGTGGATTCAAACTTTGTGTTTTCTTACCTAATAAATCTTGTTGTTCCTTAATGTTGTTGACTTTACTTACTTGGACAAAAATTTGTGTAATCTTGTTAAATGTATATTATCATTTTTGGCCGCATTTTCAACCGTGTAAGTTTATAAATTGGGCTGGTAATATAATCATTTTAAGCTCTTTTTTGTTGAAATTCTCAATTTATAAAGATAAATGGTCCTCTTATGTTTGGGAAGGCTGTATATATTTTGCTTGGATGGGATTAACAAAAGTTTAGCCTTATATACATATATATATTTATATATATATATATATATATATATATATATATCTACTTCGTATTTGCAAAAATATAACTTATATAAAGTGTTTTGTAGTGTGAATTTATATAAACACAGATGATTGGTTAGGAATTGGATATCGTAATGTGTTTTGGGTAGAAAATTAGGAGTTAAAAAATGGTATACTAACCTAAATTTTGTATTGTTTAATTTAATTTGAAAAAACAATTATGGGTTTTTGTACCTTTATAATTATTTTTTGCAAATAATGCAATAGCCCATTTACTACCGAAATAATTATGGGACTTTGTAAGGGTCATTACCCAAAGTAAACAAATGAAAAAAAAAATGTATTACAAAATTAACCTTTTTTGAGATTTTACAAAAAAATCATAAATTTTTTCAATAGCATAATTTTAGGAGATTTGGCCCACCAAATCATGAAATATGACAAAAAAATCTGAAAAAGTAAAATAAAAAAGTGAAGTGACAACACATGATGAGACATTACACCGGAAAAATATTTTTTGGGAAAATGGAATCGCATGAAATTTAGAGGTGAGCACAAAAATGGTGCTATTTGGCCCATCATTCCTCTTTCCCAATACAAATTTTACTTTACACTCATTTTTTCCAAACAAGTTTCCTTCCCCATACAAATTTTTATCTTTTTCTCCCATTTTGAATTTCGTATTATAACTTTATTTTATATAAAGTAAAATAATAAATAAATAAATAAATAAATAAATAAAGTGATATAAATAAATTAGAAAAATGGAATGATAAAGTTTTTATTAAGATTTTTGAGCTAATTTTTGTTTTAATAGATTATTTAAAATGTAGAAAGATGACAAAAATCTTCGAACACGAAAATATTAAAACAAAAAAATATTTTAATAACATAATTAATATTATAAACTTTAAAATAGAAAATAGAAAGTTAATGGAATAATATATTATAAATACATTTCAGAAACCAAGGGTTTGTGGTATAGATACGCAATTACGATGTTTAACAAGGCTATCGTCATCAACATCTTTGGTTCTAATTATAATTATAAATGTAATAATATCATCAACAAACAATTAAAACACCCGTTACTTGCTCCTTCACAATGCAAGACCATTTTTTTTGTTTCTTTCTCTTTTTTTCCTGTTTTTCTATTCCTATAAATTTTTAGTACAATAAACAAATATCACCACCAAATTTTACTTCACCTCTCATTTCTACACCAATTTCATATCACCACCAAATTTACTTCACCTCTCATTTCTACAACAATCTCATATCACCACCATTTTTTTAGGAAACCCTAGAACTCAAGTCAACAATGGTGAAAAGAGGTGGAAAAGATTAAGATGATGAAGATCTTGAGTTTCAACCCACAAGACTTGAATCTCTTGTTGCTAAACTCTTTGATGCTCTTGAAGAAATCGATTTGGAGAAAGAGGGATATTAGAAACAAAGTTAGAGAGAAAGAGAATGAGTTAGTGAAGAAAGAAATGAAAAAAAGCCAAAATAATTCAGTTTTAAAGGTTCCAGGCCTAAGCCCATTTTTGCCCATACTCCCCGGACTTAAAAGAATTCGCCTAGAGTGGGGAAGACGATTCCCCGAGCGTGAAGATTTTGCACCGGGCGTGAAATTTCTCTAGAAAATTAATTAACTTATTTCTCACCCAAAACAATACCCAACTCAAAATATATACCAAGGGTTATTCTAGGGTCGAAATATAAATATGGAATTCGAAAAATGTACTGAAAATCCGGGTGTTACATTTCACGCATGGTTAGTTGAATTTTCGGTTCGTTTACAACCTTAAATAAAACTATTCAAGCCTATTTTTCTATGATGAATATTAAATCATAAAGCTTAGAGAAGAAAAATATACTTTCAAACTTCTCAAATGGTGCAAAAAATTATTTAGGATGTTGCACCTGATCAATTTGAAAAATTGGTTCCACAACTGTGGAAGGTTGGGTGTCAACATTGTTGCATGTTAAGCTAAAAACAAGTTTCTAGACAAATTATTTCAGTGAGAGAACAACAAAGTAGTATGTATAAGTATAACCCTTTCAACAAGTTTCCAAACAAATTATTTACGTGAGAGCACAACAAAGTAGTATGTATAAGTATAACCTTTACCTTGTATCCAACTTTAAAGAGAACATAACACGCTTTTGGGCTAAAGCTGGTCTATTCACCAGAGGGTTTTCCTTGTCGTTTATATCAACTTCGCTTTCCTTACTGTTCATGAATTATGAGCCACCATCCACAATTGACCTTGCTTTCTCAAAATGCTTATCAGGGAATTTCAATGCCTTAAGCAGTGAAGACACAATAACATGTTTAGCTCACATGGTAATACGCTTCACATGATGTATGCTCTACAGGATATGAAATTCTACGGTACCTCTATTGTAATAATAAATACTCGATATTAAAATATAAGCATAATGTAGCACCCGAAATTTCATTCGGAACTTATCTATCTATCTATCTATCTATCTATCTATCTATCTATATATATATATATATATATATATATATATATATATATTCTTATACCTCTCTATCCCTGTTAGAATCCTTAAAACTTCTCCTAAGTAAATTCGTTATAGGCCTCATCGCCTGAGACAAAGAACTTGTGCCTTGGAATTCGGGACTCATTTTGGGCAAGACACCGACTTGCGCGGCCTATGGCTTGGATTCAAAGCTGCGGCCGCGGTACTGGCTAGAGTTCGGGGCTAGGGGCACACACGCGGTCTATGGCGCTGCCCCAAAGCTGCTGCCAAAGCCGCAAAACCACTTGCAGGCCCTAAAAACGGGTTTTCACCCATTTGAACTCATTTTTAGATTTCCTAATTCTAGGAGAAACATTTTTAAAAGCATTGAAGGTGGTTTGCTTTCTCCCAAGCCTCCCTTCTCTTTAATTTCGACCGTTGGGTTGTTGGAGACATTTAAGAGGTGACCAAGACTAGTATTTGGGCATTTATTGTGAAGAGTTCAAGATTTTCCAAGTCCCAAGTCCTCATCTCCATCAAATCTATGATTCTATCAACTTTTCTAGGTTTTTTGTCAAAACCTAGATTGGGAGTGTTCTAAACTATTTTATAATTGAGATACATGTTATTACTGCTTTATTATTGTTTTTCCTTGCTATGAGAAAACTAGGGTTTCATCCATACAAACTTACTTGATATAAATGATGTTTTGGAATTGTGAATGGAATCTCTTGAAAAGTATAAGTACAAGTATGATTGGGTTATGAATAACTTTTTCTTTATGGGCTTGTGCATAGACAACTATGGTGCATATGTTATTACGTCTTGAATACCTTTCGGTTAATGAGCATTGATGTGTATCCCACAATCAGTGTAAATCAATCAAAATGACTCAATTCAATCAATTCCCATTTTATTGCTATCTAAAGAATTGATACAGAAAAGCTCTCTCAATACTTTCTCTCTCTACAAACTAATATGCGTATAGTATGATCTCTTAGTCATATGAGTCTACAAACAGAAAAACACTTATATACTCTAAACACTCACACCACTAAACACTCATAACACACTAACTAAACATTAACTTTTGACTTTGACTTTATTACAAAGACTTTGACTTTCTGCTTGAAGGGCTGTGACTTGAGCTTTTGACTTTGACTTTCAATCTTCAGTCTTTATGATCTTGTATCCAACATATTTGTGCACTAACAATTGATATTTGGGTTATGTGAACTATACTGGATCTTACTTATGTTTGTGAGAGCTATTATGATCCAATGGTCACAAATGTGTTGAATGGATGAACCAAGTTAAATGGACACTAGGAGGACATAGTCTTGGGTGCCAATGTCTCGGTATGTGACTAGACCTCCGCCATTTGGGGCAATGCCTTGTTGTACCCCCGGATGTGCCGGGCCTTATGGTGTCGGTCATGGAAGGTGACACTAGGGTATCTCGTCTCTTGGGTAGAATTTGATTGGTGTTATGGGTCTCCCCCATTTATGTCGGTTATGGGTATAATCATTGATAAAAGTTTCGTACTTGCCATTCATGCATTTATTACTTGTTGTTCAACCTCACTAGGCTCTTTGGCCTAAGACTTGTTTGGGTAGTTACGTGTATCTCAGGTTTTAGTGGAGACGTGCCTAAGAAGGCTTAGTGCAGATCCGTGTGAGCTTGGGGAGTGCAAGTGGGTGCACTTTTGTTAAGATTTTTGTTGGATTATAGAAGACACCCCTTTTGTAATCTTATTTCTGTTTAAGGAATTAGATTAGTTGGTTGTTGTTTATTTTTCCCTTACAATTAAGAACTGTAATTAAACAGGTTCTATATTCCCCATTTTTGGGAGGCTCATGCTATGGAATTTTAATTACCACATTTCCATTTTTTGGAAATTTTTGTTGTCCTATTTTTGGGGTGTTACAAGTTGGTATAAGAGCCGGGAGCCGGACTAGTGTGCCAGCGAGGACGTTGGGCTCCCAAGGAGGTGGATTGTAAGATCCCACATTGGTAAGGGATGGGAGTGAAAGTTGCCTTATAAAGGACTAGATACCTCCTCTACCAGACGCGTTTTAAAACCGTGAGTTCAGGTGTGTGGGCAAAGCAGACAATATTTGGTACGGTTGGCCTGGGATGTTACAGATGGTATCAGAGCTATAGTTTAAGTAAACTAGGTATTGACCCTATCATGCCTAGACTTAGACTGTAAGCATTATGGTAAGACATTCGTCCATGGGTAAAATTCTTAGGTGGGGAGAGTGTAACACCCTCAAATTTGGTAAGAGCAACTAATTAAAATTTCGATATTACATCAAGTAAAAGATAAATCTTCAAAATAAAATTCTCTGTTTGACTTCAACAAATATAAACTCTAGTCTTATACAAGGACTAGACCAAGTCGGGTGTTACTTAATCCCAACTACAAGTTGCTCTTCCCGAAACAAATGTGGAAGACTTTACTAAGGTAACCACTTCTCGAGCACAGTACTAGCATTCCTCTCTGAACAGTGTCACTAGAGCTATTCTCCACCAGAACCTGTTGCACATGCCGACAAATAAAAAGGTTAGGCTAACGCCTAGTGCGTTCAAGAGTTTTCCACACGAGTAAAGATATCTTTGAAAAGAGGTAATGCAATTTAAATCATAATCTTTCAAATGATATGCTTTGAATATGAAAACGACTGGCGTTGGTAGGAAATGCCACAGAGGTTCAGAACAAAGGTAAAAAGGAAAAGACTACAGAGGATGCTCAGAAGAAGAAGAAGAAGAAAGTACTTGTGGCAGAGAGTGACAGTGAGGAAAGCTCTGAGGAAGAAATAGACATGGCTGCTTTAGCAAAGACTCTTGCTCTTATGACCCGATAATACAACAGGGGTCTTAAGAAAAATCCTGCATATAGAGGAAGAGATGACAGAGATAACAGAGGAAGAGGATATGGTGAACCAAGAAAGTTTGGGAGAGAAGAACTTGGTGATCAAAGACAAGATGGGGAAGAGGTGGACAGAAGATGGACGACAGAGGTGGAGACAAGGCTCCCCAACAAAATGAATGTGTTTTAGAGAGGAACCTATCGAGATTCTTGATCGTGAAACTAAACGTCTTAGGCGCAACAAAATTCCAATTTTAAAGGTCCGTTGGAATTCACGTAATGGACCTGAATATACTTGGGAAAGAAAAGATTTCATGAAACGCAAGTATCCTAAGTTGTTTAATGAAAAGTCTGTCCAGAAATATCAGTCATAAATTTCGGGACGAAATTCTTTGAAGGAGGGGAGACTGTGACACCTGGCAAATTCTGAATATTGAGGTTAGCACCCTCAGATTAATTTATAAGTTTTGTCACTTTTAAATTTTTATTAAAAGCCTTTAAGATAAAAAGTTTCCCGAAAAATTTAGAAGTTGCGTTAAAAACCCGGAACAGTTCCGTATCTGACCGTCACTGTCCAGAAATGTCAAATAAATGAATAGAAGTCCAAAATCCTTAAATTATAAAAATCAGTATGTTAATTTCCCTTGCATTGCAAAATTTTCAAATTTGTCATTTATTTAGCAAATATTGAGAATTGGGTATTTTGGTTCTCAATTATATCTGATATTATAATGTAGACTAGTAATTTATTTAAAAATATATAAAAATTAAACTAATTTTTTTTATAATGATAAGTCACATACATAGGACACTTGTCCTAATCCTACAATATTTTAGTTATTTTTAATAATTGAAAACCAAATTTAAAAACTAGAATCACTCTCATTTCTCAAGATTAACTCTTCACCTCCTCTCCCTCTCTTCTTCTCTCTAGTTCGGCCGAAAGCCACCACCACCACCACCACACCATTTTTTTTCTTCTCTTTGCTAAGAATCAAAATCCAATCAAGAATCCATCTCCAATTTGAAGTTAGAATTCAAGTCTTCATCTCCTTTTGTGAAGGTAATCACTTAACACTCTCATTTTTCAAGTTTATTATCAAAAAGTTTGTATATTTCATATCTTTTCATGTAAATGATGTACAATCCAAGTTTTTGAAGTGAAATGGGATACATTAGTATCAATATATTTGCTAATGAACCATTGAGTGATCTTCCAATTAAACTAGGGTTTCCAAGTGTATTATTTTGGGATTTTATCAAGAAATGATAATTTTATGAAATGTGGTTTTTGGTCCACAAAATTTTAATAATGTTGGATTGAAATATATGCAATTACATCAATTTTGAGTATAAATAAACTCTTAGGATGAGATTGTTCAATCTCATATGATTAAAGAGTTTCTAAATAGTGTTAAATCACTAATTTAGTGTTTATTTTGTCTTGCATGTGATTGGATTTTTGATGATGAGATGGATTGCCTTTGATATATATAATATGAGTTTTTGACTCTTGTTACAATGAGATGTTAGTATAAAAATGTTCTTATGAAGGAATTTCCCAAGTTCCACATGATTAAGAACTTAACAATAGTGTTAATGTCATTTTATTTGGTGTTATGTTCATGCATGCATGTGGATGAGCATTTTAATTTCAATGAATCCATGATGCATAAGTTAGTTTATTATGTAATGAGGAGTGAAGACATGGTTTATATCCAAAAACCATGTCTAATGATCATTATTTTGGTGGTATAAAATGGTATTTATTTCATTTTAGAATCTGTCCAGAAAATGGACTTCACTTCTAGTTTGCACAACTCACAAACCACTTGTCCAAATTTGGGGTTTTTGCTTCTAAACTATAATTTAGAGTGTTAGCTTTCTAAAAAGTCCAAAAACATTGAATTTGGAGTTGATTTGGGCACTTAAATGGATTTTACAAGAAAATGGTGCAATCTGTCCAGTAAAGGCAGATTCATACACCTATTTTGTAGAGGCCATAACTCCCTTATTACTCATCCAAATTAAGTGAATCTTTTTCCAAATGTTAGGATTTTGAGTTAGGTTTGCATCCATATATGGATCAGTATCTAATTCCAATAATTGATACCTCAAAAGCCTGTTACAAGTGAGGTATGTCACTGATCCGAAAATCAGTGACACTCTATTTTGTAAAAATTATTTGAAGTATCAAAAGTTATTCAAAAATTATAAAAAAATGCAGATTTACTCTAAACATATTATAGTATCATCACAAAATTTGTGATTAAATAATTCTCTTGGGAAGTTAAGCTTCTGTGTTGAATTTACCGGATAACTTTCTGGACAGCATGTGCTGAATCCAGAAAGGTAATTTTATCAAGCTTAATTTATGTTTTATTGTATTTTGGAACTTTGTATAGTTAAAAATGGATATGGACTAAGAAACTTATTTGATGGCATTTCATGGGACAATTGGACATATTGGTTGGACATCGGAATAGGGCATTAATGTGTTTCTTATGACAACTCTTGTATAGGGAAATTAAGGGCGTGACAAAATTAAATAAGTATTAAAGTAAAAGCTTCACCCGTTACTTTCGGCAAGGTGAGTATTCACAGCCCCACTTTTATCGTTTTAATTGATTTTGGGGTGGAAAGCATGTTTAAATTGCGTATTTAAAGATTCATGAGAATTGTTTGAAAGTATTGCGAATTGGCAATTTATAAGGCTTTGTTTAAAGCCTTTGGAATTATAAGCTATATGATAAGTATGCAATTGATGTGTTGAGTTTTTAATGTTAAGACCCCGTGACACTATTATTAACTCGAAGAAAATCGGGCCTATAGTATTAGTGGATAGCGCTATTTGGTGTGACAAACCCACCTTAATGCTGACGAGCAGGGGTGCACTATACTAGAGAAGATGACTAAACATGTGGCATGAACCACCGCTGAGTTAGTTCATCGGGGGCGTTGAAATCGGTCAGGGACGGCTTAGTAGTGGCTCAACGTAATATTGTCTTTGCATGCACTTATCATAAAGGAATTAAATTGTGGTACTCATGAATCAAAGAATTGAAGTTGGTTTATACGTATGTTTTACAAATGATAACTTGCATATAAAAATGATTTGTGCATATTTAAAATCTGTGAACTCACCAACTCTTTGTAGTTGACCTTGGTTTCTATTCATGCTTTTCAGGAATCGAGAAGGTAATTCCATGATGTTTTAGCAGTGCACCTCATATTTTGAAGCAAGACTATTTTTGCTTTATGCGTATCGTTATATTTAAAAGATTTGGGATTTGTAAATAATGACGATACTATGTTCTTAAAAATGTAATGTATTTTGAATGTTAAGTAAATGTTGGTATGTTTATAATCTTGTGCTATGACATCGGAGTTGTTATGCCTCGTGTTTCCGCTTTAGCGGGGTGTGACACCAAGGGAGAGTACAATCAAAGAGCTATCTAAGAGGAGTTTTTGATAAAACTCACCCTAGATTATACAAAGTTTTCTATGAAAAGAAACCCAAATCTAAAAAGGGTTGTTGTAAACAATGCTCTGTACCCTCCTTTGATCAATTTAATGAAATATTCAAGAAATTTCCTTCTGGAGTCTCTCATTGTAAATGCTTCGATCTCATGCATGCTCTTAACCAACATTTCTCAAGGCCAACATGTCTTATATCTCACCCCCAACCCAAGAATGCCAAATTCATGGGTGAGAAAGGACAAAATTGTACCTCTACAAAAGAGGATAAAACCAAAACAAAAGGTGTTAAGGCATCTTTAAAGACTCCTAACAAAAATGGACCCATTTGAAAATGGGTACCTAAATCTTCTTGATCTGTCCGCAGAAGAAACAACATGTGCCCATTTGGTACCTAGACTCCGGGTGCTCAAGCCACATGACTGGAGACAGAGGGTTGCTCACCTCGTACAAAGAAAACCTTGGAGGTGGATCTGTGACCTTTGGAGACAACAAGAAGGGGCAAATTAAAGGCCATAGAGTCATTGCTAAAGGAGACATCGATGTCAACAGAGTGGCTTATGTGGATGGCCTTAAGCATAATTTACTAAGTATTAGGCAACTCTGTGATAATGGACTAGATGTGATGTTTAAAAGGCAATATTGTTATCTGTTGAAAGAAGACACATCCACAGAACTTCTGCGAGCTAAAAGAAGAGGTGATCTATACCTCATGGACTTCAAGTCAATCAACAAAGAAGAAAAGCTTTGCTTGGTCACAAATAAGAATGAGGAGGCTTGGCTTTGGCATAACAGGTTCTGTCACTTAAATTTTCATACACTAGACAACCTTGTAAAATTAGAATTGGTGAGTGGGCTACCAAGTATCAAATTTTACAGAGATCATCTATGCTCTGCTTATGAAATGGGAAAACTCAAAAGAGTTGCCCATAAGAGCAAGGCAGACATCTCATTCCCTACACCGCTGCAGATGCTTCATGTAGACCTCTGTGGTCCTATATCTGTGCAGAGCCTAAGTGGCAAAAAGTACATTCTTGTACTCATAGATGAATTCTCTATATACACTTGGGTGGAATTTGTTCAAAAGAAATCTGATGTTCTTGTGGTACTAATCAATCTTCTAAAGAGAATACAAGTTCTTCATGATGGCAGGGTGCAGAGAATTCGAAGTGACAATGGCACAAAGTTTAAGAACTCAACCATTGAAGCCTATCTTATGACAGAGGGCATCTCACAGAACTTCTCGGCTGCAAGGACTCCACAACAAAATGGTGTTGTTGAACGCAAGAACAGAACACTAGTGGAAGCCGCCAGAACTATGCTCACTGCCTCAGGATTATCTATTTCTTTTTGGGTAGAAGCCATTTCAACTGCATGCTTCACTCAAAATAGATCATTAATAGTGAAGAGGCATGCAAAGACCCCATATCATCTACTCAACCAGAGGAAGCCAAACATCAAATATTTTCACGTTTTTGGTTCCGGATGTTTTGTATTGAACGACAGAGAATAGATAGGGAAGTTTATCCCAAAAGCGGATGAAACCAAGTTTGTTGGCTATTCATCAACCTCCAAAGCGTACAGAGTCTATGTGCTCAAATCCAAACATATACTTGAAAGTATTAATGTTTCTTTTGATGACTCTTTTTAGATGACTTCTGAGTAAATCAGCTCAGGACTCAAGCTTCAAGATGAAGACTCTAGTAATTCTACAAGAACAAATGATCTTCATCACCTTTTTGAAGAGATGTTCAATAATGATGAACCCTCTGAAGGTGATCGCAGAGCCTCTGGAGTCGAGAGCTCTAAAGATCAAACAGGTACTTCGTTGGCTGGTCCAAGTAATACTTCACCCTCCTCTACCACTTTTACAGGTACAAATGTTGAGGGGGAGCACACAAAGACAAACACTGAACAAGGCTCTATGCTCAACCAAGATCAAGATCATCTTCCTACTATCTCTGAAGCATCATCACCAGAGGAATCACAGAACTCCGATCAAGGCACCGCAAAGATCTCCACATGAACTCAAAGTGGTCAATCAAGGCCTGTGACAAGTACAAATGATCAACTTTCTCCAACAGAGGTTGATCAATATCAAGAACAAGAAGATGCTCCTGACATGCATCTAGATAGTTTCAATGATCACCTACCTCGCATGACCAAGTGGACCAAAAATCACCCACAAAGCCAAATCATTGGTGATCCCTCTGACAGAATAAAGACTCGCTCTAGTATTGCAAACTTCTGTCTCTTTACAAATTTTGTAAGTATTATCGAGCCCCAAAAGATCTCTGAAGCTCTTGAAGACCCAAATTGGGTAGAATCCATATAAGAGGAGCTTCTGCAGTTTGAAAGAAATGAAGTGTAGATCCTGGTGCCTCTGCCGAAAGGCAAAACCGCAATAGGGACCAAATGGGTCTTCAGGAATAAGAAAGATGAGGATGGTGTGGTGATCAGGAACAAGGCAAGATTGGTGGCTAAGGGATATTGTCAAGAAGAAGGAATTGACTATGAAGAAACCTTGCCTTTGCAGCCCACAAAGGTTTTAAGGTTTACCAAATGGATGTAAAGTCAGCCTTCTTAAATGGACAAATTCAAGAAGAGGTATATATCCAACAAACACCAGGATTTGAAATCTCTAAATACCCAAATCATGTATACTTCTTGGACAAGGCTCTATATGGACTAAAGCAAGCCCCCAGAGCCTGGTATGATAGACATTCAAATTTCCTTCTTGCCAATGGTTTCGAAAGAGGTGCAACTGATACTACATTATTTTATAAGAAGAGAAAAGATGAGATTCTACTTGTGCATATTTATGTTGATGACATTATTTTTGGGTCTACTAATGATTCTTATTGCAAAAAGTGTGAGTCATTGATGAAGAGTGAGTTTGAGATGAGTATGATGGGAGAACTCACATTCTTCCTAGGATTGCAATCAAACAAACCAAAGATGGCATTTTCTTAAATCAATCAAAATATGTCTCTGACATACTTGAAAAATACAAGGTCTCTGACTCTTCACCAATGAAGAAACCTATGGCCATTAGGTTCTATACTGTATTTAAGTGCAAGCAGACCTGAAATAATGTTTAGCACTCTAAAACCAAACACATTGATATCAGGTATAACTTTCTGAAGCATCATGTCGAGCAAATCTGTGGAGTGAAAACTCTACAGAGGAATGATAGGGTCTCTATTGTATTTAAGTGCAAGCAGACCTGACATAATGTTTGCCACATGCATCTGTTCAAGATTTCAAGCTAATCCCAAAGAATCTCATCTTCATGCTGTCAAGTGGATCTTTAGATACCTAAATGGGACCAAGAATCTTGGTCTTTGGTATCCAGAGAACTCTGGCTTTGACCTTGTGGGTTATACAGATTCAGATTATGGAGGATGTAAACTCGATAGAAAGAGTACTTATAGGAGTTGTCAATTTCTTTGAGGTAAATTAGTTAGTTAGACTTCTAAGAAACAAAACTGTGTATCAACTTCTACGGCAGAAGCAGAATATGTTGCTGTTGCTAGTTGTTGTTCACAAGTTCCGTGGATGAGAACCCAACTCAGGGACTATGGTTTTGACATTGAAAAGATACCCATCCTCTGTGACTCCAAAAGTGTCATTGCGATCTCTACCAATCCTTTTCAACACTCTGAAACCAAACACATTGATATCAGGTATCACTTTCTGAAGCATCATGTCGAGCATGGCACTATTAAAATGTACTTTGTTCCCACAAATTACTAGCTTGCTGACCTTTTCACCAAGGCCCTAGATGAGAAAATATTCACTTTTCTCGTTGGCAAAATTGGTATGTTTAACATGAGTTGACCCACGGAGCTTATGTACCTTGGCACAGAGTCTCTGTCGTAAATAATTTTATTTCTGTTTGTATAGTTCCCAGTTTGTAAATATTTCTTTTTTTTTGTCTTGCTCATTTCCTTGCCTTTTTGTTAAGTTTACTTGATTATGTGTCTTGTACAAAGCTTATCCTTTATGACCCAAGCATAGATCAAGGGGGAACAAAATAAGCCACACTAAGAAGACCTTGTCGATTCAAGGGGGAGCAAGAAAGTTATTTGCGACGGAGATTCTGCAGAATGAGGTAAGTTCACACATCTTCAAGGACAAAACATTCTCTTCTCGGACACCAAATTTTCAGATATGTCCCACTCTGTCCTTCAAATCTTATCAAAACCTTGGGTGATCAAAACTTTCAAATGTCTTTCCTTAAATAGAAATTTTTGGTCTAAGAGCCTCTGAGGTCCTTCACAGAGCCTCTGTGACTAGTCACAGAGCCTCTGCACCTCAAAAAGGGGATCTTTTGACTTCTGAGCTCTTATTTGAATGACACTCGATCACTTCATTGTTCTTTCATGGTCTTTGGGTTAATATTGCGCTCAGAACCTTGCACATGACCTCAAAAGCTCTCTACCCACAGGGCTTCTGCCACTTTCATCTCTTATGAAATTTTGAAAAAGGTCATTGAGCGCGGGTTATTTGTGAAAGTCACAGTCATTTGGGTATAGTAAATGTCACACGTGTGAGAATAGGGGGAGGAGCACGTACTCGATCGTGCACTGCCCATACTGATGTGGCAAAATCTTAGTGGATCGTATATGTACCGTCGTTTTTCCTAAACGGCTCATTATCCATAGTACGGATTTGAAATTTTATAATTTACCGCTTAAAGTTTTTACTCTCCTCTCAGTATAAAAACCCCTCTCTTTCACTTTACCCATTTCTTTTCTACCTGAAACTTTCTCTCAAGAACCCCAAAGCAAGAACTTCCTTCATCTTTCTCTTTCTGCAATGGCTTCTCCATCTGTTTCATCCAAGAACTCCCAAGGATCAAAGGCTTCAAACCACTCCCAGTACTCAATCGCCCAAAAGGCCGATTCTCATTCTGTAGAACAAGAACAGATACTGACTAGTCGAATGCTATCCTTCACTAGGCACAATTATCATCTGAACAATATGAACTTTTAGCCCAATAATCACTATGTAGCTCTAAACCCAAAAGGATTCCCAACTGAAGATGAACCGTTGATCAACATTCTGAAAAATCATTTCTTCACCAAAGCCCTAACCATGAAAAGGAATGATGTCCCTGAATCTTACATTCAACAATTCTGGTTGAGTGAACGTCATGTAAAAATAGACAGATATGGGTAATGCATTATGGTCTATGCAACTCATCCATCAACAAAAAAGATACTCGATTTGGGAATCAATAGAAGAAGATTATCTGACATTTTTGACTTCCCCAACAAAGATGATCTGCATCTCAAGAAATTCTCAGAGGAGCCCACAGAAGAAGAGCTCTTGGAGTTTTACGGTTCATAGGATATGCCATTCCTATCTCCAAGAGAACCGACTTCAGAAGACAGAATCTTCCCTCTCTGTGGAATGTTCTCTTCTCAATCCTCAACAGATGCTTGACCTCTAAAGTTGGGTGCCCTGACCAATCAAGTCATACCATACTTGCCATTATGTATGGTATGTACTACGACTTACCTCTGGACTATGCAGGGTTGATCTTCAGGGAGATCGGGAATGCCATGATTACAAAACAACAAGATCAGGATAGGGGTACAAAACCAAAAAATCTAGTCTTCGGAAGATTCTTCGCAGTACTTCTAGGGGATGACTTAATTGGCGAAGGGAAGTTACCCGTAGAGGGTAAGGTAAAACTTCAGGAAATGAATTCTCACAAGCCGACCACTCTGAAGACAGGATATCCAGCAGCCAGACCTCTGCTAGCTAGGCTCTTACAATATCTAGGTAGTGAAGAGGGTATTCAAACTTACATTCGTGAGCACATGACTCCAGAACCGAGTCCTGCAACCCCCCCCCCACATGTGTAGGATTTCAGGTAGGAGAGATAGTCGTATATCTTAAGGATGAGAGTCTTGAGGGAGCAGAGGATGTGGCCGCAGAGGGACAAATTGTGAGTGAAGAGAGAGTAGAAATTAAGAAGGGGGTGGGTAGTGAGAAAAAAGGAGAAAAAGAAAAAACACAAGAAGAGAACCGCATAAGTAAGGGTTTCAAGATCAGAGGAAGTACAAGCTACGGCAGAGGCTTCAAAGGATAAGAAGACCAAGAAGCACAAGGCAATGGCAGAGGACACCTCAAAAGAAGTACCTGTCACAAAGACCACAGAGGTGGTTAAGCCTTCTGAGAAGAAAAATAAAAAGTTGAGAAAGTTAGCAGAGGAGGACAGGGCCAAGGAAGCTGAAGATGAGGCCTTCATTATTGAGAAAAAACCTCCAAATGTTGCTGAAAAACCTCTGCAGAAGACAAGATGAATGGCCTTGATCTTTGAAACGGAAACTCCTGAAGAAATACCTAAGAGTCCTCTACACATAGTTGCTAAGATTGCAACAGAAGTAATCCAGAGGTACTCAGCAGGTATGGGAGAAATGGTGGACATGGAAATTGAGGATGTGAAAGGCATGTCCCAAAGTGAAGATGAGAGAATAGAAGAAAATAAAATATCAAAGGAGGAGAGAAGTGCAAAAGATGCCTTAGGCACACAACCAGGCCAAACTCCATGTGCGACCTACATTACTACCTCTATAGTTCTAGTGTAGCAAGGTATTGAACTAGGACTGCACAGTCCGAAACTAAACCTATCTGGCCAGACAGAGGACATTCATCCTCTGTACCACACTTAGCCGGGGTAACCACGTCCACCCCATCCTCTCAAAAGGATGAAGGTGTAGATATAAGTGTCCATTTGCCCCAAGACACGACATAACCCCCCACAGAGGCATTTGTTGCCTCTGTAGCACACACGAGTGACCCCCAAACCACTTCAGAGTTGGTGGTGTGAGATCACGACAATTATGTGGATCTAGAATATCCATAGGATTCAATCAACAGGAATCTTGAGGGAGCCTCTGAACCCTTCCCCAGGAGACCTGTTAACAGAACTTTCATAGATGATTCCTTCGTGGAACATCAAGGATTGGAAGGAAATCCTCCAGAGCTCAACATCCCTACAGGCTCTGAAGGTGCCAAAGACTCGTTGGCCAAATCTGGAACATGTGTTGTTCAAGAGGTTACCACGGACTCCAATGTCACAAAGGGAGAGTTTAAAGCCTTTGCTGACTTGGTAATCTAAAAACATGATGAGTTGAAAAGCTCATTCACTCCTAAAGATCAGCAAATTCCAAGTGATATCGCAGAGGCTCTGTAAGCTCTTCAAAGAACTTTAGAGCAACACTCGGCCGATATCAAAAAGCTCATGGAGGCTTCTGCCACAAACGACGACTTCGACAATTGCGCCAGATCCATCAACATCCAAACCGATGCCATAAAGGATATAGGCCAAATCGCAATGGAAGAAATGGGAAAGTTTGTTGCAGAGGTTACATCCTCAGGGGTGGCAGAGCTCACGCAGTTGAAGAATAAAATTAAGGACCTGACTCGTAGTGTAATGGTCCCAATTATCATTGAAGTCGCTTCCTCTGCTACACATGTGAAAGCTCTGGCAACCAAAGAAGATTTTGAATCCATGGAAAAAATGGTTCTGCGAAATTTAAACCTCCTCTGCAGTGACATCAATACAGAAGGAAAGTCAGTCACCACAGAGCTTAAGTCTATAGTTGCAATGTTGAAGTTCAAATCAGACTATCAAGTGAACAAGCTCTCGTTGGCCGCAGAGAATGTCATGGCCAAGATCTCCAAGCATGTAGAAGATCATCTCTACAAGAAAGAGAAGAGGAAGGCACCTACCTCCTGCCAAACTCAGGCTGGGCAGAAGAGGGCATTACATGAGGACCAAGATCCTGATGCCTCTGGCCCTGATCCTCATGAGGTGGAGAATCTGCAGAAGACACTTCAAAGTGCACTAGTCTTAGCAGAGCCTCTGAATCAAGTTCCACTAAGCTCAGAGTCAAGACCTCAGAAGTCAAATCAACAAAAGGACTCTGCAGTTTCACCTCCCAAAATGCAAACAAACATCCCAAAACCCTCAACAAAAGACAAGGGCAAAGCGATAGCCATATAACCTCTGAAGGGTAAAAAGTCACCCCCTCCCAACACCGAACTTCTTAAGAGCTCATTTGAGGCATTCAAACCGGTAAAACCCGAAGAGGAGGACTGGGCGTTTGACTTGCAACCCCTCTTAGAACTTCCTATGCTATATACAATTGTCAAACTCTCTAAGGATAGAGTCGCAGAGGTTATCCAAGGCTTCAAGAGTTTAAGGAAACCCTTCCTTGTCCCTCCAAAGAAAGATATTAAAGAAGAGGTCTACAAATATATCTACAGTCGCGGAGTCCATGATTTTCTGCCTCCTATCAAGCTCTAAGAGGATATAATCTCAGTGGAAAAGAGGAAGTTCAAAAAAGAGAAGGCTCAGCCCAAACACAAAGTCTTCTCCATGTCAATGATTTCAGAGGTTCTGGGGATAAATCTAGGCCACACAAAGTGCAAAAATTTTTGGTTCTGTGAGTACATTGTGAAAAGAGAAGATGGAAAGATATGGACCTACACAGATGCTGACCTACCAAACGTCCATCCTCACGATCTCTCAAAGCTTTTCAAATGGAAAGAGGAGAGGTATGGGTGGAAAAGAGAGAATCAAGAAGCCCACTTGATCATAAAGAAGACAATGAGAGAAAAGCTGCTATACTACAGTGTAGTGGATTTTCAGGTGGCTCTTGATCTTGGCGTGAAAAGAATCAATCTTACTTCACTAGAGGACAACTTACCCCCCTCTGCGAACATCCTTCCAAAATCAATCATCACATCCCCCAAATTTGGCTTTATATACCTTAACCCCAAAGGCGAAAAGAAGATCTTCATAGGTATAGAAAGCCAAAAATACTCAACTCATTCTATGTTGTACGTTCAAGAAGAAATCATCAAGCATAGAGGCACATCACTCGTCCATACTGAAGCTGCAGATGTTATCCTGGAAAATATAAGTGCAACTCTGAGCTTCAGAGACATGTGTGTTTTCTACTACAGAGAACTGAGAAAGGAAGGAGGATTTGGCAGAAGAATCAATGATTTCCCAGATGCCAAGATATCTATAGGCTCTGATGTTATGTATTTTTTGTTTTTGTTTTCATTCATGTACTAGATCTCCAATGTAATTGCCTTCTAGCATTCTTATTTTGAATGAACAATAGTCTTCAGAGGATGAGTTCCTTTCACGTCCTTATTTCTAACTTAGCCAAGCACTCACCATTCCAATCTTTATTTTTCAATACTGAGGGGGGAGATTGTTAGCTCCAATTCATTTGTATAGAAGTATTGAAAAATAGGCTAAGTGTAGAAACCTCAGAAGACGGCTCAAATCTTCAAGTACACCACAAAACTTGCAAGCACAGAAGATCCTGTCGACCATCTGCTCGAGAACTTAACCTGAAGATCAGTTTTAGATCACAGAGCCTCTGTGTTCACTCACAGAGCCTCTGTGATGGCTAACCTCTAGAGATGGAAGACTTCCTAATAATAGTTCAAGACAACCCAACGTGCAGAATACGTGAGCCGACTGTACGAAGATTTTACAAATCCTTTATGCGGCACACGATGTTTTACCTTTCTAGGTGGCATTCTCTCATTAGAATGCCAGCCTTTGTCTTGTACTATTGGGTGCATCCTACTCGTATATTATAGGAGCACCACCATTGTTTGAATTAAGTGAACACACACTAATCTGAGAACGTTGTATTTTCTTTGAGCATATTAGCACACACAAGTGTGTGTTCTTGGCATAACTTGCAAGTTAATGAAGCAGATTCTTCAGTAATCATCTCTATACTATTCATGTTTCTGTTTAATGCTTGCTAATGTGTTTAATACCATTCAACTACTATATCTCTACACTTAAAAACGCTTCCGCACTCTTAATCATCTGTTTTGTGTAGTTAATAGTAAATCAAAGTTTAGAACACCATATTTTGGGATCAACAGAACAAGTGTTGATTCAGGAACACTACCCCAATTGTGTCTTAGAGATAGATGGGAATTCCTTTAAGGTGAATCTTTTACCGATGTCAATTGGGGGTTTTGATGTAGTGATATGCATGGATTGGTTGACCGAGAACTGTGCCGACATTATTTGCTCCAAAAAGATTATTAAGGTGTCGACGACAAGTGGTGGCACGGTTACTATTTACGGAGAGAAGAGGAAAGGATCCACCCCCGTGATTTCGTACTTGAAGGCTCGTAAACATTTAGCCAAGGGATGTTCGTCGTACTTAGCCTACATTATGGATGTGAAGTTGGAGAAAAGTCAGTTGAGGATGTGAAGGTTGTCCAAGACTACCCGAACGTCTTTCCGGAGGACCTACCCGGATTACCACCGGAGCGCCAAGTGAAGTTTCATATAGACCACACTCCGGGAACGGTCTCGATTGCCCATGCTCCCTACCAGTTGGCGTCGACGGAAATGCAAGAGACGATGTCTTAACTTTAAGAACTTCTAGAGAAAGGTTTAATCTGACCAAGTTCTTCGCCTTGGGGAGCTCCGGTCTCGTTCGTGAAGAAGAAAGATGGGTTAATACGGATGTGCAATGACTACCGAGAATTGAACAAGGTCACGGTCAGGAACAAGTACCCCCTTCCCTGAATTGACGACCTCTTCGATCAATTGCAAGGAGCGGGGTGGTTCTCGAAGATTGACTTGCGGTCAGGATACCATCAAGTAAGAGTAAAGAAGAATGACATTCCGAAGACAGCCTTTCGAACAAGGTATGGGCATTCGAGTTCCTGATGATGTCATTTGGGTTAACGACGGTACCTGCCATATTCATGGACTTGATGAATCGGGTGTGTCAACCTTGCTTGGACAAGTCGGTGATAGTCTTCATCGACGACATCCTAATATACTCGCGAGACAAAGTGGAGCATGGGAAACATCTACAGGAAGTGTTGGAAGTCCTTCGGAGGGAAAATTTATTCGCAAAATTTTCCAAATGCGAGTTTTGGTTGCAAGAGGTGAAATTCTTGGGCCATGTGGTGTCCAAAGACGGGGTAAAGGTAGATCCAACCAAGATCAAAGCAATGATGGGATGGAAACCACCGATGAGCCCGACGGAGATTCCTAGTTTCTTGGTCTTGGTCGGGTAATATAGAAGGTTTGTCCAATATTTCTCGAAAATCGCTTCGCCACTTATGTCATTGACAAAGAAGAATGTCAAGTTTCTATGGACAGACACTCCAGAGCAATCCTTCCGTACTCTCAAGAATAAATTATGTGAAGGACCTATCTTGTCCCTACCCGAGGGATCGGATGACTTTGTAGTCTATAGTGAGGCTTCCAAGATGGGTCTCAGATGTGTACTTATGCAAAGAGAAAAGGTAATAGCCTACGCGTCGTGCCAACTAAAGGACCATGAGAAGGACTACCCAACCCACGACTTGGAGCTAGCGGCGGTGGTGTTTGTGTTAAAGTTATGGCGTCATTACCTCTACGAGACTAAATGTACTCTTTTTACCGATCACAAGATCTTGAAGTACATATTTGACCAAAATGAGCTCAACATGCGGCAAAGGAGATGGGTATAACTATTGAAGGATTATAACTGCGAATTACTTTACCACCCGGGTAAGGCAAATGTGGTAGTGGATGCTTTGAGCCGAAGGAGTCATGGAAGCGATGTCGTTTTATCACTCACTCGAATCAACGTAGTGTCAAGGCTAGTTGAGAATCTTAAGACATACCAAAGGGAAGCACTTCAAGAAGAAAATCTTAAGACCGAGGTTATGGTAAAGCAACGGGATATGTTGACGGAAGATGGTCGTGGCCTAAAGTTATTCCAAGGTAGGGTATGGGTGCCAAAGTTCGGCGGAACCCGCAAGCTTCTCTTTGAAGAAGCCCACAAATCCAATTATTCTATTCATCTCGGTAGTACGAAGATGTACAGGGATCTCAAGTTAAATTATTGGTGTCCAGTAATGAAACTTGACGTGGCCAACTATGTGGAGAAATGTGTCACTTGTTTGCAAGTCAATGCGGAACATCAAAGATCCTACGGGAGTTTGCAACCCTTGTCAATTCCGGAGTGGAAATGGGAACATATCATAGTGGACTTCGTCACCAAACTACCGAGGACCTTGAATGGCCATGACACGATTTGGGTAGTTGTGGACCGACTCACCAAAAATGCGCACTTCATAGCGATGCGTGAGACGTTGCCGATGGAAAAACTAACCAAGTTGTACATTGACAAAATTGTATCAAGGTATGGTGTTCCACTATCTATCGTGTCAGATCAAGATAGGCGGTTTACTTCAAAGTTTTGGGATGGGCTACAAAAAGAGTTAGGAACTAAGGTCAAATTGAGCACGACTTACCACCCTCAAACGGATCAGAAAAAGTGAGAGGACCATCCACACTCTCAAAGACATGTTGAGATCGTGCGTTATCGATTTCAGGGGGAATTAGGACTCGCATTTACCGTTGGTAGAATTTGCTTACAACAATAGCTATCATTCAAGCATCGGGATGGCCCTGTTTGAAGCCCTTTATGGTCGAAAGTGTAGGACCCCGACATGTTGGCTTGAAGCGAGGGAGAAACAATTTGTCGGGACAGAGATTGTTCAAGAAACCGCGGATAAAGTGAAGAACATTCGAGAGCGTTTAAAAGATGTTCAAGACCGACAGAAGAGCTACACGGACAAAAAGAGAAGACCGATCGAATTCCAGGTATGAGACCGGGTTATGTTGAAAGTGTCATCGTGGAAGGGAATCATCCGTTTTGGGAAATGCAGAAAGCTCAGCCACCGTTTCCTTGGACCATTCACTATTTTGGAGAAGATCAGACTTCAAGCCTATAGGTTGGACTTACCATCGGAAATGAACGGGATTCACCCCATGTTTCACGTATGATATTTCGTAAGTGCTTAGCCAAAGAGAAGAGTGTGATCCCATTGACAGAGATTCGAGTGGACAATGAGAATCGATGTGTGGAAGAGTCGGACGCCATATTGGAATCAAAGATGAAGAAATTGTGGCATAAAGAGGTGACCATGGTCAAGATACAATGGAAGCACCACCGGGGTGCCAACGTGATGTGGGAAACTAAAGAAGACATGAAGAAAAGATATCCCCATTTGTTTGATGGATGAGATTTCAGGGACGAAATACTCTTCACGGTGGGGAGGATTGTAGCACCCGCAATTTCGTTCAAAACTTATATATATATATATATTCTTATACCTCTCGAGCCCTGTTAGAATCCTTGAAACTTCTTCTAAGTAAATTCATTATAGGCCTCATTGTGCAAGACCGAGAACTTATGCCTTGGAATCGATAACTCAGTTTGGGGATAACAGCGACTTGCGCGGCCTATGGCGCAGCCTCAAAGCCACATCCAAAGCCACAGAACTCGTTGGAGTTCGGGGCTAGGGGCACATGCGTGGCCTATGGCGTGGCACCAAAGCCGCGGAACCACCTACAAGCCCTAAAAACGGGTTTTTACCCATTTGAACTCATTTTCAGATTTCCTAATTCTAGGATAAATGTTTTTAAAAGCATTGAAGGCGATTTTCTTCCTCCCAAACCTCCCTCCTCTTTAATTTCGACTATTGGGTTGTTGGAGGCATTTAAGAGGTGATCAAGACTAGTATTTGGGCATTTATTGTGAAGACTTCAAGATTTTCCAAGTCCCAAGTCCTCGTCTCCATCAAATCTAGGGTTCAATCAAATTTTCTAGGTTTTTTTTGTCAAAACCTAGATTGTGAGTGTTCTAAACTATTTTATAACTGAGATACACGTTATTACTGCTTTATTATTGCTTTTCCTTGCTATGAGAAAACTAGGGTTTCATCCATATAAAGTTACTTGACATAAATGATGTTTTGGAATTGTAAATGGAATCTCTTGAAAAGTAGAATTACAAGTATGATTGGGTTATGAATAACTTTTTCTTTATGGGCTTATGCATAGACAACTATGGTGCATATCTTGTAATGTATGAATACCTTTTGGTTAATGAGCATTGATATTTGGGTTATGTGAACTATATTGGGATCTTACTTATGTTGTGAGAGCTATTATGCACCAATGGTCACAAATGTGTTGAATGGATGAACCAAGTTAAATAGACACTAGGAGGGCATAGTCTTGGGTGCCACCGTCTCGGTATGTGCCTAGACCTCCGTCATTTGGGGCAATGCCTTGTTGTACCCCCGGATGTACCGAGCCTTATGGTGTCGCTAATGGAAGTTGACACTAGGGTATCTCGTCTCTTGGGTGGAATTTGATTGGTGTTATAGGTCTCCCCCATTTATTCCGATTATGGGTATAATCATTGATAAAAGCTTCGTACTTGCCATTCATGCATTTATTACTTGTTGTTCAACCTCACTAGGATCTTTGGCCTAACACTTGTTTGGGTGGTTACGTGTATCTCAGGTTCTAGTGGAGTCGCGCCTAAGAAAGCTTATTGCAGATCTATGTGAGCTTGGGGAATGCAAGTGGGTGCACTTTTGTGAAGACTTTTGTTGGATTTTAGACGACACCCCTTTTGTAATCTTATTTCTATTTAAGGATTAGTTGGTTGTTGTTTATTTTTCCTTTACAATTACAAACTGTAATTAAACAGGTTTTGTATTCCCCGTTTTTGGGAGGCTTATGCTATGGCATTTTAATTACCACATTTCCATTTTTTGGAATTTTTTTGTCCCATTTTTGGGGTGTTACACATAATAAAGTTACATCTTGTTTCAAAATCCCTCAAAAAGTTAGCATTTGTCAAGAGGTTGTTAGTTTTCTTCCACAAAGCGTCATATGTTTGTCTGAGGGACGGGAGACTGATAGATTTAAGAGAGGCAAACAGAAACAATTGGATTACTTCTAGGGTGTTTCTGGTATTAGTTTGTCCGAGGTGACTTAATGGGGACAAGTGATGGCTGATGGGTCCTGGCTAATTCCATATAGCCATTTTGGATTAATGAGTTAACGATTAAGCTGTAAAGAAACACCCTATATGGTTGAGTGAATAAGCTATCCAGACCATTAAGCTCATTAAGCTCTAAGTAAGCGGCCAAAAAACTTTTGTAGAACTTAAGCGACACAATAAATGTTTTGATCTTCTTATATTAACCGATTTATATATTTGATTGTTTTATATCATTCTCCCTCTAAAATTCCACGTTATGAATGCTCAAAAAGAGTAAAGCAAAGGTGTGGTTTGTTTATTTTATCTACCATTAGATTATTATTTTTGTCAGATGGAAGCTAAAAGTATGCATTTGACACCAAATAATCGAATTCCTCAAAATATATGCTCATTGACAGGGTGTGATCATATGTGAATTTAACTTTGTAATAATCAAATATCTCTTAAACCTAGAGATCGACATATAGAAAAATTTGCACAGATTATAACAAAAAAAAAACATGAATCGTAATTAGAGCTTGAAGGTAAGCGGAAACTCTACCAGTGAATTCATGTGCTGATGAATAGCTTCCAGGTCTTTGGATTCCGGCACATCTTTGGAATCACTAGAAGTTCAAGGGTTTAGAGAGAAAATAGATTGTCCTTGAAACGGATCGACAACATTGGAATCATTGGTTCTCTTCCCTTTGTCTTACGACTTATCTTTCTTCACCTGGTCTATTTCTTCATTCTTTTCCGAGCAATTTCTCTTAAGTTTCTGTCATCGTGGCTGCTATTGCTATGACGAGTGTAGTTGTGGCGACTGTGGCTGTGGTGACTGTGGTTGTTGTTGTGGCGACTGTTGATGTGAACACTGTGGTTGTGGTGACTGTGGTTGATGAATCAAAATAGTACTTTGCTACAAGGAAAGAAATAAATGTTGTTGGGATCAACTCTGAATATTTAAAGGAGCCATATATAGTGAAAAATCTCAAAAAGTAAGGTTGAACTACCGTATCATAGTATATATGGAGAATGAAATTAATGAACAAGTATCCAACTTGCTACCCCATCAATTTCTTTTTGTAAGAAAGTAATTGGGTTGTCAAAATTTGAGGTTATTATATCCCCAATGTTGCTTACATTTACTTGTTGTGCTCACTATCTGGAAGTGAACGAGAATATTAGGTGAAACTTGAATTATATTTAGCTTTCTATAATTTTCTTACATTTACTTGTGGCTATTTGTAACCATTTGTATGCATACGGTACTTAAGTTATCTGGTCATTGTCCTTGTAATTTTTATTGCAACATAGACATGTATGTAATCTATATTGCTCTTTGAGTGTAATTGGATGCAAATGTTTGGAACAGGACGCTCATGTTCGACATCAACATAGATATCTTGTTGGTTGCAAAAAAAAATTGTTTGCATTGTAGTAACTCAAATTGTTTTGATACGGGAATGAAGTTTAGGTGTTGCTTGCTTCAGGAACTACATAAGAGTGAAGACATTGTTTTATGTGATCTATGTTTATGATTTGTAACTACGATACCTTTTGGTTTATCTCCTTCATACCTTTTGATTTGTAACAAAAACTGGAGTGGGTGGGGATGAGCTGTCTAGCTTGACTAGGTTCCAAACTCCTTAAAAAATAGTGTGTTTTGTTTGTTTTTCTTCTATTGTGGATGATTTAGTTATATCCCTTCCACCCCGGGCACGTAAAGCCTTAGGGCCCAAACCTAATTGAACATAGGTGGATGTTGAGGGATTATGCTTGATTTATAATTTGTTCTTAGATATTTTTCTTGAAAGTGTTGTGGCATACATTGTTCTCATTTACATCCATTACATCTAAATGTTCCATTCTTCCCTACATAATATTTCCAACCTGTTGCAACTTAAAATTCAATGCCAATTAGCCAAGCATTCTACAATCTTAGCAACAAAGAATGTAGGACATTTAGATATTTAACGAATATATGTTAAAGCAATCAAAGGATGAATCCAAGAGTAGAAAGTAAAAAAGACTAAATACATCCCTAGTTGTTGATGGGGTTATAGTTTCTGCCCCAGTTTTATTATCTCTAAATGCAGTTGATGATGACACTAGAACTTTGAATCACCAGAGATTCTAGATAAAAATGGTTTATGATTCCAGCTTAACTTTTAACCAAGAACCCCACATAACACAAGAATAGATTGAGAAAAACCGAGAACCCAACATTTTACCTCGTAAGCGCTAATCGGGTAAGACTTGTCACCCTCATTTACCGGGTAATACTCTCGGTCATTGTAATCGCTCTTAACGGGTAAGATTCTCGATCATTGTGATGCTCATCCGATATTAAATGTGACTCGGTAAGCGCTTATCGGATAACAATCCGTTAATTTTTATTTCATAAGTTCTAGTATATTCCATATGTTGACAGTGAGATGATCGAAAGTAATACTAAAACGATGGCGTCAAAATATGTTGGTCGGCATTTGCAACAGAGTCGTTTTTCGTGATGATTGGAGGAAGCTTGTGATAGAATCATTCAAGGGAACTTTTTTTTATAAAGACATAAGGGAACAGATATAGTATATATTTTAATACAGTTTACAAACGGGACGTAGTATAGATTCTAGTATAATCTGATTCAATCCATACGTATAGTAAGTTATCTTCAATTGTACCATCTACTTCATTGACTGTACAAAAGAAATATTTGGAGTTTAACGTTGTTTTCTTCTTGAAGTGACAAAAGTATTGAGGAAGCTTAAAAATCTTATGTAGTTGCACTGATTTTCTACTTAAAGGAAAATTTTACCATGTCATTACGTAGCCCGAGTTTGCATAAAATTGACACAACTACTTGTTATGTTTTTTATAAACTCCACCTAAGGACAAGTTCTATTTCATACCGCTAACTTGGTTTATACATATTTTCACGCTATATACTATATTAAAAGAGACAACTATTTGTTTTATTTTTATTAAAAATGTTTTGAATTTTACATTCGCCTGCATTACACAGGCTCACAACTAGTCAATAATAAAGCACACAACATGTAAGATTGTTATCAAGATATGAAGATAACCTTTGGAATTATTGGGGTTGAAGAGGACGACATTTTCATCGACATTGCTACACCCTCTTTCTACAACCACCAACAAAAATCAATTTATACCATTAATTTGTATGAAGTTAAAACTCCAATAGGTTGCCAACAAAATTATTGTACTAAAATACATGATAGCTAGAAAATATTAACTCACAAAAAACTGGCAATTAGTTTTGAAATTGAAGATAGCAATTAAGTTCATACATGTTCACGGGAATGAACGGAATATAAAATTTCAAATAGAAACAATCAGTTACTCTTGAGAAACACAAATAGAATGGTTAAGTGATCATGTCTTTTAGGTTTAGGATGTGGGTTTGAATCTCTTTAGACACATAGTTATGTTAGTTTGCAGACCTCGTATGAAAACAAGACAAAAACGGTTCAATCAACAAAAATTCAAAAACATATTTACGTATCTCTTCATATCCAAATATTAATATATAAAGAACAAATTCTATCATACTTGATAATACGCTACCAAAACCAGCTATTCAGTACGGTACCAAGATCATTCATCTATACATGAACCCATGAAAAATAGATATGTCAGGAAAACAAGTTCAAACAACGGATTATTTGCACTTGATTAAACATGATTACCTTTTCTCCCTTTGAACTTGATAAAACAACGGTGAACTCTGAATTAGAAATCAAATAGATTAAAGACTTCAAGTAAGGGCACTCCAAATGAACCATGGACTAAATGGCCCAAAAATTTCTTTTTAATTTTCGATTTTGTTTGAAGATAATCTTTGAAAACGAGCGTTGAAGGATGGACATCTCAACTAACTTAACTTTAGATGAAGGAGGTATAACTGAATGATCTGCTCCCGGATTGGAAAATGTACATACCCTCAAAACCATGTAAAAAACAATTATCAAATACAAAGCAACAACCTAAATACACAAAATTGTAACATAATAATTCCTTGAGTCATAAACCGGAAGAATCCATTCATAATAGACTAGTTTATACAACCATTACATAGGATTGCATATTCGACTATATGCTTACCTCTAGGGATGTTAAGCAATGCTTTGTGTTGATACATTTGTCTCAGCTTACACAATCTTTGGAGCGAGTTTGGAATCAATGAGATACAATGCATATTCAGAAACAATGGAGATAATGGCGATTAAGAAACAATGGAGATTGATCAAGAACATGTAAGGATGGATGGATGGCTCTAAGTGAAGCAAGACAAATCTCTGCGGATTCAAACTTTGTGTTTTCTTACCTAAGTAATCTTGTTATTCCTTAGTATTGTTGACTTTACTTACTTTATGTTGTTGACTTTACTTGGTCAAAAAATTGTGTAATCTTGTTAAATGGTATATTATCAATTTTGGCCGCATTTTCAACCGCCCAAGTATATAAATTGGGCTGGTAATATTATTATTTTAAACACTTTTTTGTTTAAATTCTTAATATTTAAATATAAATGGTCCTCTAATGTTTAGGCCAAGGCTGTATATATTGCTTGGATGAGATCAACAAAAGTTGAGCCTTATATATATCTACTTGGTATTTACAAAAATATAGTTTATGTAAAGTGTTCTGTAGTAAGAATTTACATAGATGTAGATGATTGGTTAGGAATTGGATATCTTAATGAGTTTTGGGTAGAAAATTAGGAGTTTTAAAAGGGTACTCCCATCTAAATTTTGTATTGTTTTATTTAACTTGAAAAAACAATTATGGGTCTTTGTATCCTTTATAATTATTTTTTTCAAATAATGCAATAGCCCAATTACTACCAAAATAATTATGGGTCTTTGTAGGGGTCATTACCCAAAGTAACCAAATGAAAAAAATGTATTACAAAAGTAACTTTTTTAAGAGTTTACAAAAATAACCATAATTTTTTTTCAATAGCATAATTATAAGAGATTTGGCCCACCAAATCTTAGAATATGACAAAAAAAATCTGAAAAAGGTAAAAAAAAAAAAAAAAAAAAAAAAAAAGTGAAGTGACAAGATATGATGTGACATTACACTGAAAAAGTATTTTTGGGAAAAAAGAATCGCATGAAATTGGGAGGTGAGTTCAAAAATGTTGCGATTTGTCCCACCATTCCTCCTTCCCAATACAAACTTTACCTTACACTCTTATTTCCCATACAAGTTTCTTTCCTCATACAATTTTTTGTCTTTTTCGCCGATTTTGAATTTTCTTATAACTTTAATTTATATAAAGTAAAATAATATAAAAATAAAGTGATATTATTATTTATAAACAAGAAAAATGTGGAAAGATAAAGTTTTTATTAAGATTTTTGAGCTAATTTTTGTTTCAATAGATTATTTAAAATGGAGAAAGATGACAAAATCTTCAAACACGAAAATATTTGAAAAGAAAAAAAATTAGTAACATAATTAATGTTATAAAGTTTAAAATAAAAAATTCATGAAATAATATATTATAAATAAATTTCAGAAACCATGGGTTTGTTGTAGAGATAGGCAATTACGATGTTTCACAAGGTTATCATTATCATACAATTTTAGTTCTAATTATAATTATAAATGTACTAATATCATCAACAAACAATTAAAACACCCCTTGCTTGCTCTTTCCCAATGCAAAACCATTTTTTTTGTTTTTTCCTCTTTTTCTATTCCTATAAATCTCTACTACTACAAACAAATATCACCACCAATTTTTACTTCACCTCTCATTTCTACAACAATTTCATATCACCACCAAATTTACTTCACCTCTTTCTACTACAATTTCATTTCTCCACCAAAAATTTGCACAAATTATAACTAAAAAAAGGTTGAATTGTAATTAGAGCTTAAAGGTAAGCGAAAACTCTACCATTGAATTCATGTGCTGATGAATAGCTTCCAGGCCTTTAGATTCCAACGCATCTTTGGAATCACTATAAGTTCAAGGGTTTAGAGAGAAAATAGATTATCCTTGAAACGGATCGACAACATTGGAATCATTGGATATCTTCCCTTTGTCTTTTGGCTTATCTTTCTTCACTTGGTCTATTGCTTCATTCTTTTCCTTGGATTTTCTCTTAAGTTTCTGTCACCGTGGCTGCTGTTGCTATTGCGACTATGGTTGTGGCGACTGTGGTTGTTGTGATTTTGGCTGTGAAGACTGTGGTTGTGAATTTCTTCATCTGGTCTATTGCTTCATTCTTATCCTTGCATTTTCTTCTGATTTTCTTTCACTGTGGTTGTTGTTGCTATGGCGACTGTGGTTGTGGCGACTATGGTTGTGGTCACTGTGTCTGTGGCGATTGTTGTTGCGGCGATTGTTGTTGTGGTGACTGTTGTTGTGAAGACTGTGGTTGTGGCGATTGTAGATGATGAATCAAAAGAGTACTTTGCTACAAGGAATGTATTAGTCCCAATTTGCATGTGTAATTAATAACAACAATAAGATTATGCCACAAATCTCACTTGTATTGATGTAGAAATCGATTACAAGCTTTCTCTCTCTAAAGCTCTCTTTCTTTCTCTAAAAAGTATTCTCAATGTTATGTTCTACTCTTAATAACATTACAAAGAAGCAAAGACTATTTATACATACTAGTTTTACAAAGAAACTAACAACTAATTACAAAGCATTAACAAAGACCTTGACTTCAAGCAACATGTTCTTGAATACAACATTCCTAGCACTAACATTCTCCCTCTTTGTAACAAAAACAATCTTCTTCATCTTTCAAAAACAATCTTCCCGAATTTTTTCTCAAAAACAAACTTTATTATGTTCAAAGAATAATGTCGCCTTTAGAAGCACGAATTATCTTCAACAACGAAATTATTTTCAGCTTTTGATAATCTCCCTTTTCTTTATAAACAACCTTCAAAGAAAATTTCTGAATCTTAAACATCTTCAACAAACTTTCACAAATATTTGAATCAATGCATTTTGAACTTCAAACTTTAGAAACCATCTCTTCTATCTCTGTCTCTCAGAAATGGCTTTTTCATTCTATATTTCTTCTCCCATATTGATTTCCTCATGTTTCTCCCCGTATCAATGAAATTGAACTTTCACAATCTGTCATTTCTTGATCACTTATCCCCTAAATTGCTTTTTCATTCTATTTCTTCTCCCCTTTTTTGATTTTTACGAGCATCAACATCATCAAAATTTTGCATGAAAAGCACTCTTTCATTCTTTCTAACAAAATACCATCTGATCTTTCGCACTGATATAAGAACCATCCATCAATTCAAAATACGATTCCGAAACTTTTCAAATTCAGAATTGAGTGATAAACCTAAATCAACAAATGAATCAGTTATAAAGCCTGTAAGTAGCATGAAGCCACTTAGTACAACGGATGTACTTGATAAGGAGTTTTATTGATGTTCACTCCCCAGGGCTTCCATTCAATCATCGAAAAACACAAGGTAATTCTATAAACGTTCCGACAGAAAAACAAATTTTCAGTGTGTATGTGCTTGTGTATGAAAGAATTTAAGCATTTTATGCTTTATAAAGCTTAAAGTGTGTAAACTGTTGAGACACAACAATTTTCCACGACTCAATGTGCATGATCGAAGTTCGAAGGTGGGGCAAACTTCCTTCTTTTTCAATATCCAAATCTTCCAAATGAAGACCAGACATATTATATGTTGCATCCCCATGAAAATATGAAACATTTATTTGTTGAGAAAGAAATGAGTGGTTGGAGGGGTTAAATCAAGAGTGGCAAGGGCTCACTACCTATTTTAATGATGTTCACGAAAGAATTGTGAAACAATCAGTAATGTGGTTGCCTGGCTCAGAAAGTGGTTGATGTAGAGTTCTCTTATTCTTTTAACTCTGTTCTCACACCCTCTTTCTTTTTATCATCTTGCTCACTTCTAACCAAACTCTCTTTTCCATTTTACCTCTCAGCATAACGAGGTTGTTCAATCGTGTGAACTTCCTCCCCCACTCTTTGATGTATGACCCCTCACCCCTCAGTCACTTAAGGATAACTTCTTGGGTAGGAAACATTGGTTAACGTGAATCCATTAAAATTTTCTTATAAGATCACACATTTATCCCATGAAATTTGTCTTAAAAGAATAGTGTTATTCAACAGTTTAACTTGAACAATGAAGAATCTCATAATATGAATCACACTGTCAGTGAACGTATGCTCCACAAAAAGATCATGAATATTTGAACATTTTAAACTTTGAAGATTTCTCACAACAAGAATATTGAATGAATGAAAAGAATTCGAAAGACTTGTTTGAGAAACTGACAATGTATCAGAAAGATCAAATATGAATGATAAATATGAAAAGCTTAGGTCATGAAAGAATTGGAATTTGTTTATATGAACAAATATAAACAATCTTGAAAGAATCACTTACGTTTGAATGAAAATGATGCTTAACAAACATTGAAATGCAAACGGGTGTATTACCATCAAAAAATTGTTTCAATTTGAGACATGGTAATAACAAAATCAATAAGAAAGACAGAATCAATGTGTATGAATACTTGACAGTACATGGAAAAGATAATACACACGTATTAATCTTTGGAAATACACAGTCAGTTAATCAATAAAGCTCATATATAACAACATTTAAAATCACACTTCTAAATTCATGAAATCTTTTTTAGAATAGAAAAGTGGTTTGAACATTTAGAAACATGTTTTCATATCTAAAAGTTGTCCATCTTTCAAAAAAATTAACAATCTTAGAGATTAAGATCAGAAAATTTTTACATTTAGCTTAAATCTCATAACTCCCCCCTCAAATTATGATTAAATCTGATAAGTTCCCCCTCAATATATGCAAAAAGTCAAAATTTCGTCAAAGTATCAAAGTCATAGTCAAAGTAAAACATTGAAAAACGAGTCCTGGTCTGAATTAAACAAAAGTCAAAATCATTGAACATTGAGTTCTAGACTGAGATATCTAGAAGTCATCTACTCCCCTGAAACTTTGCATTCAGAAAATTTTGTCAATAGAAAACTATTATAAACTCCCACATGAATATTGATCATCTAATCTTGTTACTTACTCCCCCTGAAATCAGTAGCAATCCTTCAGTGCAGATATCTTTCAGGATTAAAAATAAATACATGACAAAAATTATAAACTAAACTGTATGACGCAAATACGGATTAGGTAAAGATTAGATTTTAAGATTCAGCATGTCTAATTTTGAAATCAGAAAATTAAATTTGTTTTCTAATGGCTTAGTGAAAAGATCAGCAAGCTGATAATCCGTATTTACAAAGTACAATTCGATCGTACCTTTTTCAACATGGTCTTTTATAAAATGATATCTCACGTCTATATGCTTTGTCTTGGTATGCTGAATAGGATTCGCGAATATAGCAAGTGCGCTCTTCGAGTCACAGTAAATCGGTATTTTGTTGAACTGGAAGCCATAATCTCGAAGTAGTGTCCTCATCTACAATACCTGAGAACAGCAACTGGCAGCAACTACGTATTACGCTTCAGCAGTTGATGCGGATACACATAATTGTTTCTTTGATACCAACTTACGAGCTTGTCTCCCAAAAACTGTATATGATCCGATATGTTTTTCCTGTCTAACATACATCCAACATGATCTGCATCTGAATAAGCTTTCAGTTCAAATCCCGTATCTTTGGGATACCACAAACCAAGATCTGCAGTGCCCTTCAGATATCTAAAAATTCTTTTAACAGCCGAGAGATGGAACTCTTTGGGCTTGGCTTGATATCTCATACACAAACATGTGGAAAACATAATATCAGGTCAGCTCGCTGTTAACTACATCAAAAGAACCTATCATACCTCGGTTGGTCTTAAGATCCATAGCTTTCTCGTTAAGGTCTGCTCCGATCTTAGTACCAGGTGCCATCGGGGTGCTAATAGGTGTACAATTTTCCATTTTTAATTTCCTTAAAATGTCAGAAATGTACTTAGCTTGATTAATAAAAATCCCCGTGGAAAATTGTCTAACTTGTAATCCGAGAAAAAAATTCATCTCTCCCATCATACTCATCTAAAATCTTGACACCATTAACGTAGAAAAATTCTTACAATACTTAGGATTTGTTGACCCAAAAATTATGTCATCTACATAAATTTGTATGAGAATAAAATCGCCTTTTTCTTTCTTAATAAAGAGAGTAGTGTCAATCTTACCTTTGGAAAACCCTAACTTGACTAGAAACTTTGAAAGAACATCATACCAGGTGCGAGGTGCTTGCGTTAATCCATAAAGGAATTTGTCTAAGATATAGACATGATCTGGCTTATCAGCACTTACAAACCCTTCAGGTTGAGATACATATACCTCCTCTTTCAGTATGCCATTCAGAAAGGCCGTTTTCACGTCCATCTGATAGACAGTAAAGTTATTATGTGCCGCATATGCTAGAAACATTCTAATCGCCTCTATGCGTGCAACAGGAGTGTATGTCTTATCATAATCAATTCCCTCATCTTGTTGGTTTCCTTTCGCAACAAGTCGGGCTTTATTCCTGACAACTATCCAATCTTCATCCTTTTTATTCTTGAATACCCATTTTGTGTCGATTATCGTTATACCTTCAGGTCTTGGCACGAGTCTTTATACGTTTAGTGCTTCGAACTGATTCAACTCTTCTTTCATAGCAGATATCCATTTTTGGATCTTCAAGAGCCTCTGATACTCGAGTAGGCTCTATCTTGCTCAAGAAGAAATCATATAAGCACTCATTTGTAGTAGCAGACCTAATTTGCACCGGTTTCAATAGATCTCTAATAATTTGATGCACCAGATGCTCTTTGGTCTACTTGTTTGTGTGAGGGAGTGGAACATAAGTAGATTGATCATTTTGATCATCTATGTATCCATCATCTTGGGATTCAATTGAAGGTACAGCTGCAGAAGTTTCAACTGGTTGAACACTCGCTGTCTGTTGAATAGGAAATTTTGTACTAGTAACCGGTTGAACAACTTCTGTCTGATCAACATTTTTTACATCTTCAACTAACAGAGTATCTGATTTAGTTTTTTGCTGAACTGGGGAAACAGATTCAGTTGATACATTTGAAGTGATTGGTTGATGTTTGCTTGACTCTCCATAAGTGTCAATCACAACAGGTTTATACACTTTAGATCCAACAAACCCATCATAGAAATGTTCAAATAATAAATATAATTCAGTTAAATGTGAAGTAGACGTTGAAGCGTTATCAGAATTAGAAACACTATTACGAGGTTTTGGACTGATTTGTCTAGAAGCTAAAACTTCTGTAATCACGGGTTTTGAACCGATATGTTCAGAAGCCAATTTTATTGTTTCATCAAATGTAACATTTACTCTCTCAACAACTATCTTCGAATTCTTCAGATAAAATTTGTATGATGTTGATGTTTCAGAGTATCAGATGGAAATCCCTTCTTCCACTTTCGAACAGAACTTTTTCATATTTTCCTTGTCATTAAGCACATAACACTTGCATCCAAAAATATGAAAATATTTAATGCTTGGTGTTCTATTATTTATAATAAGATGTGGCATTTTACCAAAACGATTATGAAAGATTGATCGATTATGTGTGTAGTACGCAGTAGGAATAACTTCAGCCAATAGGAATAGAGGTAAGTCTGATTGGCTTAGCATCATTAGAGAAACCTCAACTAGAGTCATGTTTCGTCTTTCGACTACCCCATTCTTTTCGGGCATTCTGGCAACAGAGTATTGATGTGTTATCCCGACCGATTCAAAATAATCTTCAACAGTTTTGTTTTTGAACTCTGTGCTGTTGTCTATTCTAATCAGCTTCACTATTCTATGCAGATTCACTTGGATACTTTTGAGGAACGAGATGATGATATCAAGAGTCACATCCTTTGACCTTAATAATTTTACCCAAGTATATTGCAAAAAATCATCCACTATCACTAAGACATACCGCTTGCCAGTTATGCTTTGTGTTTGCATTGGACCACATAAATCCATGTGCAGTAATTCCAAAGGATCACTTGTATTCTGTTCAGGCTTTGGCTTATGAGAAGCTCTTTTAATCTTACCCTTCTCACACGCATCACACAAATGTTTTTTCTCATATTTCAGCTTAGATAATCCTTTCACCAAATTTCCTTTGACCAACTTATTAATGTATCTGAAGTTGAGGTGAGACATTCGTCTATGCCACAACCAGCTTTGCTGAATATATGCTTTTGACAGTAGACACACTGCGCTTTCAGGCTTCACACTGGACAGGTTTATTGTGTAGAGGTTGGACTTTCGAGTACCCACCAAGAGTTCCTTACCATCTTCTGTTCGAACACATCACCTCTTGCCTTTGAAATTAACCTCTAAACATTTATCGCAGAACTGTCCGATGCTAAATAAGTTGTGTCCTAAACCTTAAACATAACTCACCTTCTTGATTGTTACATTATCTTGAACAACATCACCACATCAAAGAATTGGCAAAAAATGGTCATTTCCAAACCGTACATTGTAGCAAAATTTCTCTGTATAATTACAATTTATCTTTCCTCCCGGTCATATGCTTAGAACATCCAGAGTCTAAGTACCACATATGACAGGTCTGCAAAAGAGAAATCAAGCAACAACTGGTTTAGGTACCCACTTGTAAATGGGTCCTTTCGGGTTAGTATCTAATTTTGGCACCCATTGAAATTTGGGTCCTCTTTTCTTTCAAAAAACATTTAAAGTCTCAGAATGATATATATAATAAGAACCAAACCAATTATCCGAAAATCTACGATCAACAAAATCATTTCGGCCACAAGTAGAACAACAAATAGTAGCATGAGATAATTGAATCAATTATTTTATTGTATAAATCCTGCAAAGAATTACAAGTTTTTGTTTATTTTAAGCAAGTTGATCAACTACATCAGTACAATTATCAGTTGTTCTATTATATTTAGAAGTTGAAAATGATTTTGTCGACTTTGCATCTTTCTTTGGTCTCCATTCAAGTTTCACTTCAGATCTTTTATAACTCATATATGAAATAGAAGATTTATACTTGTTAGAGCTATGAGATTTCAGAGTTTGTTCCTTCTTAGACTTACCAGTGTTTTTCCGTTTCTGTGAGTGCTTCCTTTTCCTATCTTCATCATAGTAAGCACTTACAAGAACTGGTTCATCGACTTTAGTTGACGATTCACCAACTTCAAACACACTAGGTAATTCTTCAGAATTAACAACAAAGTTAGAATGATCTGGAAGTTTTGCATTAAAATCAAACTTATCCATACATTCATCAGAACATTCCTCAGAATTAAGAAAATCAACTTCATCAAACAGATCTTCATCATCCAAAGGTTGTGATGCACTGGAAGATTTTGAAAACATAAAATCATTAAATTCTTTTGAACGATGTTTTTGATAAGGCGTTTGTTCAAAATCTGATGGTTTGACTGTACAAAAGATATTTCCATGAAAGCTTTACAAGAAGATGCATCTGACTCAGTAGAGTTGTTCTCACAAACTCTATCTGACTCTGCTCAAACAATGGATTATTTGCAATTGATTACACATGATTACCTTCTCTCCCTTTGAACTTGATAAAACAACAATCAACTATGAATACAAAATCAAATAGACTAAAGAATTCAACTAAGGGCACTGCAAATGAACCATGGACTTAATGACCAAACAATTTCTTTTTGATTTTCGATTTTGTTTGAAGATAATCTTTGAAAACGAGCGTTATTGAAAGCATGGTCATCTTAACTAAATTAACTTTTGATGAAGGAGGTATGACTGAATGATCTGCTCTCGGAGTGGAAATTTTACATACACTCAAAACCAAGTAAAAAGCAATTATCAAATACAAAGCAACAACCTCAATACACAAAATTGTAACATAATGATTCCTTGAGTCATAAATTGGAAGAATCCATTCAAAATAGTCTAATTTATACAACCATTACTTAGGATTGCAGATTCGACTATATGCTTACCTCTAGGGATGTTAAGCACTTCTTTGTGTTGATACATTTGTCTCAGCTTACACAATCTTCGGAGCGAGTTTGGAATCAATGAGATGTAACAATGCGTATTTAGAAACAATGGAGATAATGGCGATTAAGAAACAATGGAGATTAATCGAGAACAAGTAAGGATGGATGGATGGCGCTAAGTGAAGCAAGACAAATCTCTGCGGATTCAAACTTTGTGTTTTCTTACCTAAGTAATCTTCTTATTCCTTAATATTGTTGACTTTACTTACTTGGTCAAAAAAATTGTGTAATCATGTTAAATGGTATATTATAAATTTTGGCCGCATTTTCAACCGCATAAGTATATATTGGGCTGGTAATATAATCATTTTAAGCTCTTTTTGTTTGAAATTCTCAATTTTTAAAGATAAATGGTCCTCTTATGTTTGGGCCAAGGTTGTATATATTGCTTGGATGAGATTAACAAAAGTTGAACCATATATATATCTACTTGGTATTTACAAAAGTATAACTTATGTAAAGTGTTTTGTAGTGACAATTTACGTAAACGTAGATGATCGGTTAAGAATTAGATATCGTAATGTGTTTTGGGTAGAAAATTAGGAGTTATAAAAGGATATACACATCTAAATTTTTTATAGTTCTATTTAATTTGAAAAAACAATTATGGGTCTTTGTACCCTTTATAATTGTTTTTTTGCAAATAATGGAATAGCCCAATTACTACCGAAATAATTATGGGTCCTTGTAGGGGTTATTACCCAAAGTAACCAAATGAATAAAAATGTATTGCAAAATTAACCTTTTTTAAAAAGTTTAAAAAAATAGCCATTAAAAATTTTCAATAGCATAATTTTAGGAGATTTGGCCCATCAAATCTTAGAATATGACAAATAAATCTGAAAATAGTAAAAAAAATGTGAAGTGACAAGATATGATCTGACATTACACTGAAAAAATATTTTTTAGGAAAAAAGAATCGCATGAACTAGGGAGGTGAACACAAAAATGGTGCGAGTTAGCCCACCATTCCTCCTTCCCAGTAAAAACTTTACCTTACACTTCTCATTTCTCATGCAAGTTTTCCTTCCCAATACAATTTTTTGTTTTTTTCCCCCATATTTAATTTCCTATTATAACTTTAATTTATATAAAGTAAAATAATAAATAAATAAAGTGATATAATTATTTATAAATAAAAATTAAAAAGATAAAGTTTTTATTAAGACTTTTGAGCTAATTTTTGTTTCAATAGATTATTTAAAATGGTAAAAGATGACAAAAATCTTCAAACACGAAAAAATTAAAACAGGAAAAAATATTTTAGTTACATAATTAATTAATGTTATAAACTTTAAAATAAAAAATTCATGAAATAATATATTATAAATGTATTTTAGAAACCAAGGGTTTGTTGTAGTGATAGGCGATTAGTATGTTTCACAAGGCTATCGTCGTCATACGTCTTTCGTTCTAATTATAATTGTAAATGAAATAATATCATCAACAAACAATTAAAACACCCTTACTTGGTCCTTCCTAATGCAAAACCATTTTTTTTGTTTTTTCCTCTTTTTCCCCTCTTTTTCTATTCCTATAAATCTCTACTACAACAAACAAATATCACAACCAATTTTACTTCACCTCTCATTTCTACAACAATTTCATATCACCACCAAATTTACTTCACCTCTTTGTACTACAATTTTATTTCTCCACCAAAAATTTGCACAAATTATAACTGGAAAAAAAAGATGAAGCATGATTAGAGCTTGAAGGTAAGCGAAAACTCTGCCATTTAATTCATGTACTGATAAATAGCTTCCACGCCTTTGGATTCCGGCGCATCTTTGGAATCACAAGAAGTTCAAGGGTTTAGAGAGAAAACAGATTATCCTTGAAATGGATCGACAACATTGGAATCATTGGATATCTTCCCTTTATCTTTCGTCTTATCTTTTTTCACCTGGTCTATTGCTTCATTCTTATCCTTGCATTTTCTCTTAAGTTTTTGTCAATGTGGTTGTTGTTGCTATGGCGACTGTTGATGTGGCGACTGTGGCTATGGCGACTGTGGCAGATGACTCAAAAGAGTACTTTGCTACAAGGAATGAAATAGATGTTGTTGGGATCAACTCTGAATATTTATAGGAGCCATCTAAGGTGAAATATTTCAAAAAGTAAAGGTTGAACTACCGTATCATAGTATATGGAGAATGAAACTAATGAACAAGTATCCGACTTCCTATCCCATCAATTTTCTTTTAGTAATAAAGTAATTGGGTTGTCAAAATCTGGCGCTATTATATCCCCATTGTTGCTTACATTTACTAGTTGTGCCTTACTATCTTGAAGTGAACGAGAATATTAGGTGAATCTTGAATTCTATTTAGCTTTCTATGATTTTCTTACATTTACTTGTGGCTATTTGTTACCATTTGTATGCATAAGGTACTTAAATTATATGGTCAATGCCCTTGTAATTTTTATTGCAACATAGACATGTATGTAATCTATATTGCTCTTTGAGTGTAATTGGATGCGAATGTTTGGCATTTCTATACTTGTGTTAACTGGCCTTTTTACTATTATTCTCTCCATAATCAGTGCACTTCCAACATCTAGAAAGAATTATATGATGAGTTGCTCACTTAAGGCTTTGTTTTAATTTAGTTTTATAGATATCTATATGAGTTGCAACTGTTGTGGGGTTTTCCTTGCTGATACACTCTATAGAAAAAGGAATTGGAGTATTGCATTAATATCATTCATTTTTTAGCATTCTAACATAATCTTAGACAATATGCATTTGGTTGTTCTTGTAACGAGGTTGAATCATTTCACTCATGTTCTACATCAACATAGATATTTTTTTGTTTGCAAAGTTTTGTTGTTTGCTTTGTAGTAACTCAATTAGTTTTGATACGAGAATCAAGTTTATGTGATATATAATTAATTTATGTTTTTCTTGCTTCAAGAACTACATAAAAGTGAACACATTGTTTTAGGTGATCTATGTTTATGATTTGTAACTACGATATCCTTTGGTTTATCTCCTCCACTGTATTTATATATGTTATTTAACAAAAACTAGAGTGGGGTGGGGATGAGCTGCCTAGCTTGACTAGGTTCCAAACTCCTTAAAAAATAGTGTGTTTTGTTTGTTTTTCTTATATTGGGGATGCTTCAGTTCTAGCCCTTCCACCCTAGGCACGTAAAAAATAATTTTTGTTTCATAAGTTCTTGTACTGTTTCATATGTTGACGGTGAGATGCTTGAAAGTAATACTAAAATGTTGTCGTCAAAATATGTTGGTCGGCATTTGCGACAGAGTGGTTTTTGGTGATGATTGGAGGAAGCTTGTGATAGAATCGTTCAAGGGGACATTTTTTTTATAAAGACATAAGGGAACAGACATAGGATATATTCAAATCTGTTTTACAAACAAGACATAGTAAAGATTCTAGTATAATCTGATTCAATCCATACGTATAGTAAGTTATCTTCAATTGTACCATCTACTTCATTGATTGTACAAAGGAAATATTTGGATTTTAACGTTGTTTACTTCTTGAAGTGACAAAAGTATTGAGGAAGCTTAAAAAGCTCATGTAGTTGCACTAAATTTCTACTTAATTTTTTTACCATCTCATTACATAGCCCCAGTTTGCATAAAATTGACACAACTACTTGTTATGTTTTTTATAAACTTCACCTAAGGGCAAGTTTTATTTCATACCGCTAACTTGGTTTATACATATTTTCACGCTATATACTATATTAGAAGTGACAAAACTATTTGTTTTATTTTCATTGAAAATGTTTTGAATTGTACATTCGGTTGCATTACACAGGCTCACAACTAGTTAGTAATAAAGCACACAACATGTAAGATTGTGATCAAGATATGAAGATTACCTTTGGAATGATTGGGGTTGATTCATCGACATTGCTACACCATTTTCTACAACCACCAACAAAAATCAATTTATACCATTAATTTGTATGAAGTTAAAATCCAAGAGGGTGCCAACAGAATTATTGTACTGAATACATGATAGCTACAAAAGACTCTTAACTCACAAAAAACTAGAAGTTAGTTTTGAAATTGAAGAGAGCAATTCAATTTATACTTGTTCACGGGAATGAAAGGAATATAAAATTTCAAATACAAACAATCGATTACTGATCTAATGACAGTTAGTACATCAATCTTTATCAGGATTTTTTTTTGGTCTAAAAGTTCGATTCCATAACACAATTTTCAGATTTTTTTTCAAGATGGAAACAATTACTAATCCATTGACAGTTAGTACATCAATCTTTATCTCCACTACAGAGAGAAAAATGTGGATCTCATGCTACAACTTTCCAAATTTATGAGAGAAGGAAAAACAGAAGATACAGATTCACCAGTTCAGATTAAGAAGCTTGAAGAGAAAGCTACATCTTTGGAAACTGAGTATGTTGATTTAAAGAAGAAATTCCATGCTGATAAAGAAGATCTTGAGAAATTGTATATTTAGAAGTTATCTGATTTCTCTAAGAAATCATGCCAAGAAAAGAAGAATGTTGAACTCAAATGTTTCAAACTCTCAAAATAAGTTTCTGAATTTGAGAAAATTTTGATAATTGTGATAGATATTTTTGCAAAAGAGAAGAATTTTTTTGAAGAAAAGAATGTTGAGCTTTCCATGCAGACATCTGATTTGAAAAAGTTGTTAGAACAGGAGAGAAAGGAGTTTGAAGTAAAGAAAAGTTCTTCTGAAAATAAAAAGAAAGTTTTTAAGAAAAAGAATGTTGGAATATTCAAAGAGATATCTGATAAGAGCAAGATTTTAGAAAAAGATTTTGAACATGAAAGAGATGTCTTTGAGGCTAAAATTTCAAAAACTACAAAGAAGTTGTCTATTCTAGCATCAGATATTCTAAAAGAACAAAAGATTAAATCTGATCTGCAATAGAAGTTTGTAACACCCTCAAATCTGGAAATAGCAACCAATTTAAAATTTTCTAAATTCATCAATAAATGATTCATAAACAATCACAAATTAAGGTTTAACCTCAACACACACAATTTATTCTCTACATATAGTCTAAAACAAGAACGGGTGCTACTAAAACCCAATCAAAGTCACTATCTCCAAACTGCGGAAGACTTCACCAAATACTTACACTTGTGAAAGACTAAAGCACAACTCTTCATAGTACTGCTAGAATCAAACCCCCAACTGCAACCTGATGCACATGCCGACAAATAAAAATGTTAGGCTTAATGCCTAGTGAGCTCAAGAGTTTTCAACATATATAAATTAATCGTTTAAAAAGAAAGAATGCAATTAAAATCATAATCTTTCAAAATGATATGCTTCAATTATGAACACGACTCGTTTACCCAAAAATTATGCATTCTAAACGAAAGAGACACCAATATAATCGTTAACCAAACCAAAATGTTTTAAGGGCTAAGATCCCAATATAAAACGTTCTTTTGTAAATTTAGATTTAACCCAAAACTTGCTCAAAATGAGAATAGGGAGAGGACTCCCAATTTTAAAAAACGCGGGTAAAAATGTTATATCTTGAAATACCCAACACGGGTGGAACATGATACACAACTCATAAACCATAAATGAAAATCTATATAAATAAAATGCCGTGAACACGGACATTAGACTCAAAACTCACACGACCATAAAATAGACGAAATCAAATACCAAAACATGGAAATGACGTATTTCATTCAAACCTTAATATACGTGGGGAAAACCCAATATTAAGGACATCAATTACCGTCGACCACAAGAAAGCCAAAGTTGGCAAAATACGACATTAACATTTAAAATACCACGGATCGACAATGGGGAGACCCGTATACATTGAGAGTAGAGAACACACACGAGTAGGTTGCCTATACAACGTACTCGCATGTCATCTCAACGCTTCCATCTTGGGTGGCGAGAACACGTGAATGAAGCCACCCGTGATGTTATTGGATTTCACCACATATCCCGGACCTAGTTCCCATGCCACCACCGACATCACAATCCTCGGACCGTTATGCCTCTGGCCATACTCCGTCGAGTTCCACCTCAAGGACTTACAGACATGGGTGCCTATCCAATCTAGACGAGTTACAACTTGGAGGCTCGAGCCACCTATTGCCTACTCGCTAGCGAACCCAAGCGGTCAACGTTTATAACCAACCTTACCCGCTTTTCCAAAACAAACAGACTTACGTGCCTATGGATCCAATACAACACTGTCTAAAATTACATGACCCCAAATGAAAGACCAAAGCTACCGAAACATGTGACTCTCAAATGACACGAAATATACGCCATCATACTCAAAACTCCACAACTGTTTTTAAACCAGACAAATGTCCTCAAGACTCCATTTAGTCAAAACTGAGCCAAAGGCCCAACAATTTATGTAAACTCCCAAATGAAAGCCAATATAAACATTGAAACACATTTGACCAACTATTATGCAAACACACGACCGAAAATATGATTGAATCGAATCTTATCATTGGTTGAGGCAAACCATTTTCCAAATGAACTCATACCCTTATATTTCCAAAATGCCTCATAACACAATAATATGCATTTTCCGAAAAGGTTTATAAGATCAAATACACAGAATGACACTTACGTCAATTGAACTCCAATTATTGTTAGAGCACATATTTGTTGGATACAAGATCATTAATATTGAAGATGAAAGTTAAGCAAGTCAAAGCCTTAAAGTCAACTCTCAAGCATGATAGTCAAAGTCTTTGTAATAAGTCAAAGTCAATGTATTGTATTTTGTTTCCTTGTTTTAGATGATAGGTATAAATAGCCTTGTCTGTGTAGTAAGTAAGTAGGTGGTAAGTCATTGTAGAAATGAATCAGATCAGAGAAGAACCGTATGGCATATCATGCTAGAGAGAGAGTGTGTGTGATTGTAATCTTTGATTCATATTCAATGACATGTGATTTCGTTTAATTCTCATCTTGATTGTTTGAATTAGAAAGAACTTGAATTTAGGGACATTATCAATTGGTATCAGAGCAGAAGAAATTCAGAAATTGGATTAAAATTTCAAGATTTGGATTAAAATTTCAAGAACACGCAAATAGTTCTGTGAAAATTCAATTTTTGAGCTACAGTGACGTTTTTACTTTAAATTTGGTGTTTTTGTACTCGATTCTATGTTTAGAATAGATTTGATTTGAGTCGATTTGTCCAATTTACATCAGAATCGTGTGAATTTTGGATTTTTGCAATTTTAGTTAGAGTTTTTGAAGTTCACTGTGTTTAGATCAAAATTGCAATTTTGGTGTTTTGTATTGAAAATTCTCGATTGTAGTCTGTTTGTGGCATGTATTAGAAGTGATCTGCAGAGTTTCAGATCAGTTGAAGAAGGTTTGAATCGATTTCAGTTGAAAAATCAAGTTTCTGATCGAAGAACCCAAGAACTCGCTAGATTGAAAGTACGCGCAGATGAAGAACACGCAAAGGCAAGAACTCGCACAAGACAGAAGAACTCGCACAAGCCTAAAATATGTTTGATGTGAAGAACTCGCAAAGGGTTATGTGCGAGAATTAGAAACTCGCACAACCTTGCCTGCGACTTTGTACTGTTCAACTTCTTCAGTAAGCGCGAAGTGAGCTATCTGCGAGAAGTTGTGTTCTGCGAGTTTCCATTTAGCGAGAAGTTAATTGTTTGTGCGTTTGTGTTTTGCACGAAGTGAAGAGTTCAATTATTTTCTAAGTCCCGAACGTGCAGACTTATTGCGCGAAGTGTCAAGAACTCGTATGACCTTTCTTGCGCGAAGTAAAGAACTCGCACGTCCTTTGTGCGTGAACGTCTGAATTCGCACACTGTGTTCTGCAAGAAGTTCATACGTGCATAATACTGTTCTTGCGTGAAGTTCAAATTTTTCTTTGATATGCGAGTTTCATACTTAGTATTTTTCAGAGTTTTTTGAAGATTAATCAAGTTTGATTTTTTTTTCCTGTAAGATCCAGTTTATTTCTGAATTTGAAACGATCAAATTCAAGTTTTTTTTGTAAAACAAATATTCAAGATGATTTTTTTTTATGATGAAGAGAAGATTGCTAAGCTAAAAATAGAGAACAAAATCTTGCTTCCTCAGTTGACTATTATTCAAAGCGGTCAAAGAGATATTCTGATGAAAGGAAGATACTGAGAGAAGTCAGTGCGTTAAAGAAAATAAATGAAGATCTGTTGAAGCATACTTCTGGATTGGATGAACAGAAAGAAAATGTTTTGGAAGTTGAGAATTTTGAACTAAAAAGCAAGATCTCTGATTTGGAAGATCAAATTGCTCCGATTCAGCAAGTTGATACTATTGGTAAGTATGAGAAGATGGTTAAGAGTCTGGAGATTGAGAATCATGAGTTGAACAAGAAGATTTTTGTTTTGAAGATAATGATAGCTAAAGAAAGATCTGAGTCTGATAAAGAAAAGAAAGCAGTTGAGCTAAAATGTGTAACACTTTCTCAACAGATTTTAGATTTTGAGAAAGTAATCATTCTAGAAAGGGAAAAGTTTGCAAAGGAAAGAAAGGCCATTGAACAGAAGAATGTGGGAATCTTCAAAGAAATATCTGGTCAGAGAAAGGATGCTAAGAAGGACTTTGAAGAAGAAAGAAATATCTTTGAGGCAGAGATCAAGAAGCTTACTGAGAAGCTATCTGAACTATCTGAAAGTGCACAGAAAGATCAAAATACGAAGTCTGAATTCTAGTTGAAGATTTACCTACTTATCAAAGAAAGAGACAGGTATTCTTTAAAGGTAAAAGAGCTTGAACACATTATTTCAAAGGTTGTGGTGACTGAGCACACGGCTCTAGAGTCAAAAATCCACACACCTAGAAATGATTCAGCTGACTCCAAAAGGACAGCCTCAAGCTCATATCTGAAAATTGTTTCTTCAAGAAGGTCAGTTAAATCAAATGATCAGATTCGTACTACTAACATTTTCTTTGATGAAAATGTAGATGGTTTAGATACATACAGAAGAAGAAGAACGAGATATAATGAAGAAAAACTGGTCTGGAAAGTGAAACCAGTAGATGATGAAAAGGATGATGAAAAGAAGAGTGAGAAGAAAAGTAACAAATCATATGTACATACATCAAAAGCAAAGAAGAACAAAGTGTTGTAAGGTAAACCTGATCTTTCTTACTCAAGAGATCAATTGATCAGGTTGTCTAGAAAAAGGTATTGTTCTTACTGTCATACATATGATTTTGTTCATAAAGCTAGTGATCATTACTGGTATGGTTCTTATTCTATTACTCCCAATAGAACTGCAACTCACAAACATGGACCCAAATACCAGTGGGTACCAAAGCCGAAAGATGATTATGTGTTGCAGGCACCTCAAGTCAAGGGGGAGTAAGAGAACTGAGGCTTCTGAATAAATTAGTTCAAAACCCGTGCTTTAATGAACTAAAGCTTCTGGATACTACAGTTCAGGACCCATACCTCAAAGATAAGGAGTTTGACTTCAAAACACAACTGTTTAGGACTCGTACTTCAATGATCAAAAGAGATGATACTCCCGGGTTGATAAGAGATTGTACTTCTATACTCAAATGAGGAAATCAACCTTCAAAGGGGAGTACATATTTTTCTGGAAATATGCATTCGGAAGATATGATGATCTACACTTCAAGGGGAGTTATAGATCTCTATCATGTGTTTTTTCACTGACATATTTTAGATGCATATTTTCAGGGGGGGTAAAGGTTATGATTTCTGATTATTTCAAATCAGAACTCGTACACCCAATGTTTTACTGCTTTATGTCATTTTATTTTTTAATAAATGTTGTGAATAAAGTTGCTTTGACGGACTTATGACTGTTTGCAGATTGAAAGGATGCTTACAAGATCATATTTCTTTATGACTTAAAGCTGACTTCATGAGATTTAAGACTGCACGAAAAGGTTTATTTCTAAATATTAATCTCATACGTATCTGAAAGAAGGACAACTTTTAGGTATGAAAACATGTTTCTTAAAGGTTCAAACCACTTCTCGATTCTTAAATAGATTTCATGATTTGGAAGTGTGATTTTAAATGTTTTTCATTATTTGATGAGCTTAAATGTTTATAAATCGTGTGTTTCCAAAGATAAATACTTGTGTATTATCTTTTCTATATACTGTCAAGTATTCACACACACCGGTTTAATTTTTTTGTTGAATTCGTTCTTACCATGTCTCTGAATTGAATCAAATTTTCGATGGTAAAACACCCCGATTGAACTTCAAAGAATTTTGAGTGTGATTTCATTTCTAAACATTCTTCCAAGAATTGTCTGTATTTTGATTCGTATAGACATTATCTGTTATTCATGACCAAAACCTTTGATTGCTATATCATTTCATATTTGATTCATTTCATACAATGTCAGATTTTCAAACAAGTTTCTTGTCTTCATTTCATTTATTCAATATACTTGTTTTTGAAAAGTCTTCAATGTTTTAAAATGCTTAAATCTTCATGATTATCTGATTGAGCATACAGACATCTGACATGTATGTTGTGCTTTAACTGTAAAGTTAAACCAGTTGAGCAACATATTCTTTTAGGACAACATGGGTTCATTGTGAGGACTTAATTGAAACTTCTATGGATTCACGTTAACCAGTGTTTCCAACCCAAGAAGTTAATCCTTGAGTGATCGAGTGTGAGGAGTCAAAAAGAAATGAGTGTGGGTTGTGTGAAAAGGTAAAATGAAAAGGAGAGTTTGGTTAGAAGCGAGCTCAATGTTTAAAAAGAAAGAGGGTGTGAGATCAGAGTAAAAGAATATCAAACTCTGCATCAACTACTTTCTGAGTCGGGCAACCACTTTACTAGTGTTTCACAATTCTTCGTGAACATTATTGAAACAGGTAACTAGCCTATGCCAACTCTTGATTTAAAACCCCACCAGCCACTCATCTTTTTCTTAACAAAAAGATGTTTCAATATTTTCAAGGGGACGCAACACATAATCTATCTGATTTTCATTTGAAAAATCTGGATATTGAAAAAGAAGGAAGTCTGCCCCACCTTCGCACTTCGATCATGCACAATCGAGTATGTGTTTAATTACTGTTGTCTCAGTGGTTTACACAATTTTTGAGCCTTATACAAAGCAATCATCGCGTGCTTAATTCTTTCAAACACTTGCACGAACACACAAGGAAATTTGTTTTTCTTGTCATAATGTTCATATAAATATCTTTGTGGTGTTTCGATGATTGAATTGAAGACCTGGGGGAGTAAACATTACAAAAGCTCCTTTCCAATGTGTATTCGTTACACACAGTCACTTCGTGTTACTGACAGGCATCTTAACTGATTCATTTGTTGATTCAGGTGTTACATTCCTAATTTGTCTGAATTTGCAAAGATTCGGATAAATATCTTTTGAATCGATGGAGAATCATAGGCTCTTATTGTGTTGGTCCCGGATGTGCTTAACAAGTTTGTAGAAGGGGGGTTGAATACAAACACATAATTTAAAGTTTAATAAATTGTTTATTGATAAATCAAACACAATTTACAAGTCTGTTGCGGAATAAGATTAAGTAGAACTCAATCTAAACAAACTTAAGAAAACACTAAGATGGTTGCACAAGAATATAGAGAATGGGGATTGGAGAATATAGAAAACAAAGGTTTCTATATGATAGAAAGATGAAGGCTAGAGGTGAGCACACTCTTCAGATGAAGAGGTAATCTTTCTATTTATACCCTATGCATTAAATGCATGGCAGGGCACTTTACTTGTGTCCTTCATTGATTGGCTGAGAGAGTCTGACTTTGGGAGACATGCTTTCGGCCGTATCATGAACAGTGTAGTTGACAGAGTTGTTGTACGAATTGTGGCAGAGGTATGTCCGTTCTGACACATCGTACTGGTTGTGCAGGGAAAGACAAAAGAGACTTGAGGCATAAGCTAAGTGATCATCGATCGCGGAATATCTCTTCCTTCAGAGATATAAGAAGGTTCAGCTATCGCTGAAGCTTTTCCTCAGGTTTCTTCGCGTATGAGTAGAGTCGTCTTTGCTTCAATGATATCCGCATCAGGTCACTAATAGACCTGTCTTTGTTCCACAACTTCGTCTTCGATTTAGCTATGAACATCTGTTGACGCGAAACAAGTGTATCGCGTATAGTCGTCCACGATAACCAACACATACTTCTTTCCTCCTAAGCTTTGCGTTCGCATAGGACCGTACAAGTCCATATGCAACAACTCTAAAGGAGAGCTGGTACTCGGTTCAGGCTTTGGTTTGTGTGGGGCTCTCTTCATCTTTCCCTTTTCACACGCTGCACACAGGTGTTCTCTTACATAATTCAGCTCTGGAAGTCCTTTCACTAACTTGCCACTGACCAGCTTGTTGATGTACCGAAAGTTGAGGTGAGAAAGTCGTCGATGCCATAACCAGCTTTGTTGCATCGAGGCCTTTGATAGTAGACAGACCTGATTGTCAGCCTGGACCTTTGGCAAGTTGATGGTGTAGAGGTTTGACTTGCGAGTGCCGACCAAGAGTTCTTTTCCTTCTTCAGTGCGTACTGAACATGTCTTGGCCTTGAAATTAACCTCTAAGTCTTTGTCGCAGAATTGGCCAATGCTGAATAGGTTATGCCCTAAGCCTTCAACGTAACTCACCTTCTTGATCATAAGATTTTCATGTACAACATCACCATATCCCAGAATAGGTGAAAATTGATCATTCCCAAAATGAATTATGCCGCAGTATTTGTCCGTAAAATTAGACAACATACTCTTCTGCCCGGTCATATGCTTGGAACACCCGCTATCCAAGTACCACATATGACGGGTCTGCACAACACAAATCAAGAAAGAAGAGGTTTAGGAACCCATTTTAAAATGGGACCTCCATTGTTAGTACTTGATTTTGGTACCCATTTAAATTTGGGTCCGCTTTTTCTTTGAAAACCAGAAGCATGATAAGACGAATGATAATGATAAGATGAAACATTATATGAACCATACCAAACATCAGAATATTTACGAGAAGCATAATCACATTCACCATAATTTAAAAACTTTTTATTTGATGGTGCTAACTGGAATAATTGCTTTATAGAGTACTTCTTGCGAGAATCAACAAGATTAGATTTAAAAGTAGCAACATTCACAATCACATCATCTTTACTAGAAGTCTTTTTATTCAAAATAAAACTAGAACTAGATTTAGCTTTCTCGTCTATCTTATGTTTCGGTATCCATGCAGTCTTAACTCCAACCCTTTGCTTTCTCAAATCTGAAACATGTGAAACTTTAGAGTTAGAATGATGAGAATTAAGAGAATGCTTCTTCTTTGGCTTACCAGTGTGGATCGGTTTCTATGAAAGCTGAGCTTTTTGTTTCTTACCTTTTGCTTTCTTTGATTTCACAAAAACTGATTTATCAACTTTCGTTGATGTTTCACCTTTGTCAAAAACACTGGGTAATCCAAAAGAATTAACAACACAAGATGAATGATCAGGTAGTTTAGAAGTAAAATCAAATTGAGCAACACTATCATTCAAAACACCTTCAGAGTTTAAGAAATTAAGCTCAGTCTTAAGTGAACCAGATCTGTCATCAGAATTTAAAACCTTGAAGAATTTAGGAAAATTAGTAGTTTTGAACACTGTCGAAAATACAGTTTGTTCTAAATCCATCAAAATTCTTTCTTTTGTAAGAGTATTCTCGAGTTCAGAAATTTTACTTTCCAAAACTAGAGGAGGCACGTAAAGCTTACCTTCGATGGGTTTAGCCTCCAACTCTTGTACAGAATAACTCTCAAAGTAATCATTTGAAATAAATTTTGATTTATTAGAACTATAACTGTTATTCAGCTTCTCATAGCGAAATGGAAGTTGAACTTTAGATGTGCTCTTTCTTTTATCATATTCCATGGCTTTATCTTTTTCAGACAGACTAGTCCAAAAGGGTTTGAGTTCAGGATGTTGAGGAGCCAACAACATAAACCCAAAGTCATAAAGTGCAGGCACTTCAGATATAACCTTTTTGAGATGATGTGGGTTCTTGTAACCAAGTCCCCAAGTATCAGGTTTCTCTTTAGGTTTGTTCAAATGAATAGTGTGTTCTGTTTGACCTAAAGAATGTAATTTCTCTTCCAAAGCATTTACCTTGTCTATTAAAGAATTCTTTTCTTTTGAAGTAGAAAAATACCTTTTAGAAATCTCTATAGACTTAAACTCACATTCTTTATATTTAGAAACAGTTTCAGATAACTCTTTATGAATTATAATCTTTTCTTTAGCGCAGGTGTCTATATTTTTATGCAAAGTTTCAATTAATACATTTTTCTCAGCAATATCATTACTAAGCTTGTGTATAGATTGATTTTTCTCATTTATGACACCTTTCTCTCGCTTCAGTTTAGACTCTAATTCTTGGAGTTTAGACATCATGGCATGCATTTGGTTCAGAAAATCAGATTCAGTTAAGTTACATACCTCATCATTGTCTCCATCATCAGAATCAGCTTCAGCTTCTGACTGGTTCTTCCCCATCAAGCACAGATGTGCTGTCTCATCCTTCTCTCCTTCTTCAGACTCTTGATCCGAATGGTGGATCCAGTATTCATCCTCCGCCATTAATGCTTTTCCAACCTCTTGTTGCTTGTCTAGAAGCATCTTATTCTTGTAATATTCGGAGTTTCGGACTTTAGGTTTTCGGCAATCCTTGGCAAAATTACTGAATCTGCCACAGTTGTAGCACTTCATTGGTTCTTCCTTCTTGAACTCATCAGCTCCATCCTTCTTCTTGTCTTCTGGTCTCTTTTCTTCAACTTTCTCCTTATGCTTGTAGTTATTCGGATCAGACGAGTACCTCTGACTATTGGAGTTTGGCTTTTTATAGAACTTCTTTTAGAAAGCCTTGGTTAACATTAGCATGGCTTCCTTCAGTTGTTCACAATCGTCAGAGTCAGACTTTGCCTCACTATCCGCTTCTTCAGACTCAGATGTTATCACCTTCTTCTTCTTAGACCTTTTCTTGACAACAAGAGCAACTGGATCAACAACTTATTTGTCAGCCTTCTTCATCTCAGCCTTGATTTCATCCACCTCTTCCTCATTCTGTTTGAGGATTTCATAAACTTCATGAAGTGGAATGTCATTCAGATCTTTCAACTGCCTCATCTGTCTTGTGAATCTTTTCCATTCTGGCTGAAGGTTGCTGAGAAATTTCACATTAAGCTCAACTTGAGATTTGTTGATCTTGTTCTTGCTGAGCTCATTCAGCAATGTGACAAATCTGTCATAAGTGGCTTCAAGTGATTCTCCAGCTTTGGCTTTGAATTCTTCATAGTTATTCAAGCAGTTGGAAACTTTAAACTGATTGCCGACTTTTGATCCAATCATCATCTTCTCCAATTGATCCCACATTTGCTTGCCGGTATAGGATATGACCGGGATTGTGTGAGTACCGGTCGATTGATAAGATGTGGTCGACTGATAGTGAAAGGACCGATGGTGGTCTTACACCGATAGTGTCAAAGACCGATAGAGGTCTTCGACCGGTAATGGTTTTTAACCGGAAGTAAGCTTTGACCGATAAAGGTCTTAGACCGGGGTGAATTGTGAGTGTATCGGTCAAACGCAATAGACCGATAAAAGATGTTCGACCGGAAGAAATCAAAGACCGATATGTTCTTAAGTTCTTCGACCCAGAAACCAAAAATCAGCCCAGAAAACACACTATATCTCGAATTAAACAACCAAACTTTGCCAAAACAATCAAATAACCAAATTGAACAGATTCCAACCAATTAATTTCAATAAAAAACACTTTAAGAACAAATTGATTGAAGACACAGTGCGATACAAAACCGAACCCAGAATTTCCAAAAACACCAGATTGATAATCAAAAACGATGTAATAATTAAATCTAACAATACCAAATCAAAAGAATATGCATATCAATGACAACCCAATAAATAAACACTTGAATGAACAATCACACAATAAAAATTTTGAATCTTTGACAGAAGAATAGAACTGAACAAAAACTTATTCAATTCAATCTGTTTAGCTCTGATACCAATTGCGTGTCCCAATACGCAATCATTCAATCAAGTAAACAAATAATTAACACAATAAGCAAACCTGATATATTGATTCAACAAATTACAAGCTTGAAGAAATCGATCTATCTCTCTGTTTCCTCTTGTTCACGGCGCCAACAGCTAGCCTCACAAACAATAATTTTCTCAATTAAGATCCTTAACCCTAATTACCACTAAAATAAGACTATTTATACTTAGGCTAATAAGCTTAATGGGCTTGACAAGGTTTAGGCCCAACAACTAAAACTAAACTTATTTAACTTAAAACTAATAAATAAAATAAGTAAACAGACTTTGACTATTTATTACAAAAGGACCCTAGACTATTTGTTGAGACGACTTTATCAGCTTTGACTTCAGTTTTCCATCTTCAGATAATTATGATCTTGAATCCAATAAATATGTGCTTTAACAGATCTCTCGCTTAGAAACTTTCTCACTACCCCAACGGTCATCATACCAAGTTAGTTCAAGTATACATATGTAACGTGTAGGTTCACCATAACACTGGCCAAGTGCCATTATGAACGTACCGTACATAATCATCCTAGCGACCCTCGACAAGTTTCCCTATTCTAGCGACTCGATCAACCCCAAAATATCTTATCTTAAGGTACCTAATGTGAAATTTCATTTTCAATCACCTAAAAGAACGCTAGTTTGAGTCTAGGCATCCAAAAATCAATACCTAATTCTCTCAAACTCAAGCTCTGATACCAACTTGTAACTCCCTCAAATCTGGAAATAGCAACCAATTTAAAATTTTCTAAATTCATCAATAAATGATTCATAAACAATCACAAATTAAGGTTTAACCTCAACACACACAATTTATTCTCTACATACAGTCTAAAACAAGGACGGGTGCTACTAAAACCCAATCAAAGTCACTATCTCCAAATTGCAGAAGACTTCACCAAATACTTACACTTGTGAAAGACTAAAGCACAACTCTTCATAGTACTACTAGAACCAAACCCCCAACTGGAACGTGATGCACATGCCGACAAATAAAAAGGTTAGGCTTAATGCCTAGTGAGCTCAAAAGTTTTCAACATATATAAATTAATCATTTAAAAAGAAAGAATGCAATTAAAATCATAATCTTTACAAATGATATGCTTCAATTATGAACACGACTCGTTTACCCAAAAATTATGCATTCTAAACGAAAGAGGCACCAATATAACCATTAACCAAACCAAAATGTTTTAAGGGCTAAGATCCCAATATAAAACGTTCTTTTGTAAATTTAGATTTAACCCAAAACTTGCTCAATATGAGAATAGGGAGAGGACTCCCAATTTTATAAAACGAGGGTAAAAATGTTATATCTCGAAATACCCAACACGGGTGGAACATGATACACAACTCATAAACCATAGATAAAAATATATATAAATAAAAATGCCGTGAACACGGACATTAGACCCAAAACTCACACAACCATAAAATGGACGAAATCAAATATCGAAACGTGGAAATGACGTATTTCATTCAAACCTTAATATACGCGGGGAAAACCCAATATTAAGGCCATCAATTACCGTCAACCACACGAAAGCCAAAGTTGGCAAAATACGACATTAACAATTAAAATACCATGGATCGATGATGGGGAGACCCGTATACGTTGAGAGTAGAGAAACACACTAGTAAGCCGCCCATACAACGTACTCGCATGTCATCTCAACGCTTCCATCTTGGGTGGCGAGAACACGTGAATGGAGCCACCCGTGATGTTATTGGATTTCACCACATATCTCGGACCTAGTTCTCATGCCACCACCGACATCACAATCCTCGGACCATTATGCCTCTGGCCATACTCCGTCGAGTTCCACCTCAAGGACTTACAGACATGGGTGCCTATCCAATCTAGACGAGTTACAACTCGGAGGCTCGAGCCACCTATTGCCTACTCGCTAGCGAACCTGTTAGGTCTGATTTTATAGTAATCATTGTATTTATAGGACTTGGTCAATACTGTGTTTAGTGCTTATCAGTATTGTATTTGACCAAGGGTATTTAAGTCCCTTTGGTCTTGTTGGTTGTAACTTTGAACACGCACATCTAATACAATTCCTACTTTGAGCCTCTATTGTCTCTCTCTCTACTTTCTCTCTCTAAGGATTTAGAGATTCTTGGTTAACAGAACCCAAGCGGTCAACGGTTATAACTAACCTTACCCGCTTTTCCAAAACAGACAGACTTACGTGCCTATGGATCCAATACAAACTGTCTAAAATTACATGACCCCAAATGAAAGACCAAAGCTCCCAAAACATGTACTCTCAAATGACACGAAATATACGCCATCATACTCAAAACTCCACAATTGTTTTTAAACCGGACAAATGTCCTCAAGATTCCATTTAGTCAAAACCGAGTCAAAGGCCCAATAATTTACGTAAACTCCCAAATGAAAGCCAATATAAACATTGAAACACATTTTACCAACTATTATGCAAACACATGACCGAAAATATGATTGACTCGAATCTCATCATTGGTTGAGGCAAACCATTTTCCAAATGAACTCATACCCTTATATTTCCAAAACGCCTCATAACACAATAATATGCATTTTCCGAAAAGGTTTATAAGATCAAATACACAGAATGACACTTACGTCAATTGAACTCTAATTATATATGTAAAATTATCAAAGAAACTCTTCAACATGATTTATTTATAAAATTCTCAAAGATCCCAAAATGGGTGTTTCACCATTTTTATAAAAAAACTAAACATTTCCAAATAACCAAAACTTATCAGGTGATCAACAGTTAACAATTTAATGTAAAACACAAAACACTTTAAAATGAACATTTTGGCATGTACACCGTTTTCACAAATCAACTTGAACTCACATTACTATATTTAGGCTAAATCTAGATTTTACCCCAACTTGAGCTTCCTTGATTAAACTTGAATCCACAAGCCAAATATTCCAAAACCTAGATCCAAAAGTTTCCAACCATAAATATCCATATCCAAACGTTTAGAATAGATCCCCAAACATTTTATATCAAAATCTTCATTTTGGCCAAAACCCTAATTTTGACCTAATTTCTCCAAAATCATCAAATCTAAAATTTGAGAAACAAAAACACTAGGAAGTCATAAATAGAGCATTTATAACTTATATCAAAGTTTAGAAACTTTGAGTATGAACTCACCACTTGGGTTTTGGTGAAAACCTAGAAAACCCCAAATTCTTGAAGATGGAGGTGAAGATGATGAGCTCTTGACCTTTGCTTACAATCCACCGCCAAATACTCTTTAATCCTCCCAAAAATAACACTCTAAACTTGAAAATCTCTCAAAAACGAAATCGTAGCATTTTGAATCGCCCAAAACGGAGTAGAAATGAGCAAGATATGACCAAATGAAGAAAATCCTGATTTTATGCACAGTGAGATTGGCGCGACCCTGACATGCTACAGTGCCATTTGTCACTGTAGCAGGCACTGTCGCGCGAGATGGCCTGACCCTGATATGCTACAGTGACATTTGTCACTGTAGCGGGCACTATCGTGCGAGATATACTCGAGTCCTTTGCCTCTCGCGACCCTGCCATGCGACAGTGCCATCTGTCACTGTCGTAGGCACTGTCGCGCGGAATGTACCGAGGCCTTTTTCGACGGCTTTCCCGATCGTTTTCCCGACCGTTCTTTGACCGTTCTCTCGGGCATTCCTAGACCTTTATCCCATCCATTCCTCGACTGTTCTCTCAAAACATTCGATGCTATTATACTAGTTATTAGCCATTGCCATAATTACATGGCACATTCGTTGGGATGACCAACCACTTGGTAATCGCCGTTGCTATTGTGACATATGTCACAGCTGCATGGCACTATAGCCGGGACTACCACACTTTCAGTACCATTGGTGATATTGTGACATACGTCACAACCACATGTCACTATAACCGAGACAACCATACTCTTAGTACCATTGGTGCTATTGTGACAAATGTCACAACCACATGGCACTATAGCCAAGACAACCATACTCTTAGTACCATTGGTGCTATTGTGACAAATGTCACAACCACATGGCACTATAGCCGAGACAACCATACTCTTAGTACCATAGGTGCTATTGTGACAAATGTTACAACCACATGGAACTATAGCCGAGACAACCATATGTGGTTCTTTCTTTACCTATTCACCCAGTTCAACACCTTTCTTCAATTGGGATGGAAATTTAGGGTGTAACAAAATTTGACTCAGTTTTTTAGGAAAGAAACATTTTGTCTAACAAAGTCAAACAACTAGAAGTGACAAATGTTGAATTATCTGAACAAGTTTCTGCTGATACAATTGTTCAATCTCCGTATGATAATTCAACTGAGTTTGTGTGTTCATTTATAATAGTTTCTAGTTCAATTCATGAAAACGTTTCTTTAAAAAGAGATGTCAAATCAAAAGTTTTTCAAATTGGCCAGATCTGTCCTTCTAATCACTTTTATAATCATTCTATTGATGGTTCAGATAATAATGTTTTTAAGCTTCAGGATAATCATGTTTTCAAAAGAGTGAAAATGGTTTGGAGAGTTAAAGGTTCAACTTCTGAAAAAGGTGTTCAGAAATCATGTGTGCCCACATCAAATGCCAGAAAGAACAATGTCCCTAAAGGTAATTTTTTTGCTAAACCCGATTTTGTTTATTCTGTAAATCACTTAATCAGTTTAGCTCAAAAGAACATTTGTAGTTCTTATTGTGGTTCAAATGATTTTATTCACAAAGATTATGTCCATCATTGGTATGGAACTTATAGAGTTGCTTCCAGTCGAATTGCAACTAACAAGTCAGGACATCATGTGATTTAAATGTCTAGCATAAATAATATCTTATTTTTATTGCAATTAGTTCCAGTGGGTACCAAAATCTACTTCATCTGTTTTGCAGGCACATCATGTGTAGGGGGAGTAAGAAATATTGGGTGACAGAATGATAGTTGGGTATGTTACAAATCACATGGTAGAACTAGCATGTATCGAGATAGGACTTGTCCCTCCTTTATGACGGGAGTGATGTCTCTGGGCCCTTGATAAATATATACTGAGTAAATGCAAGCATGCTCAGATAATTGATATAAGATGTCATGATCTGTTTTATCAGTATATTAGAGAATTAAGAAACTAGAGATTGGACCTAACGAGAATGACACATTCAATGTCTCGTGTTCAATCTGGACATCAAGGACAAAAGAATTAAATGTATAAACTAAAATTGAATACAAGCCGATAATTGTTGAATCAGTGATTCTCGTCATTTGGGTGACGGTGATGTATTGCTAGATACCACTCAACGTTTATAAATATAAATACAAGATTTATATTTATTTCCAACATGTCGAGAACCCAATGGGTCACACGCTTTGAACATATTTGAGTAAGGAGTTTTAATAATTAAAATGTTTAATTATTATGTCTGATTTCTATTGATTTAATATGATTAAATAAAAATCAGATATTATTTATGCTATGTAACACCCCAGATTTCCGTTGTGTAACCTTGCTATTCTTTTGTTAAGCTTTTGTCGTTAGCTCCGTGGTTGGTTGGTTGTCGTTTTGGTTTTTGTGAAGTTTGGGGAGAAACAGTGAATTACGCGAGTTACACCGCGACTAGAGGTCGCGGCACAACCCGCGTAACCCTCTGTTGGATATGGATTTTGAGAACTATGCGAGTTATACCGCAACTAGAGGTCGCGGCACAACCCGCGAAACCCACTGGATGATTAGGGTTTTTGGGACACGGGCGAGTTATACCGCGAGTTGAAGTCGCGGCATAACCCGCGTGGTTGCTTTGACCGCCTTAAGAGGTTCAGTTTCCCAAAATTCTTTATCACAAATCTCAATATATCTTTCTCTCTCTAATTCTCTCTCTCTCTCTCTCTTTATCTTTCGATCTTCGAAGTCTCGTTTGGTTGCTAGTTTTCGGTGTTTCTAGCAAGGGGTCGGTGTTTTAAGCTTCACCTCTTCGTCGTGATCGTTATCTGGTTTTCTAGGTTTTATTCCAAAAACCTATCGGTGAGTTCCTACTACCATTTTACAAACTTTATACATATCAAAACTCTTATTTGCGAAATCTGAAGTATTTCTACGATATGATTTTATGTTCTAAACATTTTGATATAAATGAAGTTTTAGTGAATCTCGGGTTTCCCGGTCAGATTTGACCAAAATGACGGGTCCCGCCTTATTGAAGTAAAATGATGTTTTACTTGCACATTATGTGGTCGTTTGAAAAGGATGTTTATGAACTCATTTTAAATTATTTTCATTCTTACCAGAAGTTGAACTGAGAATAGCATTTTGTTTATAAAATGTACTTATACCATATATTTATTTATGGTTGGTCACATATGTTGTTGTGACGAGTCCTTACCATTACTAGTGGATCCCTAGGTTTTGGAGTAGACTGTGTTATTGGGATGTAATATTCCTCATTTTGTAACTATGGATGCATATGTTCCTAGAGGGCAACTTGGTACGATTATGTGAGGCCGGATACTAGCCATGGTTCATAGTGATCCTAGTGAAGGAGTATACATTGGTTTCCCTTGGGAGCGCGATCTCACCTCGTAGCACGGACTCTAGTTCATTGCTGAGGACTCCAAGTATTTATCTCATAACTCGGATTTGTGGTCTACTTTGTGTTACACTACTATCCTTGGTAAAATGGTCCTTTTATCACCGTTTAAGAGTTTTGGACCGAAGAGGCCCGGTTGTGGCGAAATGTTATCTTTACGAACTAAACCTTTATGAAAAGATTTCTTTATGATACTGATGTTTATATCTTTCGATCTTTATAAACTGTATGTTCTCACCAGGCTTTAAAGTCTGACACTTTTTCTCAAATGATATGTATAACAGGTTTCCCTTAGCGGTGGGATGCACCGGGTTTTGAGAGACGAGTTGGGTCTCGGGGCTTTTTGAGAGGATTAAAGTGTTGATAGTTAGGCATTGTTAAGTCCCATTCTTTTGATGATTAATGGATGTCAACTGATGTAATCTAGATAGTTATGTTTAGATTAGTCTGTTGATGAATTCTAAATCCGTACAGGTTTTTGTAAAGTCTTAAGGACTGACACACCTTTTCGAGAGGTTTATATCAATGTAGTTGTCTTATTGCCTTATTTATGAAGTTTTAATTTACTCTGATTTTTAGGGTGTTATAGGTTGGTATCAGAGCTCTAGTTTAAGCGAACTAGGCATGAATGTAAGATGTCTAGACTTAGACTGAGTATGCTAAGAATTGATCTGCGAGATTGGGTAGAACTTCTAAGATGAGTTAGTCTTAGAGTCAACGGAAAGTACGTTTATCAGGCGTTGTGGTGATCGTGACGAGAACTTTTATGTGTTATATGTTCATAATTTCACTTAGCTAATGTCATTATGAAGATATCGTACGTAAGTGTGCTTGAATTTCTATTGCTATGACAATTGGTAATGTGGTAGTACGTTTCCTTTGTATTATTCAATCTCTCTCTTATCTCTGTCTATGTTCTGTGAAGCAGTTCAGTATGGTGAATACGCGTGGTATACCGCGTACTCGTGTTGATGGTCTGGAAGCGACAGCCTCCACCGCTGATCGGCCGGAAGGAGTTGAGGTTGTCGTGCGTCCGCCAGTTCAGCAGGTACTGGGTGGGGGGCCAGAGGTCATTCCGCGAGTAGACCTGGCTTCGTCTCACCCAGTCATCGGGGATGCTAATCCCCAGTCCGAATTGTTGGCCAGCGTGATGTTGGCAATGAGGGAAGAGATGGCAAAGCAGCAGGAGTTTCTGCTGAAAGCAATGGAGGACCGCGACGTAAACAATCGGATAAGTGAGACGGTTGTGGAGAACGTCGTAGCAGGTTCTGGAGGCGATGGTATAAGGGTCACAGCGGTAGAGCGCGGGATTTCTGGTGCTCCGGGGAATAGGAAGAGTTGTTCCTATAAGTCCTTTCTGAGTTGCGGACCGCCGGAATACTTTGGTTCTGATGACCCGGTGGTGTGCGTAAAGTGGATCCGAGCGGTTGAGCAAGCTTTTGGCTCTTCCGAATGTGGTGATGATCAGAGGGTGCGGTTCGGTACCTAACTGCTGAGGGACACTGCACTCATCTGGTGGAATATCATCCAATCCACTCTATCTCCTGAAGTGTTGGCTCAGTTGTCTTGGGCCGAGTTCAAGAAGAAGCTGCTAGAGGAATTCTGCAACGAGAGGACCATGGACCGAATTGAGAAAGAATTCCGGTCTTTGGTGAAGGGAAGCCTGACGGTGAGGGAGTACACCCGTCAGTTCATGGAGAAGCTAGATCTGGTGGGGCATGTTGCCCCAACAGAAAAGGATAAGATGAAGGCCTATCTGAATGGCCTACCTGCGGACATGCAACCTATGGTCCACAATTCTAAAGCTTCTAACCTCCGTGAGATGATTGAAGAAGCTCAGTACATGGAAGAGATGTTCGCGAAGAGCAAATCTGAGAAAGCAGTGGTGGTGCCTGATAAGAGAAAGTGGGAAGGCAGCTCAGTACCTCCCAAGCGGGCCCGATCTTTCGTCGGAAATCGCAACTTCAACAGTTATCAGGAAGCAAAGTGGTGCCCGAAGTGTCGAACCAAGCATCACGGTAACTGCTACAGCAATTCTCAAACTTGTTATAAGTGTGGGAAGCTTGGTCACACTTTCAGAGATTGCCCGGTAAGAGGACTCGTCTATTATGAGTGCAAGGCACCGGGGCATGTGAGAAGAGATTGCTCGAAGCTTGTGTCGGGTAACGCGCCAGCAAAGAAAGAGAACCCGCCGAAGTTTCCGGGTCGAGCATTTCAGATGACGGCCGAAGAGGCCAGAGCATCCACTGACGTGGTATCGGGTATTTTCCTTATAAACTCTGTACCTGCTCGTATTTTGTTCGATACGGGTGCTAGTTTCTCTTTCGTATCTGAATTGTTTCGTCAGAAAACTTCTATGCCCACTACTAGTCTTGAGGATGCATTAGTGGTAGAAATAGCCGATGGTAGTCAAGTTCTGATCCACGAGGTTCTGAAGCAGTGTATTCTTTGTATCGAAGGGAGAGATTTCTCGATCGATCTACTATCGATGTTAATCGGGGGTTTTGATGTTGTGGTCGGTATGGATTGGTTGACAAACAATCATGCCGAGATCATATGTTCCAAGAAATTGATTCGACTTCCCAACCCCTCTGGTGAAGTCGTTGTCATCTATGGGGAAAGGAGGAAGGGTGAAGTGGCAATAATCGCAATGGCAAAGGCACGCAAGTGTCTAGTAAAAGGATGTTCGTCTTTCCTAGCCTATGTGATCGATGCCAAGCTAGAGAAGTCAAGGCTGGAAGATGTGAAGATCGTGCGTGAGTTTCCAGATATCTTTCCGGACGACTTGCCCGGGTTGCCACCCAATCGTCAGGTAGAGTTTCGGATTGATCTTGTGTCTGGCGCTGCACCGATCGCTAAAGCACCTTATCGTTTAGCGCCATCGGAGATGCAAGAGATGGTAGCACAACTCCAAGAGCTATTGGAGAACGGATTTATAAGATCGAGTTCGTCACCTTGGGGAGCTCCGGTCTTATTTGTCAAGAAGAAGGATGGCACAATGAGAATGTGCATTGACTATCGTGAGTTGAACAAAGCTACAGTGAAGAACAGGTATCCGCTTCCGAGAATAGACGACTTGTTCGATCAACTTCAAGGAGCGGGTTGTTTTTCCAAAATCGACTTACGTTCGGGTTATCACCAAGTGAAGGTAAGAGAAGATGATGTTCCGAAGACAGCTTTCAGAACACGTTACGGCCATTACGAATTTCTTGTAATGCCTTTTGGTCTAACGAACGCACCAGCTGTGTTTATGGACTTAATGAATAGAGTGTGCCGACCATTCCTCGACAAGTCGGTCATTGTATTCATTGATGACATACTCGTGTATTCCAAGAGTGAGTTAGAGCACGAGCAACATTTACGTGAAGTTCTGGAAGTTTTGAGAAAGGAAAGGTTGTACGCCAAGTTTTCCAAGTGCGACTTTTGGCTTAAAGAAGTACAGTTTCTGGGTCACGTAGTCACTCAGGTCGGAGTGAAGGTTGATCCCTCCAAGATTGAAGCTATGATGAATTGGGAGCCTCCTAAGAGTCCATCCGAGATCCGAAGTTTCTTGGGTCTGGCGGGATACTACAGGAGATTTATCCAAGACTTTTCGAAGATCGCTTCTTCCTTGACAGTTCTGACTCGGAAGAACGTGAAGTTTGAATGGACCGAAACCCAAGAGAAGGCGTTCCGGATCCTTCAAAAGAAGTTGTGTGAAGCTCCGATCTTGACGTTACTTGAAGGGTCGGAAGATTTCGTGGTTTACAGCGACGCTTCAAAGATGGGATTGGGTTGTGTATTGATGCAACGAGGCAAGGTAATCGCTTATGCCTCGAGGCAGCTCAAAATACACGAGCAGAATTATCCAACTCATGATTTGGAGTTAGCGGCAGTGGTGTTCGCTCTGAAGCTCTGGAGACACTACCTCTACGGCACGAAGTGTACTCTTTACACGGATCACAAGAGCCTGAAGTATGTCTTTGATCAGAAAAAGCTGAATATGAGGCAAAGGCGGTGGCTCGAGTTGCTGAAAGATTACGACTGTGAATTACTTTACCATCCAGGTAAGGCGAACGTGGTGGCCGATGCGCTAAGTCGGAAGGACTATAGCGGGAGTATTCGGGCTACCCATTCAAGAATTGAGCTTGTGTCTAGTCTTGTTGAGAAGATCAAGACATCTCAGATGGAAGCATTGTTGGAAGAGAATCTAGAAGATGAAGTCATGACTAAGCAGCGTTTGCTCTTAACGGAAGATAGCCGTGGAGTGAAACTGTTCAGTGGTCGTGTGTGGGTGCCCAAGATTGGGGGTAACCGTGATCTGTTGTTAGAAGATGCACACAAATCTAAGTATTCCATACATCCGGGAAGCACAAAGATGTACAGGGACTTGAAGCTGTACTATTGGTGGCCGGTAATGAAACTTGATGTAGCGCGTTACGTTGAGCGTTGTGTGACGTGTTCGCAAGTTAAGGCCGAACATCAGAGACCATATGGGAGTCTTCAGTCTTTAGAGATTCCCGAGTGGAAGTGGGAGCATATCACCATGGACTTCGTGACGAAGCTACCTAAAACTCTTCGAGGTCATGATACCATTTGGGTGATAGTTGATAGATTGACAAAGAGCACTCACTTCTTGGCTATGCGAGAGACTCTACCGATGGATAAGTTAGCAAAGCTTTATATCGATGAGGTGGTCTCGAGGCACGGCATACCATTGTCGATCGTGTCGGATCGCGACAGTCGGTTCACTTCGAACTTCTGGAATGGATTTCAGAAAGAGCTTGGTACTCGAGTGAAATTGAGTACGGCTTACCATCCACAAACCGACGGGCAGAGCGAGCGAATGATCCAAAACTTGGAAGACATCTTGAGGTCGTGTGTCATCGATTTCGGGGGTAGTTGGGACACTCACCTGCCTTTGGTGGATTTTGCTTACAACAATAGCTACCACTCGAGTATCGGAATGGCACCCTTTGAGGCTTTGTATGGGCGAAAGTGTCGGACTCCCGTGTGCTGGCTCGAAGCGGGAGAAAAGCAGTTTGCCGGACCTGAAATCGTGCAAGAGACTGCCGATAAGGTCAAGTGCATTCGTGAAAGAATAAAAGCGGCTCAAGATCGTCAGAAGAGCTATGCCGATAAGAAGAGGCGACCGATGGAATTCCAAGTAGGCGACCGCGTTATGCTTAAGGTATCGCCATGGAAGGGCATTATACGGTTCGGAAAACGTGAGAAGTTGAGTCCCCATTTCCTCGGACCTTTTAAAGTGCTTAAACGGGTGGGTTTGCAAGCCTACCAGTTGGAACTGCCACCGGAGTTGAGTAGAATACACAACACGTTTCATGTTTGCTACCTCCGGAAGTGTTTGACGGTGGAAGACAGCGTCATTCCCCTCTCAGAATTAAGGGTTGACGAAGGCAACTGTTGTGTGGAAGAACCCGACGCCATCTTAGAGAGAAAGTCTAAGAAGTTGCGTCATAAAGAAGTCACCTTGGTCAAGGTGCAGTAGAAGCATCATCGAGAGCGAATGTGACGTGGGAAGCCGAGGAGGATATGAAGCGAAGATATCCTCATCTTTTCGAATAGTTAGGATTTCGGGGACGAAATCATTCCCAAGTTGGGGAGGATTGTAACACCCCGGATTTCCATTGTGTAACCTTGCTATTCTTATTTTAAGCTTTTGTCGTTAGCTCCGTGGTTGGTTGGTTGTCGTTTTGGTTTTTGTGAAGTTTGGGGAGAAACAGTGAATTACGCGAGTTACACCGCGACTAGAGGTCGCGGCACAACCCGCGAAACACACTGGATGATTAGGGTTTTTGGGACACGAGCGAGTTATGTCGCGAGTTGAAGTCGTGGCATAACCCGCGTGGTTGCTTTGACCGCCTTAAGAGGTTCAGTTTCCCAAAATTCTTTATCACAAATCTCAATATATCTTTCTCTCTCTAATTCTCTCTCTCTCTCTCTCTCTTTATCTTTCGATCTTCGAAGTCTCGTTTGGTTGCTAGTTTTCGGTGTTTCTAGCAAGGGGTCGGTGTTTTAAGCTTCACCTCTTCGTCGTGATCGTTATCTGGTTTTCTAGGTTTTATTCCAAAAACCTATCGGTGAGTTCCTACTACCATTTTACAAACTTTATACATATCAAAACTCTTATTTGCGAAATCTGAAGTATTTCTACGGTATGATTTTATGTTCTAAACATTTTGATATAAATGAAGTTTTGGTGAATCTCGGGGTTCCCGGTCAGATTTGACCAAAATGACGGGTCCCGCCTTATTGAAGTAAATGATCTTTTACTTGCACATTATGTGGTCGTTTGAAAAGGATGTTTATGAACTCATTTTAAATTATTTTCATTCTTACCAGAAGTTGAACTGAGAATAGCATTTTGTTTATAAAATGTACTTATACCATATATTTATTTATGGTTGGTCACATATGTTGTTGTGACGAGTCCTTACCATTACTAGTGGATCCCTAGGTTTGGAGTAGACTGTGTTATTGGGAGGTAATATTCCCCATTTTATAACTATGGATGCATATGTTCCTAGAGGGCAACTTGGTACGGTTATGTGAGGCCGGATACTAGCCATGGTTCATAGTGATCCTAGTGAAGGAGTATACATTGGTTTCCCTTGGGAGCGCGATCTCACCTCGTAGCACGGACTCTGGGTTCATTGCTGAGGACTCCAAGTGTTTAGCTCATAACTTGGATTTGTGGTCTACTTTGTGTTACACTACTATCCTTGGTTTAAATGGTCCTTTTATCACCGTTTAAGAGTTTTGGACCGAAGAGGCCCGGTTGTGGCGAAATGTTATCTTTACGAACTAAACCTTTATGAAAATATTTCTTTATGATACTGATGTTTATATCTTTCGAGCTTTATAAACTGTATGTTCTCACCAGGCTTTAAAGTCTGACACTTTTCTCAAATGATATGTATAACAGGTTTCCCTTAGCGGTGGGATGCACCGGGTTTTGAGAGACGAGTTGGGTCTCGGGGCTTTTTGAGAGGATTAAAGTGTTGATAGTTGGGCATTGTTAAGTCCCATTCTTTTGATGATTAATGGATGTCAACTGATGTAATCTAGATAGTTATGTTTACATTAGTCTGTTGATGAATTCTAAATCCGTACAGGTTTTTGTAAAGTCTTAAGGACTGACACACCTTTTCGAGAGGTTTATATCAATGTAGTTGTCTTATTGCCTTATTTATGAAGTTTTAATTTACTCTGATTTTTAGGGTGTTACATGCTAGACATAAAATAAGTTTATCAGGGATGGTCTTTGTAACGGAATGTGTAATACCCGGAAAATTCAGATAAGATTGTTTGGCGTGTCGTGTCCCATCTTCGGGATTAGTGGAGACTCGAACCTAAATTTCAGCCTAGAACCCCTCTATAACCCTTGACACTTAAGCTTGGGCTCATAAACGTCGAAACGAAGAGTTTTTGGGGCGAATCAGGGCTGGCGCGAGAGTGACTCGCGATTGTGACAGTGGCACAATCGTCTGTCACAATCGCATGACCTATACCGCGCGGGGGTGTGGTTCAGCGACAATGCCTCGGCGACATTGCCACTGGGCATAGTCGCCATAGTCGCCGGGCAATGTCGCCCCCGACGTCTGTTCGTATAAAATATGAGCTTAACCTATTTTTCACCCTATTTCTGCTACCACTCGTTTTGGAGGCGATTTTGGGAGACTAGGGACGATTTCCTCTCTTCCTTACCTTTTCCTTCATCAAATCTTCACCCAAGGTTAGTTGTTGCATCTTTTAGGTCTCAAGTTTGTGTTTGGGATGTTTATTGCAAGGTTTCAAGGGTGAGCTAATGATTCAAGTCTCTTCCTCAACCCCCTTGATTTCTAGGGTTTCACCAACCTATCTTCCATTATTTGAAGAACTTTAATTGATGTCAAATTAGTAACCTTGAAGGTTTATTGTTGGTGGATGCAAGTGGTTAATAAGGTAATCTCATTTTCTCTTCATTTATGGAAATTAGGGTTTTGGGTATAAGTTAAGGTTTTGGTGTAGATGTTTGGGGAATGTTTCTATGTAGTTGAATATGGTTGTTTACGGTTGAAAATGCTTGGATCTAGGTTTTGGAGGTTTTGGCTTGGAGGATTCAAGTTTCGTCAAGGAAGCTCAAAGTGAGGCAAAATCTAGATTTATCCTAAATCTAGCAAGGTGAGTTCAAGATTGATTTGCGAAAACGGTGTCCATGCCAAAATGTTTATTTTAAAGTGTTTTGTGTCTTACATGAATTTGTTAATTGCTGATAAGTTTGGTTATGTTGAAAGGGTTAACTTTATAAACTTATATAACACACCTTTGGGGATTTTGGGCATTTTGGATAATTAAAACATATATTTTGGTATCTTAATGATTATTTTATGGAAGTAGATTTTGGGTATAAATGTGTTTCAATTTGTGTTTTGGAGAAATGCATGGATTTGTATTATGGGACGTTTTGAATGGATAAATGTTGTAAACTCACTTGTAAAATGATTTGTGCCAATCTAAACTACGTTGGAGTTAATTATGTGTTTTGGAGCATGGGTTTATATAAGAACGGGTTGTTTATATTTGTTTTCATTTTATGAATTTCGACGTTGGGTCTTTGGATTTGTTGAGCTTATGGCTCGGTTTGGATTTTGTTGGGTTTTGGGGACACTTGTCCGCTTTTAATTGCTCCATGTTGAGTGTTTGGTTAAGATTTTCATTTACTGCATCTTAGTTGAGAATTACTTTTTTGAATGCAATAGTTCATTCGTTTTGGGTCAAGTAAGGTTTTAGTTAGTGCAACGGATCCATAGGCACGGTGTTCCTCTGTCCCCGTTTTGGGAAGTTGGTTCACCATTTGGCACGAAATAGGCATCGGGTGACCATGATAAGTAGGGTGTGGACCTATACGGTCGGGCAGCGTCTCATGGGCAGTAAGGTTAAATTCTCTTGTGCATAAGTTCCCCTGTTTTGGAACTCTCAAAGATAGATCTGGAATGGTTGAATTGATGTTTTCGGGCAATAGACTTGGAGTAGTTGATCTCGGTGGGTGTTTTATGTGTAACCCACATGTTTTGATTTCTTAAATAATTATGTGACCTACTTTGTGTTTCTGTCACGTACAATGTAATCGGGTTTATCCCGTCACCAATAGGTGAGGTTTTGGTTATGGAGTTTTATAATCCAGGTTTTCGGAGATGCTTGAATATGGGTATTTATCTATGTTTTAAGGTTTTGGTTATTCAAACTCATTCGAGTTATTGGGATGTTTTGGAAGTGGGAGTTATCTACGTTTTCGGTGTTTGATCATTTTACTGTCGGTTATGTTTTACGTGCGTTTCTGGTTTTGGCTTTATTTAAAGAAACGTTCGTCTTATGATTTTAATCACTAAAAGGGTGAGTGATGAAAGGAGATTGTTTTGTGATTTAATGTATTCCATTTTTGGTTGCTTTCAAATCAAATGTAGTGCATTTCGGAAATCTTGATTTTTAAATAGCATTCTTGAAGTTAACGCTTTATTTATCTCTAACGAAAACTCTTGAGCTCACTAGGCGTTAAGCCTAACCTTTTTATTTGTCGACATGTGCATCAGGTTCCAGTTGGGGTTTGGTTCTAGCAGTGCTTTGAGGAGTTGAGCTATAGACTTACACGAGAGTAAGTAGATTGATGAAGTCTTCCGTAGTTGGAGATAGTGACTATTATTACGTTTTAGTAGCACCGTCCTTATTATAGACTGTATGTATAGAATGAATGTGTTTATTGAGGTTAAATCCTATATTGTGTTGTAGATAAATTATTTACCGATGTATTTTAGCAAAGTTTAAATTAGTTGCTATTTCTGAGTTTAAGGGTGTTACAAGTTGGTATCAGAGCTTAAGTTTGAGAGATTTAGGTATTGATTTTGGAATGCCTAGACTCAAACTAGCGTAATTTAAGCATTTGAATGTGAGATCACCCCATTAGGCACTTTAAGATTTGATGATTCGAGGTGAGCGGATTCACCAGGAACGGGAATTCCGCCGAAAATGGCAAGGATGATCATGTACAGCACGTTCATAATAGCACCTGGCCAGTGTTATGGTGAACTTACGAGTTACATAAGTATCCTTGAATTGATTTGGTACGATAACCTTTGGGGTAGTAAAGAAGTTTTTGATTGAGCAACCATTAGAAAAAGTTGATGATTTGAGTATTCGATGCTTAGAATGACAGTAAGCACGGTGATAGCATTAAGTGGGTCGTTTCGGGTCGGAATGAATGGATAGGTTAGAACCGTAGACTTTTGGAATCGACTTTATTCAAGAAGAAATTGTAAGATTAACCGGTGGAATTCTCGATGATTGCCTTAAGAAGTTTGATCACCCGGATGACAACAGTATGATGGAAAATTTAGGAATAAGAATTCGTGATGTTGAGTACCGACCAAAGTCATGCACATAAATTTATTTCTAAAATAAGTTTGCATCAATTGTTTCCCATGTTTTCGAAGCATAAAATGAGTTATACTATGAAGCCTTGGTAAAGCATTGAGCACTCATCAGATTTTAAACTGTGAGTTTAAGCATGCATAAAATTGTTTTGTTGCACGTGGTTGAAATTTTTATTGAAAGTCTCTTTATCCTTGTTTCGTGTCTGACACTATTTTCCCGGATATTGTAATATCCATGTTTTAATGTTATTTGGGTTGTTGGGGAAATAACTGTGGAATTTTTTACTTTGACATTGGATCTCCTCCACGTATGTTAAGGTTTTAAAGGACGAGTTGCCCCTATGTTCTTGAGTCGAAATGTTCTTTGGAATTTTAGTCGGTTTGAGTCATGTTGAATTCATGAGACGTTATTTTATGACGCTTTACTACTCACGAGTGTATTTTGAATTGCGTAAGTTTTAATTATATTTGCGTGTAAGTTTACAAGTTTTATTGAAGCGTTGAGTCTCATGCGGGTTTTGGTGAAAAGTGTCGTTTATATTTATCAGATGCGATAGAAGATAAAATTTTGGAATTTTGACATTTTAGTCATGACTTTGTTTCATGCTATTTCATTTTGGGAACGACGGTTTTGGCACCATATGATGTTGAGCATCGTTGGGTTTCATTGGGTTTTATGGGAGGTTTTATTGGGTCTTACGGAATTCTATTTTACGACATTTTGCGCCGTGCTGTTGAATTTGAGAGGTGTATACTTGCATTATTGTGTGCGTTAACTTATAAATTATCGTTTAATATTTTGTCTCATGCGAGTTTTGCATCGGTATTTTCGCAACCGTAAGAGACGTTTTGAGAGTTTTGTTAATAGATATTATCCCATATGTTATTTTGGGAAGTTTCAAAATTATGTGATTTCTCTTTTGGGTTTATACAAGTGTTGCTCGTTGTATGTTACATGGTTTTCGAGTTGTTTTAAATTGTTGGTGTGAGTAAGCATATGAAAAGTTTATGTCGTTTCGTATTGAACTTTCGCTTTGAACGTACTTCAGTTGTTGATTTTACTGTTATGAATTCCGCAATGCGTTAAGTGAGTTATCAGTATACATGTCATTGTAGCAACTATTTTCGAACAAAATCATTTCATTGTACGACCTAAAGTTTGAAAATTGATTTAAATTTATTGTATGTTGACCAATCGCATGCACATTTTGTGCGGTTAAATTTTGAGAGGCGAACTCAGCATGCGGGTCTTGTTGAGGATTTTATTCCATATCTTTATATAGTCGAATGAAAAATTTTGGGAACTTGATTACGTAAGTTGTCTCTTGAGAGATTTGTTCAACTGCCTCGCTATAAACTGTTTTGGCACGAAAAAAAAATATTTCCCCATTTATGGAGTGTATTGATGCGAGCTAGGACCATAGTGATCCATTTGAAAAACTTGTTGTATATCCTTATTACTGTCATGATTAGCGTAAGTAATGGCTAAAGGATTTTTGAAATGGTTTTATATGCATAGTGTTGGTAACCAGTTTTGAAACCTATCGAATGAACGATAGTGTATTTTCACTATACGGTTAATTGATATAAAACTTATGTATTTATAAGTTTTATAAAAGTTTAAATTGGCATGTTAGTTGAAAACCTTGAACTCATTAGGCCTATAGATTTAAACCCCTGTCGTGAAAGGAGCAATAATAAAAGGACTAGAGGAGTCCTTGGGATTTGAAGCGTCGGATGATCCGACTTGTGGTCAATCTTGAATTTGGGGTTTCAATTTTTGAATCGGGTCACGCTTGAATAGTGGAGGTATTAGATTTTGTTCCCCAGTTAATTAAGAGATGATCTCTATGCTTCGGTAAATCTGCGAGATAAGGTCTTGTATGATTTAATGGGTTGCGTGTCTGTCCAACATCGTGGCATATGCTAATAGTGTACCGTTTTAATGGGTTTCCATGATCAAGGATTTTATGGCCCGTCTGTTAGGGACGTAAGATTTGGGAGTATTAGTCATCTGTTAAATGTCAACCTTAATGCGACATTACTTCTGGAATGAAGTATTGGGCGGGATATCCGTGTTTTGATGTCATCTTTTGGCTTAGGCGTCAACTTACCCTTTTGAAGTCAACAAATCGTTGGATGGTTTGGAAGTATCCCCTTTGGGTCGAGAGAATGTTGACCTCTTGGTGGTGGAATTTAAAGGATGGTAAACGTCGATAATTTAGTATTGACGTGTATAAGTTTTCTTAATGTGGAACAGATCCTTCTTGAAGGATTGTTTTGGAGGTTGAGAGTGTATCGGCGCTGAGTGTTAGCCGGATCTGCATTAACCAGCTACTCGGAGAGCGTTTTGGTACGCCCTGGAAGGACGACCCTATCGAAATCAATAGTAGATCATTAAGAATTCCGAGAATTCTTTGAGGTCTAGTGTCGATCATTGGTTTTGGATTCAGAAACATATGGATATGAGACGAATTGGCCGGTGAGAAGTTGAAATCACAAACTACCCTTGAGGTAGTACGTGTCACCCAAGGTTGGGAGACTACCGCAGTCTCATTGTTAGAAGTCACGTTAGTAAGATAATTATTCGTTCGGATATAAGTGTGATGTGCCCAAAGGGGCATCTATTGTGAGGACCAGCATAAGGTTATGGTGGTACTTCTGGCAAGTAGTGTAGGGACGATCTTTCATGCGGTCAGCATTTCATGGGAACCTAGATTTCGAGGACAAAATCGTTTCAAGGTTGGAAGGATTGTAACACCCGGAAAATTCAGATAAGATTGTTTGGCGTGTCGCGTCCCATCTTCGGGATTAGTGGAGACTCAAACTTAAATTTCAGCCTAGAACCCCTCGATAACCCTTGACCCTTAAGCTTGGGCTCATAAACGTCGAAACGAAGAGTTTTGGGGGCGAATCAGGGTTGGCGCGAGAGTGACTCGCGATTGTGACAGTGGCACAATCGCATGTAATAATTGCGTGACATGTACCGCGCAGGGGTGTGGTTCAGCGACATTGCCACTGAGCATAGTCGTCGGGCAATGTCGCCCCCGACGTCTGTTCGTATAAAATATGAGCTTAACCCATTTTTCACCCTATTTCTGCTACCACTCATTTTGGAGGCGATTTTGGGAGACTAGGGACAATTTCCTCTCTTCCTTACCTTTTTCCTTCATCAAATCTTTACCCAAGGTTAGTTGTTGCATCTTTTAGGTCTCAAGTTTGTGTTTGGGATGTTTATTGCAAGGTTTTAAGGGTGAGCTAATGATTCAAGTCTCTTCCTCAACCCCCTTGATTTCTAGGGTTTAACCAACCTATCTTCCATCTTTTGAAGAACTTGACTTGATGTCAAATTAGTAACCTTGAAGGTTTATTATTGGTGGATGCAAGTGGTGGATAAGATAATCTCATTTTCTCTTCATTTATGGAAATTAGGGTTTTGGGTATAAGTTAAGGTTTTGGTGTAGATGTTTGGGGAATGTTTCTATGTAGTTGAATATGGTTGTTTACGGTTGAAAATGCTTGGATCTAGGTTTTGGAGGTTTTGGCTTGGAGGATTCAAGTTTCGTCAAAGAAACTCAAAGTGAGGCAAAATCTAGATTTAGCCTAAATCTAGAAAGGTGAGTTCAAGATTGATTTGCGAAAACGGTGTGCATGCTAAAATGTTTATTTTAAAGTGTTTTGTGTCTTACATGAATTTGTTAACTGCTGATAAGTTTGGTTATGTTGAAAGGGTTAACTTTATAAACTTATATAACACACCTTTGGGGATTTTGGGCATTTTGGATTTTTAAAACATATATATTGGTATCTTAATGATTATTTTATGGAAGTAGATTTTGGGTATAAATGTGTTTCAATTTGTGTTTTGGAGAAATGCATGGATTTGTATTATGGGACGTTTTGAAAGGATAAATGTTGTAAACTCACTTGGAAAATGATTTGTCCCAATCTAAACTACGTTGGAGTTAATTATGTGTTTTGGATCATGGGTTTATATAAGTACAGGTTGTTTATATTTGTTTTCATTTTATGAATTTTGACGTTGGGTCTTTGGATTTGTTGAGCTTATGGCTCGGTTTGGATTTTGTTGGGTTTGGGGGACACTTGTCCGCTTTTAATTGGTCGATGTTTAGCGTTTGGTTAAGATTTGCATTTACTGCATCTTAGTTGAGAATTACATTTTTGAATGCAATATTTCTTCGTTTTGGGTCATGTAAGGATTTAGTTAGTGCAATGGATCCGTAGGCACGGTGTTCCTCTGTCCCCGTTTTGGGAAGTTGGTTCACCATTTGGCACGGAATAGGCATCGGGTCACCATGATAAGTAGGGTGTGGACCTATACGGTCGGGCAGCATCTCATGGGCAGTAAAGTGTAATTCTCTTGTGCATAAGTTCCCTTGTTTTGGAACTCTCAAGGATAGACCTGGAATGGTTGACTTGATGTTTTCGGGCAATAGACTTGGAGTAGTTGAGCTCGGTGGGTGTTTTATGTGTAACCCACATGTTTTGATTTCTTACATAATTATGTGACCTACTTTGTGTTTCTGTCACGTACAATGTAATCGGGTTTATCCCGTCACCAATAGGTGAGGTTTTGGTTATGGAGTTTTATAATCCAGGTTTTCGGAGACGCTTGAATATGGGTATTTATCTATGTTTTAAGGTTTTGGTTATTGAAACTCATTCGAGTTATTGGGATGTTTTGGAAGTGGGAGTTATCTACGTTTTCGGTGTTTGATCATTTTACTGTCGGTTATGTTTTACGTGCGCTTCTGGTTTTGGCTTTATTTAAAGAAACATTCGTCTTATGATTTTAATCACGGAAAGGGTGAGTGATGAAAGGAGATTGTTTTGTGATTTAATGTATTCCATTTTTGGTTGCTTTCAAATCAAATGTAGTGCATTTCGGAAATCTTGATTTTTAAATAGCATTCTTGAAGTTAATGCTTTATTTATTTCTAACGAAAACTCTTGAGCTCACTAGGCGTTAAGCCTAACCTTTTTATTTGTCGGCATGTGAATCAGGTTCAAGTTGGGGTTTGGTTCTCTAGCAGTGCTTTGAGGAGTTGAGCTGTAGACTTACACGAGAGTAAGTAGATTGATGAAGTCTTCCGCAGTTGGAGATAGTGACTATTATTGGGTTTTAGTAGCACCGTCCTTATTATAGACTGTATGTATAAAATGAATGTGTTTATTGAGGTTAAATCCTATATTGTGTTGTAGATAAATTATTTACCGATGTATTTTAGCAAAGTTTAAATTAGTTGCTATTTCCGAGTTTGAGGGTGTTACAGATTGATGGTGTATGGAATTCTTACACTCAAGTAAGGTGTAGGATGATGGTGATTTTATGCCATACTTCCATCACCATAAAAAATGTATGACATTTTGCAAGAATTCTACAACCATATGCTATCTTTTATTTCTAAGTTTTGAAACCATGACTAGCATCACGAGATAGCAAAGGATTCAGATTGTTCGGGTGGATACCGTGTGTTGCTGTGATTCAAAGTTTCGCTAACTGTTGTTAGATCACATATCTATTGGATTCAAGATCATCCAAACTGAAGATCGCAATCTGAAGTTAAAGCCGGAAAGTCGACTCTCGATATTAAAGTCTATGTCGTTTGTAATAAATGTCAAAGTAATTAATGTTTATTGTATTTTATGTTTTGTCTAAATATCTTATAAATAGATATTTAGATATTAGTTAGTTTAGTTTAGTTTGTTAGTTATTGGTTAGGTATAATATCTAAATGTTAGATATTAGTTAGTATATATTAGTTTATTATTACAAGTTGATTTGGTAGTGTGTTGTAGAAGCTAGATATCAAATCTGATATCTAAACAACTCTCTCTAAGAATCATATCACTTTTAAGAACACGCACAAAAGGTGTAAAAGAGAGAAAACAGAGAGAACACATAGAGAAAAGCTTCAAAGATCAATACCGAACCTTGTAATCATGTGTTTATCTATCAATACAGGTTGGTAATTGTTAATGTGTTGTTAATCTATAAAACTTGATAAGTATTGTGGACCCACAATTGGTATCAGAACCTGATTAAAGATCAAAATCAAGTTTTAAGAAAACGACTCTGTGTTCACTGTGTTCTTCATTTGAAAAATCGATTTCTAGATTTAGAGTGTTTTAGGTGTTAAAATCAATCAGGTTGTGATCGATATACATGCTAGATCGAGTTGTGAGTGATTAATTTCAGTATAGAGCTTTAATCGAGTTCCATTTTTGTGATTTTGTGGTCTGAGTTCGAGTTTTCAAAAGTTACTGTGCTATCAATTTATTTTCGAAAAAGTGATTTTTATCGAGATCAAGTGGTCACAATCTATTCTAGAAGTGTTTTTAGACATATTGGTAGAGTTTGGTACTGTTAATCTTGGAAAAACAGGTTGAAAAAGTCGATCTTATCGAAGAACAGACGAACTTGCGCAAACCAGAGGAAGAACTCACGCAAAGCCCACTTTGCGTAACCTACTTTAAGCAACCAACTCAATACACAAAGTCCACTTTGCGAAACCAACGTGATACGCAAAGCCTACTTTGCGCAACACACTGATCACGCAAAGCACACTTCTCGCGACCAACGGCTTACGCGAACTTCACTTTTCGCGACTCACTTGAAACGCAAAACTCAGTTCACGTGATCAACTCTTCACGAAAAGCTCAAGTCAACTTTGCGCAACCCTCTTGAAATGCAAACCTCAGTTTTCGCAACCTACTTCAAACGCAAACTTCAACTTTGCTCAACTCACTTGAAACGCAAACCTAAGTTTGCGCAACCTTCTAGTCACGCAAACCTCACTTTGCGCAACCAACGTCTCGCGCAAACCTTACTTTGCGCTTCCAACGCCTCGCGCAAACCACACTTTTCACAAGCAACCTCTTGCGCAAACCTCTCTTTGCTCAAATACAAGACTTAAATCTTTTTATTCAGAATGACATCCAGAGAAGCCCTTGCAATCGGAACTGACACCAAGCCACCAGTTCTCTTTAAAAGAGAATACGAACGGTGGAAAGATCGGTTCCTGAACTTTGTTGACAGACATGAGTTGGGTGATTTCATTAGACAATCTATAGAAGAAGGGGTTATGAAACCAATTATGATGACTCGTTTGGTTGGAACTGTGCCGACACAGGTTGAACTTAAGTATCATGAACTAGAAGATGATAACCTCAAGAGAGCAAAAGGTGATAAGTTAGCTAATTCATACATTCTACAAGGAATTCCAAACGAAATATATGTAAAGATTGACAGCTACAAGGCCTCGGGAAAGGAAATGTGGGATCAGCTAGAGAAAATGATGTTGGGTTCAAAGGTTGGGAATCAGCTGAAAATCTCCAACTGCCTAAATAATTATGAAGAATTTAGAGGCAGAGTCGGAGAAACTTTAGAAGAAACCTATGATAGGTTTGTGACCTTGCTGAACGAACTAAGCAAGAACAAGGTCCACAAATCTCAAATAGAGCTGAACGTCAAATTCCTGAGTATTCTACAGCCGGAATGGAAAAGATTTGCCAGGAAGATGAAGCAGATCAAGGATCTGAATGAGATTCCACTTCATGAGGTGTATGAAACCCTCAGACAAAATAAAGAAGAGGTGGATGAAATTCTAGATGAGAAGAGGCAAAAAGGAAAGACAGTTGAAGACACAGTTGTTCTTGTTGTCAGGAAGAAGAAGAACAAGACGATTGTGTATGATTCAGAAGAAAATGAAGCTTATGCAAACTCTGACTCTGATGAAAATGACCAACTGAAGCAAGCAATGCTTCTGCTGACAAATGCTTTTCAGAAAAAGTTCTACAAAAAGCCAACATCAAACAGTCAGAGGTATTCTTCTGGTCCTAACAACTATGTCCATAAGGAAAGGGTTGAAGGAAGTAGATATGAAGGAAATAGGTTTGAAGGGAAGAGAACAGAAGAGAGGAAACCGGAAGAGAGAAGATATCAGTCTGAAGGAAAGAGAATAGAGGACAGGAAACCGGAAGAGAGAAAGTTTAAAGCTGAAAGATCCAGTCAGACAGAACCACCAGCGTGCTACAACTGTGGCAAAACAGGTCACTATGCCAGAGACTGCCGAAGGCCAAAAGTCAGAAACTCCGATTATTACAAGAACAAGATGCTTCTTGCAAAGCAATAGGAGGCTGGTAAGGCACTAATGGCAGAGGATGAATACTGGCTTGATCATTCAGACGAGGAAGAAGAGGATGAAGAGAAGGATGAAGCAGTCAACATGTGCTTAATGGGAAAGCAGGAATCAGACGATGAAGCAGATTCAGAAAAGGATGCAACAGATGAGGTATGTGATTTATCGTATTCAGATTTCATGAATAAAATCAATGCCATGAATGTAAAACAACAAGAGTTAGAGTCGAAGCTTAAGCGAGAAAATGGTGTTATAACTGACAAAATCAATTGATACAGAAACTTAGCAATGAAATTGCTGAGAAGAAAGTATTGGTTGAGATTTTACATACAAACAATGACACCAACGCCAAAGAAAAGACTATAATTCTTAAAGAGAATTCTGAACTCAAGTCTAAACTAAGAAAAAGTGAGCTTGATTTTTATGAGCTTACGAAAATGCATTCTTCATGTACTGAAGAAAACAAAACTTTAATTGCAAAATTAAAAAGTTTGCAAGAGAAGTTGTAGAAATTGGGTCAAACTGAACAAACTATTCATCTTAACAAACCCAAAGAGGGAATAGAAAAATGGGGAATCGGGTATAAGAATCCTCAATGTCTTCAAAAAGGAATATCTGAAGTGCCTGCACTTTATGATCATCTTTCTTTGAAATTAGCTCAAAGAATCTCTGAGTTTAAAACTTTCTGGACTAAACTATCTGAAAAGGATGAAGCCGACGAAACTGAAAAACGTTTGAAATCATCTAAAGTTCATCTTCCATTTTATTATGCGAAAATGAATAATAGTTATAATGAAAATCCAATATATCAAAAGAAGAAATCTCTTTCAAATGACTTCTTTCAAAGTTATTCTGAAAAAGAAATGGAGGCAAAGCCTATTCAAGGTAAACTATATGTCCCTCCTCTCGTTTTAGAACGTAAAATTTCTGAACTCGAGAATTCTTTATCAGATGAAAGACTTTTGATGAATATTGAACAAAAAGTTTTTTCAACTGTGTACACAAATTCTATTATTTCAAAGGCTTCAAACTCTGAGGATATGTTTGGTTCATCAAATAAAGGGTTTGATTTTCTGAACTCTGACGGTGGTTTAGATGATTGTTTTAAACAATTTGACTTTAATGCAAAACTTCCTAACCATTCATCATTTGTTAAGAAATCTTTAGGAAAAACCAATACGCCTGTTAAAAGTGCAAAATCAATGAAAGTTGATAACTCAGTCTCTGTGAAAGCTAAAAATGCTAAAGGTAAGAATACATCTAAGCATTCACAGAAACCGAACACTACTGGTCATCTGAAGAAGAAGCATTTGTTTGTTGCTCAGAAGTCTAACTCTCGAGTTTCACATGTTTCAGATCTGAGCAAGCAAAGGCCAGAAGTTAAATCTCTGTGGCAACCGAAACAGAAGCTTGACAAGACTGTTAACTCGTTTTGTAATGTTAATTGTAGTAAGACTTCGCCTAGTAAAGATGTCTTAATTGCTGATGTTGCTATTTTGAACTCAAAACTTGTTGTTTCTCGTAAATAATATACAATGAAGCAATTATTTCAGTTATCTTTATCTGCTAGAAAGTCTTCTATTTATGATAAACATGTTTCTACTTCTTGTCAAGATTCTGAAGATTGGTTTGGCAATTATCATGTGCATTCATTTGATTATAATGCTTCAAATAACTTTCAAAAGAAAAGAGGGCCCAATTTCAAATGGGTGCCAAAATCTTGTGCTAATACAGTAGGACCCAAATTCCAGTGGGTACCTAAGGCTAAATCTGTGTTGCAGGCACACAAAGTTTAAAAGAAGTTATGAAGATATGACTTCTAGATAAAACAGTCTAGGACTCGTTCCTCAAAGAAACTAGGTTCTTGAATACAGCAGTTCAAGACCCGCACTTCAAAGATAAAACAATGGTTTCTGAACACGTCTGTTCAGAACCCATGCTTAAGAAGAGGATATAGCTTTTGAACACATCAGTTCAAGACCCGCTCTTCAATACTCAAAGAGTTTATTCAAATGTTGTCATATGAATATCTAAATTCATTATTTCTCTTGTGCAGATCCGTCATTTATGGTACTTGGATAGCGGATGCTCCAAGCATATGACTGGACAAAAAGAGATGTTGTCCAATTTTAAAGATAAATATTGCGGAACGGTTAAATTTGGCAACGACCAACATTCACCAATAATGGGTTATGATGATATGGTACACAACAATGTCACGATCAAGAAGGTGAGCTATATTGAAGGCTTAAGACACAACTTGTTCAGTATAGGCCAGTTCTGTGACAAAGACTTAGAGGTCAACTTCAAAGCCAAGACGTGTTCAGTTCGCACTGAAGAAGGCGAGGAACTCTTGGTCGGTACTCGAGAATCAGACCTCTACACAATTAACTTGTCAAATGTCCAGACTGACAAGCAGGTTTATCTACTATCGAAAGCCTCGATGCAACAAAGCTGGCTATGGCATCGAAGGCTCTCTCACCTCAACTTCAGGTACATCAACAATCTGGTCAGTGGAAAGATCATCAAAGGACTTCCAGAACTCAAATATGAGAGAGAACATCTTTGTGCAGCATGTGAAAAGGGAAAGATGAAGAGGGCTCCACATAAACCAAAGCCTGAACCAAGTACAAGCGCTCCGTTAGAGTTATTGCATATGTACTTATGCGGTCCGATGCGAACTCAGAGTCTAGGCAGAAAGAAGTACATACTCGTTATCGTGGACGATTACTCGCGATACACATGGGTCAAGTTTCTACGTTCAAAGGATGCGACACCAGATGTTTTCATCAGATTCCTAAAGACGACCCAGGTGAATCTGCATAAACCGGTCAAGCTTCTAAGAACAGACAATGGCACTGAGTTAAAGAACAAGAAGGTTGAAGAATATCTCGAATCTGTCAGGATTTCACATCAATACTCTGCTGCTCGTACGCCTCAAAAAAATGGAGTGGTCGAAAGAAGAAATCGTACACTAGTCGAGGTTGCTCGTACTATGCTAAGTCAATCAGACTTACCTCTATTTTTGTGGGCAGAAGCTGTATCGACTGCGTGTTACACACAGAATCGCTCCATGATACATCGCAAATTCAAGAAGACTCCTTATGCATTAATCAACAACCGAACACCGACAATCAAATATTTCCATATATTTGGGTGTAAGTGTTTCGTTCTAAATGATAGGGAAAGTCTCAACAAGTTCAGTGCCAAGGCGGACGAAGGCATCTTCATCGGCTATTCCTCTACATCAACTGCATATCGCATCTATCTGAAGAAGTCAAAGACAGTTATAGAAAGCATCAACGTCACGTTTGATGAAGAGATGGCTTCCGAACAACACAGTTCAGAACCCGTTATAACCGGAGTACTAGCTTCTGAGCAAATCAGTCCAGAACCTGCGTCTCAACAGAATAAATCAGATAAAGCATCAACATCAACTAATCATTTATCTGATTTACATTTATTATTTGAATTGTTTTAAGATGAATTTATTGGATCTTGTTGGGAACTGAAGAAAAGCTTAAGTATGGTTAATGCTGCTGGTTCTGAGTATTACTACTGCTAGTAGAATTAATACTGCTAGTCAAAGTTAGTGCTGCTTGAACAAAGTTAGTACTGCTTAGCTAGTTAGTACTGCTAGTGGTTAGTGCTGCTTAGAAGTTAATGCTGCTTGAAGAAGTTAATGCTGCTAAGCATAGTTAGTGCTGCTTATGACTTGAAGATCCGAATGAAAAGGATGACAGCTGGATAAACTGAAGATATTCATGGAAACTTAGAGATATACATGGAAGATATACTGAAGATATGTTTATTTATTGTAATTATCTTTTGATTAGTATATGTATAGAATGTATAGAATAGTTTAGATGATTATTATTCATTAGAAGTTCTAGAGAGAAAATCAACCTCAAGGCATAGATCCTAATTCTAGAGAAGTAAATTCGTCTTGAAAGAGTCTGTTCTTCAAGATTGAGGTTGAGTGTGTAATCTTGTGATTTCAATTATTCAATACAAGTTTACAGTTTGTTCTTCATATTTACTGTTTTGGTTTACTGTTTCATTGAATATCAAAGTGTTATTCTGCAAACTTCTTTGATATTGTTTCTGAGAATTAATTCTTGTTGAGAATTCGATCCTGACAAGTGGTATCAGAGCCTAATTCCCTCAGAAACATCTATTCATTCATCATGGAAAACCTTGCAGAATCAAACAGTACTCTGGTCTCTAAGGTTCCAATGCTCAAACCCAGTGAATTTGACATGTGGAAGATCAGAATCAGACAATACATTTTTCTCACTGACTACTCAATGTGGGATATCATTGAGAATGGTCCTTCTGAAGCAGGAAGGATAGGACCAGATGGGAAAAGACCTCCACCAAAGACAGATGGTGAGAGGAAGATCAGACAGACAGAGATGAAGGCCTTGAGCACTCTGCTCTTGGCCATCCCCAATGAATATCAGCATCAATTTTGCAATTGCACTGATGCTCAGATTCTCTGGAATGCTCTTGAGAAAAGATTTGCTGGAACTAAAAGCATCAAAAGAAATCAAAGAGATGTTCTAAAGCAGCAGTATGAGAACTTCACTTCTTCAAAGAATGAGTCTATGACTCAAACTTTTGATAGGTTCAACAAGCTCATTGGTGAACTGGCTACTGTAGGGGTGAAGATGGAACAAGATGATATCAACAGAAAGTTCCTCAGATCTCTTGGGGATGAATGGACTATGTACACTGTCTCATATAGACAGAGTGACAATCTGGAAGAGAAGGAACTTGATGATTTATATAATGATCTGAGAGTTTTTGAAACTGAGGTAGAATCCAAGAAGAAGCCCACTGGTTATATCCACAATGCTGCACTTCTTTCAACATCTAATGATACTACTGCTAACCCTGAAGCAGTTAGTACTGCCAGTGGAGTAAATTCAGAAAAAGGCACTGGAACTATCTTTGAAACCTTTTTGTCCAGTCATAGCAACAATTCGTTAATTAATGATGATCTGGATCAACTTCACCCTGATGACCTGGAGGAGATGGACATTAAATGGCAGATGGCCATGTTATCTATGAGGGTGAAAAAGTTTATTAAAAGAACAGGAAGGAACAACTTCTCTCAAACAAGAGAAGATGGAGCTGGTTTTGACAAGACTAAGGTGGAGTGTTATAAGTGTCACATGAAAGGACACTTTGCTAGAGAGTGCAGGAGTGTTGGTCCAAACAACAACCACCAACAAGCTCAAAATGGAGGACAACAAGTTCAGAATGGAGGCTACAATCAAAACAAGAATCCTGCTCAAGCCCTTGTTTCTCAACAAGGAATGGGATTTGACTGGAGTGATCAAGCTGAGGAAGCCATTCAGAATCAAGCTCTTATGGCAGAAGTCTCTGATCTCCCCTCTGAGGTAATTTCTAATCTTTGCACTCAATCTTGCATAGACACTGTCAAAAGATACAGGGATCACAATCAAAGTATGTGTGATGATCTCAAAAGATTAGAAAAGGACAGAAGAGATTATGTGTTAATAGTAGAGAGATTTGAAGAGAAAATCAAAGGCTTTCAAGCTAATGAACTTCAACACTCTTATGACACAAACTATTGGAATTGGGAAAAGAATGAGTTAGAGACCAAACTGTCTAAATCCTTAGAAGAGAATGATAGACTGAAAGAGGAACTGTCTAAAGTTAAGCTTGACATAGAAAAGTTTTCATATGCTTCAAAAGCAATGGATTCTCTTCTAAAGGCTCAGATTCATGATAAGATGAAGCCTGGTATTGGATACAACAATACACCTCCTCCTTACAACAACAACTATATCTCTCCTACTTCAGACTTGTTAGAAACCAAGGAGAAAAAGGACTTTCCTGAGGAAGCTTTTAAGATAGATCCTTTGGATGAGGTAGTAGTTAAGGATTTGACTGAGAAAGAAGCCAGTAAGAATAGGGATAATGCTGTGAGTAAAGAGATACCATTAGAAAACACCATTATCACCAATGAGGGATGTGGGAAAATCTGGGTCAAGTCCAAGGAGATAGAGAAGACCAAAGGAAAGAATAACAAGGTCCATTACAAACAAACCACGGTTGTGAATCCTGGATCTTGTAAACAGTGTGCTTGCAATAAAGCCAAGAGCCTAAATTCTGGTATAAAAAGAGGTAATCAAAGAAACTGGAATAATCAATGGGTTCAGAAACAAGGAGTTGATCTGAATAAAATCAATAGACCAAAACCTTGTTTCATATGTGGCAAGTTAAATCATTTGGCTAAATATTGCTTCTTTAACCCTATTAATCAACAGATGAACTGTCAAAGATTTGTGCAAAAACCTGTTGATTATAGGAAGGCTGGAAAGAAACATGTGATGAAGACATCTGTTGAAAGTAAAGGCCCCATGAAGAAAAAGGTTTTAAAAGAAAGTATTAAAATGTGGGTGCCTAGAAGCACTAAAACTGTTAGTACTGCTAACAGGGATAGTGCTGCTGGAAGTATTACTGCTGCTACTATTGTTAGTACTGCTGAAAGTATTAATGCTGCTAATAATGTTAGTACCTCTTCAAAAGTTAATACTGCCAACACAGTTACTGCTGCTAACACAGTTACTACTTCCAACAAGGTTAGTACTGCTAAGCATGCAAGTGCTGCTAAGGCAGTTAGTACTTCTAAAACCAGTACTGCTTCTAGCAAAAATGTTTCCAAGCCTATTATTGTGACAAAGTACTCCAAGAATGAGGAGTTAAAGTTCAAAAATCTTGTCAAGAAAGAATGCAAGTATTTTGATGAGAAAGGGGTACCCAAGACCACCTTGGCTTGGGTTCCTAATTCATACTAACTGTTTTATCTTATGTGCAGGGCAACCAACAACTCAAGAGGAAGAGCATATGGCATGTTGATAGTGGTTGCTCTAGGCACATGACAGGCAACATGACATGCCTTCAGGATTTCAAGCATATCAATGGAGGACATGTTGCATTTGGAGATAATCTTACTGGGGGTAAAATAAGTGGCAAAGGTAATGTCACCAAAGGTAAGATGACATTTGAGGATGTCTACTATGTTGATCAATTGAAGTACAACCTGTTAAGTGTATCACAGGTTTGTGACAAACAACATAGCATATTATTCACTAATACTGAGTGTATGATCCTTGCTCCAGGGTTCAAGGTAGTTGATGAAAGCATGATACTACTTAGAACTCCAAGAAAGGACAATGTTTATTGTCTAGATATGGACAATGTTGATAGTGATTCATCTCTAAATTGTCTTGTTTCAAAAGCTTCTGTAGATGAATCCTCTCTTTGGCACAGAAGGATGTGTCACATGAATTTTAAGACTATGAACAAACTTGTTAAAAACAACCTTGTAAGAGGTTTACCATCTAAAGTCTTTTCATGTGATGATCATTGTGTTGCTTGCCTTAAAGGCAAACAGCATAAAACTTCTCATAAGACCAAAGAGATAAATACAATTTCTTCTTGTCTCCAGTTATTGCATATGGATCTGTTTGGTCCTACAAATGTTATGAGTATTGGCAAGAAATCTTACTGCTTGGTTATTGTTGATGATTACTCCAAATTTACTTGGGTATATTTTCTAAGGACTAAGGATGAGACAAGTGGACTGATCAAATCCTTTATCCTAAGAATTGAAAACCAAACTAATCAAAAAGTAAAAATCATTAGATCAGACAATGGAACTGAATTTAAAAATCTTGATCTAAACACCTTTTGTGAAGAAAAAGGTATTGAGAGACAATATAGTGCCCCTAGGACTCCTCAACAGAATGGAGTTGCTGAGAGGAGAAATAGAACACTAATAGAGGCTTCTAGATCTCTGTTGGCTGATTCAAAACTGCCAATTACCTTTTGGGCTGAAGCAGTTAATACTGCCTGTTATGTCCAAAACAGAGTTCTAGTAGTTAAGCCAAAGAACAAGACACCATATGAGCTTTTAAATAAAAGAAACCCCTTTATTGGATTTTTCAAACCTTTTGGGTGTCCTTGTACAATTCTCAATACCAAAACTCACTTAGGTAAGTTTGATAGCAAGGCAGATGATGGATTTCTTGTTGGGTATTCATCTCAAAGTAAGGCCTACAGAGTTTTTAACTCATCTTCTAGAATAATTGAAGAAAGTGACAATGTCAAATGCAATGAGAACACACCAAATCCTATTGGGTCTGGTCCTCAGTGGCTATTTGACATTGATTCACTAACTAACTCTTTTGGTTTCAGTAGTGATGATTATGCAGGTTCAGGATGTGGAGGATCAGGGACTACACAAGTTCAAGAAAGTATATCTAAATCTGTGATCTTTCCCCTACCCACAGTGGATTCTGTTGAAGAATGTGAAAAGGAACCATCTACTGGACCAAGTCAGAGTGAAGAAGAAAGTAGAGATGAGGAGACTCAAGAACATAAAGCCTCAGAAGTAGCTGCTGAAAACACTTCAGTTGAGTTGAATAACTCTAATCTAGAGGCAGTACTTAATGAAGAACCTAGTCATAACACCAGAGTTCAAAAGAATCATCCTCCACAACTGGTAATAGGAGATATATCTTCTCCTATGATGACTAGACATCAAAGCAGGCTTCAAGAAATGCAAGATCAACAGCATACAGTGCTTTCTTGTTTTCTATCCCAGCTTGAGCCTAAAAAGGCACATGATGCTATGAAAGAATCCAGTTGGATAGAAGCAATGCAAGAAGAACTGTTGCAGTTCAAGCTACAAGATGTATGGGATCTAGTAGACCTTCCTAAAGGTCACAGAGCAATTGGCACTAAGTAGATTTTCAGGAACAAGAGAGATGAAAGAGGAATTGTCATAAGAAACAAAGCAAGGCTGGTGGCTCAAGGGTATACTCAAGAAGAGGGTATAGATTATGAAGAAGTTTTTGCACCTGTGGCTAGGATAGAAGCAATCAGATTATTCCTAGCTTATGCTTCTTACATGAAATTCAAAGTCTATCAAATGGATGTAAAAAGTGCATTTCTCTATGGCTCAATTGAAGAAGAGGTATATGTCTGTCAACTACCAGGGTTTGAAAACCCAAGCTATCCAGATAGGGTATACAAATTGAAGAAAGCTCTTTATGGACTGCATCAAGCTCTAAGAGCATGGTATGACACTCTGTCATCCTATCTCTTGGAAAATGGCTTTGAAAGAGGAGTCATTGATAAGACTCTATTTATCAAGAGAAAGAAGAAGGATATCTTGCTGGTCCAAATCTATGTTGATGATATTATCTTTGGATCCACAAGAGACAACATGTGCAAGGAGTTTGAGGAACTAATGCATCAAAGGTTCAAAATGAGTTCCATGGGGGAACTTACTTTCTTCCTTGGACTCCAAATTCAACAGAAGTCAGATGGAATCTTCATCTGTCAGTCCAAGTATGTGCAGGACATTCTAACCAAGTTTGGTTTCTCAGATTCAAAACCTGCTAGCACACCTATGGAGACACACAAACAGATAACAACAGATCCTGAGGGGGAGGATATGGATGTTCATCAGTATAGATCCATGATTGGCTCTCTTATGTATCTTACAGCCTCTATGCCAGATATAATGTTTCCAGCCTGTGTATGTGCAAGATTCCAAGTTAGGCCAAAGCAATCTCACTATCAAGCTGTTAAGAGGATATTCAGATATCTCAAAGGACAACCCAGATTGGGACTTTGGTATCCTCATGACTCACCCTTTGACCTACTAGCATACTCAGACAGTGATCTAGGTGGGGCAAACTTGGACAGAAAATCTACTTCTGGAGGATGTCAGTTTTTGGGTGCAAGACTAGTTTCATGGCAGTGCAAGAAACAAACCACAGTATCCACATCTACCACAAAGGCAGAGTACATAGCAGCTGCAAGTTGCTGCTCTCAAGTCTTATGGATTCAGAATCAAATGCTGGATTATGGGGTAACCTTTCTACACACTCCAATTTTTATTGATAATAGCAGTGCTATTAGCATTGTGAACAATCCTGTCAAGCACTCAAAGACAAAGCACATTGAGATCAGGTATCACTTTATAAGAGACTGTAATGAAAAGAAACTTATTCAAGTTGTAAAAGTTCACACTGATAACCAGTTTGCTGATCTATTCACTAAAGCTTTTGATGTGGGTAGATTCACTTTCTTGGTAACAAGTGTGGGAATGATCAACTCTGAATAAACCCCTTCTTAAAAAGTGGTTCTATACCTGTATATTATGTATTCTTGGTGTTACTAATCTTCCTTTTCAGGGCATTTCATAGCAGTACTAAATTCAGCACAAGCTTAAAAGAGTAAGCGCAGTTAATACTGCTAGTTAGTTAATACTGCTAGTGGTTAATACTGATCGCATGTTAATACTGCTAGTGGTTAATACTGCTCGCATGTTAATACTGCTAGTTAGTTAATGCTGCCAGTGGTTAATACTGCTCGCAGTTAATACTGCTAGTCAGTTAATACTGCTAGTGGTTAATATTGCTCGCAGTTAATACTGCTAGTTAGTTAATACTGCTAGTGGTTACTACTGCTCGCAGTTAATACTGCTAGTGGTTAATACTGCTCGCAGTTAATACTGCTTGTCCGTTAATACTGCTCTAGGTTAATACTGCTTTTGTCCCGAATACTATAAATACCCTTTGCCCGCCTAAAAGTTCATAACGGCTCTTTGCATACTGTTCACTTGCGCTCTAAACCCTTTCTCTCTGAAGTTCAAAGCTTTCAGGCAAGATTTTCTCAAAGCTCAATGGCATCAATGGCATTCATAGATGAACACAATGAAATCGCGATGCTACAGAAGCCCTAACAGGCCGCTGGGTTCCACCAGATTGTAGATTTCCTCAAGTCAAGCCATATTGCCCATGCTCTTACTGTATCGCCTACAATCTATATCGAGCATCAAAGGCAATTCTGGGCAAATGCCACCATTATCACTGAGAATGGTGTGCACATGATCAAGACAAGGGTGTGTGACAAACCCTTGACAGTTACTGAAGAAGTTATTTGCATCAGTCTACGTCTAGACGATGCCTCTGGTATAACTTCTATCCCAAATGATGAACTGTTCTCTTCTCTTACAAGAATGGGGTATGGAGGCCCATTGGGTGTGTTCAAGTTCTCAAAAGCCAAATTTTCACCCCAATGGCGTTTCTTTGTCCATACCCTTATGCACTGTATCTCCAAAAAGACTACTGGATGGAGTGAGTTCAGCAGCACCATTGCTTATGCTTTGGTGTGCTTGGCCACTGCCAGAAAGTACAACTTTTCTAAAATGATTTTCAGTGATCTTGTCTCAAACATGGGAAACAAAAAGAGCTTCTTTATGTACCCCAGGTTTGTCCAAGAAGTTATTACTCATGAATTGACGGATATACCTCATCTTGTTGGGGTATATGTACCTAAACCCCCCAAAGGCAAGGTTTTCTCAAATATGAGAAGATCTGCTGGGGACTCGGAAGGAGTTGACACCCCATTGTTCCCTACAATGATGGTGGTGTCCCACACTGATGAAGGTATGGCAGCAGGGTCAAGGCCCCCATTAGACCATCCTACTGCTAGCCAATCCCAACCTTCCCACTCTAAATCTATTCCCCAGTCTCTTCTTGAAAAACCAACCTCACCAATCACCCAAACATACAAGAGGAAACAGGTAAAGAAGGCTCCTTCCCTTCTTGTACCATCAACCCCTAAGCCTTTAAGCCCTCTAAGGGAGAATTCTCCTTTAGGGAATATCAATAGGGAAACCAAAGGGGTGTCTCCCAACCCCAAGGAGGTGCTCTCTGAGGAGGAGGTTGAGCATATGGGTACTGAGGCTACCACTACTTCTGCTAGCACAGAGAAGGACAGTGGTAACATAAATAAGACCTCCCCCATGGCAACTTTGAATGAGCAATCATTCAAAGGTCCCTGGTACCAAGAAACCAAGGGGGTGGACAGTGCTTCTGCTAGGCAGAAGACTTCCACTACAAAAAGATCCAATGATCCTTCCAAAGAAGGTAACACTTCTGGAGAGGGTGAGGACAGATATTCTTACTATGAATTGATGGAAACAATGGGCAACATCAACCTAGATGTTCTCAAACAAGGAAAAGAACTTGAACAAATGAAATTGGTAATCTTGTCCCAACAAGTGCAGATTACCAAACTCAAGAAATTGGTGATGAAGCTAGTACAAAAAAGAAGAAGAGACAATTTGTGCTAAGGAGAAGGAAATCTGGGAATGATGCTCCCAAAAAGGGGGAGATCAACATGGAAGAAGCTACAGAAAAGAGGGAGCTTGATGGGATGAAAAATGGTGATGAGGGAGAGAAATTTGATGTTGAGGGGAAGCAGGAAGCAGAAACAGAAAGAGAATCAGTGCAAATAGAAACACAAGAAGCAGCAGAAATGGTTAATACTGCTGAAATGAAACAAGCAGCAGAAACAGTGAAAGAAGTATTAACAGATCTTGAGATTGCAGAAGCTAAGAATGATACTCCCAAGGTCACTTCAAAGACCAAAGGAGTAATCATCAAAGAACAAGGTGAAGTGATCAAGAAAGATAACAGTAAGAAGGCAATGAACAAAGACAAAGGAAAAGCAAAGATGGTGGAATCTGATCAACCAGTCAAGAAGCAAAGGTTGGTTGAATCAGATGAAGCCTTAGCCAGGAAGATGCAGGATGACATTGAAAAAGAAGAAAGAGTTCAGGTTGAAAAGGACAGGGAGATGGCAAAGGCTCTAGCTGCTGAACTGAATGAAGCTTATCAATAAAGTCTGGCAACTGAAATTGCACAGAAGAAAGCTATAACTCTGAAGAAATCAGTGGTGGTAAAAACAACTGTAAAGAAGAGACAACCCTCAAAGACTTTCCTAGGTACCCAAGAGAGAAACAAGATGATTATATTTCTCAAAGGTGCTATAGGAGTCAGAAAGGAGTTGTTCTCAAAGATGTCCTTTGAGAAGATTAAAGAACTGTATGATTCAGAGATGATAAAGCTTCAGGGGAATGAAACTGTAAGGGTGGAGATGGAGAAGAGGATGAAGGAAAGTAATGCCTTTGATTTTCAAAAGCCCTTCCCAGATGCGCAAGAAACACCACCAAAGAAAGAAGCCACTCTGAAAGAAAGTCTAAGGACTTTAAAGAGAACCAAGATGATGGCAAGGAGAAAGTCAATCAAGAAGCCTAGAATAGCTGAAGGAGAGGCTGAGAAGGTTGCTGAAGAAGAAGGGGCACCTGAGTCATCTAAACAGAAAGAGTCATCAAACACAGATGATGTAAATTTGTATATGGTAGTGATGGACAAAGTTCCTGAACCAATTTCAGCAGAACCTGTTGGTATAAAGCCTCCTGAGGTCATTCACTAGGATACATTGACAGTGGATGGAAAGGAATACATAAGGCTAAAAAGGAAGGATGAAAAGTATGAGGTGTTCAATACTTGGGCAAAGATTGTCAGAACATGCTCTAGGTCAGATCTTGAAGAGATGTTTGAGATAGGAATGAAGTTGTATGCAGATATACTGAAAGCTCCAGAGATTTCAATTACAAAACTGGTAATGGAGTATCTGTGTATGATGTTCCAACCTGAAGAAGTAGAGCATGTGATCAAGAATGTCTTCCAGTCAGTCAACAGTTGGACTCTATATGAAACTAGTGGAGTATATACAGTGACTTTGGATCTGAATCATACTGAATACTTCCTAGTTGATAGAGTGTACAATCATAGCAGATTGAAGCTTCATGCCATGCTGAAGAAAAAGCTATGATGTATTCCAGATTCAGAGATGGCTAAATATTTGATCCAAAGAACCATCAATCAGAGTTTGGGATTGGATGCAAATACTGGAATTTAGGTCATTATGAAGTTTTGGGAGCATCTGAAGAACTTGACTTCTTTTCCTAAAAGTCAAGTTAGGGGGAGATTGTTGGGAACTGAAGAAAAGCTTAAGTATGGTTAATGCTGCTGGTTCTGAGTATTACTACTTCTAGTAGAATTAATACTGCTAGTCAAAGTTAGTGCTGCTTGAACAAAGTTAGTACTGCTTAGCTAGTTAGTACTGCTAGTGGTTAGTGCTGCTTAGAAGTTAATGCTGCTTGAAGAAGTTAATGCTGCTGAGCCTAGTTAGTGCTGCTTATGACTTGAAGATCCGAATGAAAAGGATGACAGCTGGATAAACTGAAGATATTCATGGAAGCTTAGAGATATACATGGAAGATATACTGAAGATATGTTTATTTATTGTAATTATCTTTTGATTAGTATATGTATAGAATGTATAGAATAGTTTAGATGATTATTATTCATTAGAAGTTCTAGAGAGAAAATCAACCTCAAGGCATAGATCCTAATTCTAGAGAAGTAAATTCGTCTTGAAAGAGTCTGTTCTTCAAGATTGAGGTTGAGTGTGTAATCTTGTGATTTCAATTATTCAATACAAGTTTACAGTTTGTTCTTCATATTTACTGTTTTGGTTTACTGTTTCATTGAATATCAAAGTGTTATTCCGCAAACTTCTTTGATATTGTTTCTGAGAATTAATTCTTGTTGAGAATTCGATCCTGACAGATCTAATGTAAAGAAATATGTTGTGGTTGACAGGATGGAAGACTTAACGACTACTCATCCAACCAGTTCAGATATTCCTATTGAATCCAACACCCCGATTCAATAAGAAGTTCCAATTCAAATGCCGACTCCAACAGTTGAAGAAGTGACAAATGATGAAGTGACAAAAGTAGTTGCATCAGTAGGATGTTCTGTACAGATCCATCTACAGCTGGACCAAGCTGTACCTGCTGAGCCTTCTGCACCTATCGCTTCAACTGCAATCATCATTCCTCCTGTACAAACTGAAGAAGGTACAAGTGGATTTATAGATGATACAACTGACATACATTCATATAATCCACTACCTCATGAACATAAATGGACCAAAGAGAACCCAATAAGCCAGATCATTGGCGATCCATCAAAACCGGTGCAAACTAGGTCAGCATCAATTGTGCATGCATGACTCCTTTCTGAGCAAGTTCGAGCCAACTCGCTTATCAGAGGCACTTGCTGATCCAGAATGGGTGATCTCAATGCAAGAAGAGCTGAATCAGTTTGACGCACTTCAAGTCTGGAGACTCGTACCAAAACCTCAAGGTAAAACCATTATAGGTACGAAGTGGGTTTTCAAGATCAAGAAAAACGAATGTGGTACCGTTATCCGAAACAAGGCAAGACTAGTAGCCAAAGGATACAGACAAGAGGAAGGAATCGACTATGACGAGACATATGCTCCTGTGGCGCGATTAGAGGCAATTAGAATGTTTCTAGCCTACGCAACCCACGAGAACTTCACGGTCTTTCAAATGGACGTGAAGACTGCCTTTCTGAATGGCATTCTGAAGGAGGAAGTCTACGTCTCTCAGCCAGAAGGTTTTGTCAATCAAGAGAAGCCGAATCACGTCTACATTCTCGACAAAGCACTCTATGGTCTGAAACAAGCTCCTCGAGCCTGGTATGATTTCCTTTCCAAATTTCTAGTTAAGTCTGGTTTTTCAAAAGGAACGGTGGATACCACTTTGTTTATCAAAAAAGGAAAAAGCCGATATCATTTTAATTCAAATCTATGTAGATGATATTATTTTTGGCTTTACAAATCCTAAGTACTGTAAGAATTTTTCAAACCTTATGGTGTCTAGATTTCAGATGAATTTGATGGGAGAGATGAATTTCTTTCTCGGTTTACAAGTCAAACAATTTTCATTGGGTATTTTTATCAATCAATCAAAATACATTATGGATATTCTTCGGAAGTTCAAAATGGAAAATTCAAAACCGATTGGTACCCCAATGGCACCAGGTACTAAAATTGGCATCGATCCTTCGGGTAAGGCTGTTGATGTTAGGACTTATCGAGGGATGATAGGTTCTTTAATGTATCTTACTTCTAGTAGGCCAGATATAATGTTTTCAACATGCTTATGTGCAAGATATTAGGCCAATCCAAAAGAAATCCATATGTCTGCTGTGAATCGCATATTCAGGTATCTGAAGGAAACTACAGATCTTGGTCGGTGGTATCCTAAAGATACAAGTTTTGAACTAACAGCATATACAGATGCAGATCATGCAGGTTGTATGTTAGACAGGAAGAGCACGTCAGGACATGTACAGTTCATCAGTGACAAACTCGTAAGTTGGGCATCGAAGAAGCAACTTTGTGTTTCAACTTCCACGGCCGAAGCAGAATATGTAGCTGCTGCTAGCTGCTGTTCTCAGGTCTTATGGATGAGAACTCAATTGCGCGACTACGGTTTCCACTTCAATAAAATCCCGATATACTGTGACTCTAAGAGCGCCATCGCAATAACAGCGAATCTTGTTCAACACACAAAGACCAAGCACATAGACGCCAGGTATCACTTTATTAAAGATCATGTTGAAAAAGGAACAATTGAACTTTTCTTTGTAAAAACTGATTATCAGCTTGCCGATTTGTTTACCAAACCTTTAGACGAAAAGAGGTTTAACTTTCTTGTCTCTAAGCTTGGTATGCTAAATCTAAAGATTTAATCAGTAGTTACCTATCAAAGTTTTCTAATTGTATACTTTTTCATCATTTCTTCATTTCCGCAAGATATCTGCATTTCTATATACTGTTCATGATCCAAGGGGGAGTATGAGAAGAAATTGACATGTGGTCAATCTTATTTTGAGGGGAATCTCATAAGATTTATGCATTTACCTTTTATGTCAAATTTTTATAATGCAAGATTTTAGGAGGAGCTCTTCAAGTCAAAGGAGTTTGGATATGACTTCTGATTATTTCTGATCAGAACTCGTACTTTAACAGTTTTACTGCTTTTTGTCTTTTCAATTTAAGTGAATAAATTTTACTTTGACTTGACATAAGACTTTTGTATAATTTTTGAGAGATGCTTACAAGTTCATATGTTTATGACTTTAAGCTTAGCTTCATGAGATGGAAGATCGTATGTAAAGGTATAATTTTATATCTTCATCTCATATATGGTTGAAAGAAGGACAACTTTCAATCATAGAAAACATGTTCTTAAATGTTCAAATCACTTCCAGATTTTTCATCAGATTTTATATTTTGGGAGTGTACTTTAAATGTTTTACATGAACTTACAAAATAAGCTAAACCAGATTGAGCAACATATTCTTTATAGGATATACGGGATCAGTGTGCTAGGACTTACAAGAAACTTCTATGGAATCACGTTAACCAGTGATTTCTACCCAAGAAGTTAATCCATAGTGATTGAGTGTAAGAAGTCGAAAAGAAATGAGTGTGATTAGAGTAAGCAAAATGTTTAAAAGAAAGAGTGTGTGAGAACAGAGTTAAAAGAATATCACAACTCTTCACCAACTTTTTCTGAGTCGGGCAGCCACATTACTAGTGTTTCACAACTCTTTGGTGAACATTATTTAAACAGGCAACTAGCCCATGCCAACTCTTGATCAAACCTCACCAGCTACTCATTTTCTTCTCAACAAGAAAGTGTTTCACATTTTCAAAGGGGAAGCAGCATATTTTCTATCTGATTTTCATTTGGAAAATCTGGATATTGAAAAGAAGGAAGTCTGCCCCACCTTCGCATTTCAATCATGCACATTGAGTCTGTGTTTAACTTACTGTTGTCTCAGTGGTTTACACAATTTTGAGCCTTATAAGCAATCAAGTGCTTAATTCTTTCTATCACAAGCACAAACACACAAGGAATTTGTTTCTTTATCATAATGTTTATATAAATTACCTTTGTGGTATTTCAATGATTAAATGGAAGCCCTGGGGGAGTCAACATCAAACAGCTCCTTTCCAATGTGTATTCGTTACACACAGTGACTTAGTGTTACTAATAGGCATGTTAACTAATTCATTAGTTGATTCAGGTGTTACATGATTATTTTGTCTGGATTTGAAAAGATCCGGATGAATATCTTTTGAATTGACGGATCAGGGGCTCCAAGTGGTTGACATTTCTTACTCAAAGTTTTGATGAAGTCGTTGCACTTTCCATCAAAAAGGGGGAGAATGACTACACAAGAAATGGAAAAGATCACATGTTTCAAGAATCACGTCCAAGATTGAAGACATGCTGATTTCAGAGCTAGAGAAAGAGATTGCATCTTCTGAGCTGAAGAAGAAGACTGAATTGCTAAAATCTTTTCAGTAATGATCTTGATCCAAAGGGGGAGATTGTTAGATCACATATCTATTGGATTCAAGATCATCCAAACTGAAGATCGCAATCTAAAGCTAAAGCCGGAAAGTCGACTCTCGATATTAAAGTCTATGTCGTTTGTAATAAATGTCAAAGTAATTAATGTTTATTGTATTTTATGTTTTGTCTAAATATCTTATAAATAGATATTTAGATATTAGTTAGTTTTGTTTAGTTTGTTAGTTATTAGTTAGCTATAATATCTAAATGTTAGATATTAGTTAGTTTATATTAGTTTATTATTACAAGTTGATTAGGTAGTGTGTTGTAAAAGCTAGATATCAAATCTGATATCTAAACAACTCTCTCTAAGAATCAGATCACTTTTAAGAACACACACAAAAGGTGTAAAAGAGAGAAAACAGAGAGAACACATAGAGAAAAGCTTCAAAGATCAATACCGAACCTTGTAATCGTTTGTTTATCTATCAATACATGTTGGTAATCGTTAATGTGTTGTTAATCTATAAAACTTGATAAGTATTGTGAACACACACAAAAGGTGTAAAAGAGAGAAAACAGAGAGAACACATAGAGAAAAGCTTCAAAGATCAATACCGAACCTTGTAATCGTTTGTTTATCTATCAATACAGGTTGGTAATCGTTAATGTGTTGTTAATCTATAAAACTTGATAAGTATTGTGGACCCACAACTGTGAGGTATAATTTCGAAACACCCTATTTATTCTGGTTCGTATGGGTCCTTGGAGGGTTACAATTTTTTCCCGCTGTGCTTGAGATCCCGTAACCCAACAGGAAGGTTAAAGTGAGAACTGGAAGAGCTTCCATCCATTCTTAGAGAGAAACTAGGAAAGGATAGCAAGTAACAAATCTTTTAACCTTATAGAGAAAATAGGTATGGAAGTTCTGAATTTTCAGTTCACAAGGCATCTTATTTATAACCAAACACAGAGCCACATCCGTAATTGCGGAGGTGAAACTGGTCCGCAATTGCGGAGGTGAAACTGGTCCGCAATTGCGGATGAGATTTGGCAAAGATAATCAAATTAAATTCAGACGAATTTTGCAACCTTTTTCAAAAGAATATTGCAGCCTTTTTCAGAAGAATCATGCAGCCTTTTTCAGACGAATCTTGACTAGTTTAACCTCCGCATCTTGACCAGTTTTACCTCCGCAATTTTTTTAAAAATAACATTTTCCACGTTTTTCAGATATTTCATTGCGGATGTCCCTACAAGTTTGCCTATAAATACCGCATGCTAGGGAGGTCGTAAACCACAGAAGAAGAAGGGAAAATATTAGTTAAATGTTTGAGTTGTTCTGTCTTATATATTGCAGAGGTACTGAAAAAGCCTTCATATTCGCTAGAAAAAAGCCTCAAAGTTTCGTCTGAAAAATCCATACAGATTCACCTGAAAAAACCTTAAAAACCTTGCAGATCTGTCTGAAAAAAACTTAAAGATTCGGATAAGGGACATTGAAATTGAGTAGAAAAAAAGAAACAAGAAATAGAACATAAAACATAAAACACAAAACATAAAACATAAAACAATTTAATTGACGCTAGAAAATGAAAGCGATAGATTACACAAATTTTAAAATTATCAATCAATTTTCAATCCCATGAAAGCTACATGAGAAGCGCGTCTCCATGCACCACCCCTTTCAGTATATACTTCAATGATGGTATCAGTGTCAACATAATTATGTATATTTTTAACATCTTCGTCAACAAGTAGTTCTTGTAATCCACTTTCTAAGTCTCCATCTGGTATTTTAAAACACATTTTCAAACTTCTTCGTTACGTCATAACCTATTTCATCCATAATCTGATCCATAAGTTGAATGCAAACATCATAGGCATCTAGTAGGTCAACATAAATTTCCATGCCATCAACATAACACCTACCTGGTGGTTGTGTGAAATACCCTTGATGATGGACCTTCATCGTGAATAGTAATGGATAGTTATCTGTTGGATGAAGAAAAAAAATAGACTTTTCGTTAACTATATTGTGGAAGTAAAACAAAATTAATAAGAATAAAAGTCGGTGACTGTTGCATAAAATAAATATTACACTTTACGGTAAGAGAATTTATGTGTGAAACTAAAATAAAATTACTAACAATACAAGTCGAACACGGAATCCGGAAGCGGTTCAGTTGGACCTCTAAAACTCCATATGTGAGTTATTCTCGATGCCATTTTTATGTCTATTTGATGTGAAAATGAAATTTGAAACTGAGATTTATGGGAAACTTCTATGGCAATTTGGTTTGGAAGAGGTAGTGATACCTGGAATTTATCGCCAATAAACTCATTGCGGACGTATAAACCCTTAGGGGGCATTTGGTTCGCCGGATTCCACCAGAATCTGATGGAATTGGAATGGTCAATTCCGTTGACCAAATTCCATCCTGATGTTTGGTTACCCATAGAATGGAATTGAATTCCAAAGATTCCATCAAGTGTGGATTTCTTCATTCCTTCAAAAATGAGATGGAATTGAAATCCATTATTTCCAAGGTTTTAAAAAAGACAAAAATACCCTCATTAACACATAAAACCCTAACCACACATTCTTTCTCTCTACTGCTACTGGTTCATCGATGGTATCTATTAGACCCAGTTCTGAAATGTAAAAGTATTGAAAATATTCTAAGTCCTTTCCAGAGGACTTCCAGAGATAGCCAGCAGAGACAACAAGCTTCCTCTGAAATAATTTCATAGATAGAGTATTCAACAAAGAAGACTTCAGAGAATACCACTAGAGACAACAAGCCTACCTCTGAAGAAATTTCAGAGATAGACATTTCAGCAAAGAAGACATCAGAGATAGCTTCATCAGAGCTCTGAAGACATTCTCTCAGAAGTTCAAGCTGAAGATTTCTACAAGTCAAGACACAAGCTCAGAAGACACGTCACCTAGTGATAAGATTTACTTTTTAGTTAGATTACTGTTCAAGCATGTCTTATGTGTCAGGAAAGTACATTGTTCACCTTTTTAGTTCTATAAATAGGACGTGCAACCCATTGCTCAAAAGTGTGTTTTTCCTTTACCTACTTGTATAAAGAATTACTCTTTTGTACTGTGAATTGTACAAGAAGATTGTGTAAGATTTACACCACCTTTATGGTGTTCTTGATAATATACATTATTATCCAGTGAATATTTGCTTGTTCATTATTTTACTTTGGATATATCTTCTTTACTGTGAGTACGAATCAAACAACTTGGTTTAAACAATATTTGCTTCCTCTATTACCACTGTCCACCGCCACCACCACTACCATCGTCGACCACCTATACCTCCTGTTGGTCCCGAAGGTGCTTAACAAGTTTGTAGAAGGGGGGGGGGGTTGAATACAAACACAGAAATTAAAGTTTAATAAATTGTTTATTGATAAATCAAAATACAATTTACAAGTTTGTTGCGGAATAAGATTAAGACAGACTCAATCTAAACAAACTTAAGAAACACTAAGATAATTGCACAAGAAATTCAGAGAGTGGGAGATTAAGAGATATAGAAAACAATGGTTTCTATATGGAGTTCAAGGATTGAGTACACCTTCAGATGAAGGGGTGAACTTCCTATTTATACCCTATGCATTAAATGCATGGCAGGATACTTTACACGTGGCGTTCACTGATTGGCTTTGGGAGTCTGACTTTTGGGAGACATGCTTTCGGCCGGGTCATGAACAGTGTAGTTGACAGAGTTGTTGTACGAATGGTTGCAGAGACTTGTCCGTTCTGACACATCGTACTAGGTTGTGCAAGGATAGACAAAAGGAAACTTGAGGCATAAGCTCTGTGATCGATTGATCGCTGAGTATCTCTAAGTTCAGAGATAAAGAGGTTCAGCTATCGCTGAAGCTTTTTCTCATGTTCCTTCGCGTATAAGTAGAGTTGTCTTTGCTTCACTGATATCCCCATCAGGTCACTAGTAGACTTCTCTTTGTTCAGCAGCTTCGTCTTCGATTCAGCTATGAACATCTGTTGACGCGAGACTTGTCTTCAGGGATTACGTTTGGATGTTTATTTCTGAAACTATTAGTGATAACTGAACAGACTCAGTCTGATCACTGATAGTGAAACACTAATACATAGAAATGTTTATAAGAAAGACTGTCATCGATAACTGAACAGACTCAGTCTGATCGTTGATGGTGAAACACTAATACATATTAAAACGTAATTTTCACTAAGTATAGAAGAGGGTCGTTATCAAATCACTGAGAGAGTTTGGATCAACAATCTCCCCCTATTTGATAATGACAAAGTAACTAAAGAAAATTACTTTATAATTCAAAATGATGGAATAATCAGGACTCGTAACATACATGTCCCAATTACTATTCTGAGGGATCTTTTACAGCACTGATGAAGTTAAGTACTTTACTGAAATTTCATTAATCCAAGAAGAGAATTACAAGGAATGAAAATTACAAGTTAATAACTAACTACTGTAAGTACAACTAATAGATTACAGAAAAGAAAACTAATCTATCAATTATAAGAAGACTTAGGAGGATTTATCATATACTCAGGTATTTCTTCTCCTTTCTGTCTTCGTTCTAAAGATTCTTGGCTGATAATTTCTTTAATTTTCTCAGCAGCAGGGAAGAAGTCACACCATAAGCATAAGAGATCCTTGAGATGATTCAGAGGACAGATACGAATCTCAGAGACTCATTGAAATCTGAGTTCCTCATCATCATCTCTGAAAAATATTCCATAAGGATTGTCAATTACTTGACCAGCTTGGAAAGGACCACCAGGAGGCAGCGATAAATCCAGAACTGAAAGATCAGGAGGAGGACCAAACAGTGCATCTCTTGAAAATTTGATAGAAGTTTCATTCCTGATGATGGCGACGTCTTCAGAGGAGGAGGACCCAATTCTTCTCTTGTGTTTCTTGGGATTGGGAGGGATAGGAGATGGCAGATTCAGTACAGAAGTGACTCTGTTGATGAGAGCTTTAAGAAGTCCTTCAACGTAGCCTCTGTATGTAGATTTCGATTTCTTCAGCGCATCCCAGAATTCTATCCACTCTGTAAACCCGAAGCCTTCAAGTTTGGAAACGTACATAGCTTTCTGAGTTCCATCCTCTCTGGTAATCTCCATGGTCACTGAGAGTTGATCCTTCTTCTTGCGACCAGAGATGGTCACGGCTGTTATTGGAAGAAGATCAGAGCGATAATCCATCTTCTTTTTACACCATTCGATAGACTTATCGTTGATCTCTTGTTCTTTGGAGCGTTCCTCTTCAATTTCTTTCAGCAGTGCAGCTTGAACTTCCACAGGCTTTCTTTTCAGCTTTTTGTCCTTAACTTGAGAAGATTGAATCTTTAAAGCGAGTTGGGCATCTCGTCTGCATTCAGCGAACAGTTTCTCAGCTTTGGCAGATTCTTCACGTTCAGCATCAGTGAGGAAGTCGAGCTCTGAGAAGGATGTTTGAAGAGGAATTTTCAGCCGTTGACTTTCTAGTTGAGCGATCATTTCAACTCTTTTCTTCATCACTTTCTCTGACCATTTAGATGGTTGAGAAGGCCTTCCTGGATGGACCAGGGAATCTTCTTCTTCATCAATCTCAGCGATAGAGATTGGGATTATGTCTTCAGCGATAGTAGCTGGAATTATTTGTAGTTCAGAACCCTTAAGCAGGGGTGAGAACTGTCTGGATAGAAAATGAAGGAAAGAAGGGATAAGTGTATATTTTTAGAAAAAGAGAGATAAAGGCTAGAAGGAAATAGGGGTTTGGAAAGAGTAGGAGAGTGGTACAATTGAAAGACATACCTGAGAAGGATGCTCCCCCTCAGATTGTGATCCAATCCTCAAGCATTCTTCAGCGATTGGTTGCTTGTCTTTGCTTTGCGAAGGAGCGCTTGAAGATGTATCACCTCTCACCCCTGCTTTGACAACCTCTTGCGAAGTTGTCCCTGATACGTTCGGCTTGGAGAACCACATAGATTGGTCTTCTTCATCGTCGTCGACATCATTGGAGGGTTGATCCTTTTCTTGATCAACAAGATCTAGATCATCTTCCTCTTCATCGTCTTCTTCCTCGTCATCTTCAAAGAGAAGAGAATGAATAGATGAGAGTTCTTTTGCCTTCTCCCCCTCTTTGTCATTATCAATGACAGGGGGTTGTTCAGCTGCTGGAGTAGCTGTTGAAGCTTTTAGCACTTGAACGTCAGCCTTCAGACGCTTGACCCGTTCTTCAACTGCAGGGATGTCGCATGTGGCATCATGGATGAATTCCACAGCGATGTTGAGATTTGTCCGATCATCTTCAGTGAAGGAGGGGGGCAGCGCTGGAGCTGGTGCAGTCACCTTTTGGAGAAGTTGCTGAAGAAGGGACGTGCAGAGATCAACCTTAGAAGAGAGATCTCGAACTTCAGTGGTAAGAGACTCAAATCGCCCCTGAAAGAGTTGAGAGGACTCTCTGAGTTGGACGACTTGTTCTTCTACAGCTGAAAGTTGGGAGTTCTCAGCTTTGGATGAGCAGGTGGTTGTCAACCTCTTCAGCTCCTCACCAGCCTGATTGACGGCGCTGGTGGTGTTGTTGATGGTGTTGGTGAGAGCGTCCACCTTTTCTCCCAGACTGTTGACATGCGTGTCAACAGACGCCAAACTAGGACCTGAAAATGATATTAGTTAAGATACGGGCTTATTTGGAGAGGTGGGGAAAGAAGTGTTTAGGATAATAGGTTTACCTGACGTATCAAACATTTTGTAGAACTGCAAAGATTCCTCAAACGTTTGATGTTCAGGTCCTATAGGTAAAGAGGAGGTAGCGGGTTCAGAGACCAAAGGAGGAGAGAGAAGAGTTATGGGGATAGAAGTAGGGTTGGGGTTAATCTCAGCGATTGAGATAGTAGGTGGGGTCACTGATGATGTGACAGCGATTGAAATCGCTGACACGGCAGGTTGAGTGACTTCAGGAGTTGTGGAGGAAAGACCCACAAATGCATCTAAGGTAGCTTGTTGAGAAGCTCCCTCAGGTATAGTACTAGAGGGTGTACTTTCCTTAGTCTTTTTGGCCTTCTTAGAAGGACCAATCGGACTAGCTGATGGTCGTTTAGAAGTAGTGGTAGCGACAGGGATAGCAGACGAAGGAACCGTCTGCATGGTCGCTGAAAAAGAAGAAGAATGGAGAGATAGACGAGAGCGAAGGAGAGAGATACTTACCTCGTTGGCGAGTGGCTTTACCTCCAGTGATCGTTGACCTATCCTAGCAAAAGTGCCATCATCTTTGGTGGGATAGGTGTTGGGATACTTGATGTACGTACGAGATCTTGGGATCTCGTTCAGGCTTCTCTAATCTCGACCTCAGGTCTTCAAAGATGGCAGTGGCGTAGTCAAAGTTTTGACCAGCGATAACTGAGTAGGCCATTTGCAGTTGTGTTTTGCTGGCTTGATCCAGCGAACCACTCTTCTCGCTCATGCACTGAATTATGTGCGAGAAGATGAAGTTCAGTTGTGAAGGCATCTGAGCTTTGAGAATCTTGGTGAGCTTTTTGTTGGGAATAGAAGATCTCGGTTTGTTTTCCCAACAATAGCCCATTGCATCCAGAAAGGATATCAGCTCAGCATCAGTGGGGAGTGCGTCGAACCCACTCTTTGGTTTGTCAGGGAATCTCAAGGATTTCCTGAGGCTAAGAGCGGTCATGCTCCCTGGGCCCAAATCCGTGCTGAAGGAGATAGCAGGGACTCGTTCACCTTTTTTGTTGGTGAGTTCAGTTGCATCAGCAGTGAACCAGAACTGCTGGAGTAGAGTCTTTGAAGGCTTAGGATCCACAGTGATCGCGTAAGCTATGCATGATTGTTTGAGAAATTCAGCAGCTTCCACCAGATGTGGGTATTTGTCAGCTTTAAAGTCAAGTCTTCCCAAGTGATTACATTTAGTAATCTCAACTTCAGTGATAGCAAATCGTACATGCTTGGAAGCAACGATTGAAGATTGTGCCATTTCTGTTATGGAAAGAAGCATAATAGAAGAAATGATTATGATTAAAAATAATATGATTACCAGTTTCCATAGAAGAAGGGAAACTGGAAAAATATCAAGTTATTTTTAGGAATAGAAAAATAGTGTTATGGGTAGAAAGAATGAAGAACACTTTAAAAACCAAAAGGTTTTTATTTAAAAAAAACATAAAATCAGAAAGAATGATTTTTAGTTTTTAAACAAAAACGTTTTATAAAATCCATGAAGAACAAGAACGAGTAGGATTTTAAAAAGAATAGAAAGCAGACGAACAATGCATATAAACATGAAATAAACCTGTTTATTCTGAAGAAGAAGAGTTGCAGATTCAATATTCTGGGTTTACTTGCTTGATTGTTCTTGAGAAAGAGTGTTTCTTGCTATGAAAGTTTTGAAAGCGTAAACCGTATAAAGGAGAGAAGAATTCCTTTTATACAAAGAGATAGAGGAGAGAGAGAGAATGAAGCGGGAAGAAAAATCATCATGACATTGACACGTTCCACAAAGTTGATTGGATAGAAGAGCAACGGACGAACGTGTCAGAAAAGGCGTGTCGTGGATTATCCGCTCAAATGACGTCATAGGAGAGAGAGACGTTTCATTTTTCCGTTTTGAAATTATCACTGAAGAAAAGTCAGCGATAGATTTTCCTTTTTGAAAGTATCCCTGATGGTAAAGATAGGGATAGATTTTCCTTTTAAAAGATCACTGACTAGAAATATCAGTGATTAATGTATTTTTTAAAAGCTTTTAATCATTTGAAGAAAGTTCAGTGATTAAAGTTTATATTTTGAAGAAAAACATCTTAACTGAGTTAAGATTCAGTTGAGAGAACATACCTGAGAGTCAGAATGTTTATCAGAGAGAATGATGAAAGGGGAACTTTGATTACTGACGCAATACATGAACGTTGAAGAATTAGTCTTCAAGGTTCAGCATTCCAAGCTCACTGATGAGAAAGTTGAACCTTGTCTCATCAAGAGGTTTGGTAAATAAATCAGCAAGCTGAAAGTCAGTAGGAATAAAGTGAAGTTCAATATCACCATTCATCACATGATCTCTGATAAAGTGATATCTGATCTCTATGTGTTTTGTCTTTGAATGTAGCACTGGATTATTTGCTATGGCTATAGCACTAGTGCTGTCGCAATAGATAGGAATTTTTGACAGCTGAAGGTCATAATCTAATAGTTGATTTCTCATCCATAAGATTTGAGAACAACAGCTTCCAGCGGCTACGTATTCAGCTTCAGCTGTGGAAGTGGACACAGAATTTTGCTTCTTGCTTGTCCAGCTTACCAGCTTTCCTCCCAGTAGTTGAAATCCACCAGTGGTACTCTTTCTGTCGAGTTTACAGCCTGCAAAGTCACTATCAGAATAACCAGTTAGATCGAACCATGAGTCTTTGGGATACCAAAGACCTAGGTTAGGAGTTCCTTTCAGATATCTGAAAATTCGCTTTACAGCGATCAGATGGGATTCCTTGGGTTCAGATTGATAGCGTGCACATAAACAAGTAGAGTACATAATGTCAGGTCGGCTTGCTGTTAGATACAGCAGGGAGCCTGTCATTCCTCTATAGGCAGTGACATTAACAGGTTTTCCAGAAGGATCTTTGTTAAGTGTCAGGGGTGGTGCCATAGGAGTTTTCATCGCTGAAGTTTGAGTAAGATCAAACTTCTTCAGCATATCTTTAACATACTTACCTTGGCTGATAAAAGTACCTTTGTCAGATTGTTTAATCTGAAGACCAAGAAAGTATGTCAGCTCACCCATCATACTCATTTTATATTCTTTCTTCATTCTTTCAGCGAAGCGAGTACACAGAAATGGGTTAGTAGAACCAAATATTATGTCGTCGACATATATTTGTACAAGAATTATATGACCTTTTATCTTTCTGAAAAATAACGTATTATCAATTTTGCCACGTTCAAAATTTTCAGAGATAAGAAAAGATTAGAGAGTGTCATACCAAGCACGAGGGGCTTGCTTTAGACCATAGAGAGCCTTATCCAATTTATAAACATAATTTGGATGCTTAGGGTCATAGAACCCTGGTGGTTGTTCTACATAGACTTCTTCATTCAACTTTCCATTTAGGAACGCTGATTTTACGTCCATTTGATACACAATGAAATCTTTATAGACTGCATAAGCTAAGAATAGTCGAATTGCTTCGAGCCTGGCCACAGGGGCAAAGGTTTCATCATAGTCTATGCCTTCCTCTTGTCTGTATCCCTGAGCAACAAGTCGATCCTTGTTGCGGGTTACAGTTCCATGTTCATCTAACTTGTTTCTAAACACCCATTTGGTGCCTATAACAGTTTTATCAGATGGTCTAGGAACGAGATTCCAAACTTTGTTACGAGTAAACTCAGTCAGCTCTTCTTGCATAGCGCTGACCCAGTTTGGATCTCTGAGGGCATCATCAGTCTTCTTTGGTTCTATTAACGAGAGAAAGTTTACAAAGAGACAGATATTACCTGAGCTTCGTCGTGTCTTAATACCTGCATCTGGATCACCAAGAATTTGATCTATTGGGTGATCTTTGGTCCATCGCTGAGCTGGAGCATTATTGCTTAACTCAGAGGTTGGATCAACAATTGGAATGTTTACTGATGAGGATGATTGAGGTTCATCAGCGATTAACTGTTGAGTAGATTCACTGGAGAGGTTTTCAGGCGAAGGCAGATTTGATGGTAGAAGTGTGTTTAGAGGTTCAGCTGAAACCCATGAGGTGGATTCAGCGGTAGGATGTATAATGTTTGGATCATCATCAGCGGCTGGAGGATCTGAATGCTGATGGTTTGGAAAGGAAGGTTCAGTTTCTTTATAGTGAGAAAGCATCCAAGCATTTAACTCTTCATTGTCAGCGATTGGTTTGGAGTTCGCTGAGCGAGTTTCATCAAAAGTGACGTGAATTGTTTCTTCTACGGTTTGTCTTCTCTTGTTGAAGACTCTGTAGGCTTTGGAGATGGAGGAATATCCTAGAAATATTCCATCATTAGCTTTTGGGTCGAACTTTCCAAGTTGATCTCTGTTGTTTAAGATAAAGCACTGACAACCAAAGATATGAAGAAAGCTGATAGAAGGCTTCCTTCCAATAAAAAGTTCATAAGCTGTCTTCCCAAATCGCTTTATTATCAGCGATCTGTTTTGAGTAAAACATGCAGTGTTTACAGCTTCAGCCCAAAATTGAGTAGGGAGATGAGAATCACTGAGCATTGATCTAGCAGCTTCTATGATTGTTCTGTTTCTTCTTTCAGCGACTCCGTTTTGCTGAGGTGTTCTTACTGAAGAGAAGTTGTGAGAAATTCCCTTATTTTCAAAGAAATTGTTCAGGGAACTATTCTTGAATTCAGTTCCATGATCACTTCTTATTGAACGAACAGTAAGATTGTTCAGCACTTCCATCTTTTTCACAAAAGATATTAGTTCTTCTGGAGTATCACTCTTACAGCGAAGAAAGATAACCCAGGTGTAGCGAGAATATTCATCTACAATGACAAGTGTATATTTCTTTCCAGCTATTGATTGGATGTTGACAGGTCCAAACAGATCCATATGTAAGAGCTGAAGAGGACTTGTCACTGAGGAAACTTGTTTCGACTTAAAACTTGCTTTTGTTTGTTTTCCTTTTTCACATGCTGAGCAGAGAGATTCTTTAGCATATGAGTGCTGAGGAAGACCAGAAACCAGTTCCTTAGATGAGAGAGAATTCAGGGTTTTGAAATTTAGATGAGAGAGCCTTTTATGCTATAGCCAATTGACATCAGAAGAGGCCTTAGAGAGAAAACATAAGTTATCAGTGATAGTAGAGTCCATATCTATTACATAGACATTTTCTCTTCGATAACCACTGAGAGCAAGTTTTCCTTTCTCATTTACCACTGAACATGCTTTCTTAGTAAAGCGTACTTCATAGTCTTTATCACATAGCTGACTGATGCTTAGAAGATTGTGCTTCAGTCCATCTACATAAGCGACTCTTCTAAAGGTAGTTGTCCCATTGCTGAGAACACCAAACCCTTAGGTATATCCTTTTCCATTTCCACCAAAAGTCACAGAGGGACCTTTCTCTTCCTTGTATTCAGTGAGCAGGTTTCTTTGTCCAGTCATATGACGAGAACATCCACTATCAAGATACCAGATGCCCTTTGATCCCTGCACACATAAGGAAGATTAAACGTTGTTTGGTACCCACTTTTCAATGGGTCCTTCAGAGTTAGTGGATAAGAAAGGATCAGCTGTCTTCTTAGCAGATGAAGATTCAGCTTCATTGGTAATCTTCACTTTGGTTAATTTCTTAACCTTAGTGGTATTTTTCACTTTGGTTGATTTTTCAGCCTTGGTGACCTTAGCTTTAGAGGCATTTTTCTTCACTTTATCTATTTTATCAGCTTCAGTGGCAGTTGTACATTTACTTGCAATATGATCAGTAAAACCACAGTGATAACATTTTCTGTATCTGAAAATGGTTTTAGGATCAGAAGTAGAAGGTTTTGCAAGTTTAAGATGAGCAGGGCCAGGTCCAAGAAGACTTTTTTCTTGAGATCTGGGAGGAATTTTCATTTTTTTAGATCTCGACGGTTTAAGGTCAATCTTCAGCTTTGGAGGACAGAGATCAAAGATTTCTATCACAGAGCTAGAGGATTGCTTAGCTGAAGGTTTAGAAGGAACTTTCAGCTTTGCTTTCCTGGTTGCCTTCTGAGGAAGGAGAATGGACTTTCCTTTATCCGTGGACTTAGTGTCTTTGGATTTTTCCTCAGGGATGGGATTTGAAGAAGAACAGAGATAGAATTGATTATTTGAAGTGTCAAGGGAGGTGACAAAAGTTCCAAACTTAAGCGAGGAACTCTCTTCCTTAGGATCGTCTTGAGGTGTCCAAAAACCAAGACCAGTTCTGTCACTTTCAGGGGTTTGAGCTTTTATTATCTCAGAGATCTTTGTTGATGATTTGCACCATTTTTCAACATGAGCCTTTTCTGCTTTTAGAGCAGCAATGGCTTGTTCACGTTCAATGCTGATGATTTCATTTATAATGACTTGATTTTCAACTTTTCTTCTAAAAGATTTAGTTCACTGATCTTTTCATGACATCTCTCTAGCTCTTGAGTTAAATGAGCATTTTTATTCTCAGCTTGAGTTTTGTCATTTAGGGCATTATAAAGGTCAATCGTCAGCACATCAACAGCGCGACTTCTCTCAGCTTCAGGCTGGGAGGGATTTGTAGAGATAGATACCTGAGATGATATGTAGCTCATAGAAGGTTCAGATGGTTCTTCCACTTCTTCTTTAATCTCAGCCATGAGGCAAAGATTAGCGACTTCTTCATCATCAGAAGATGATTCTTCTGATTCAGCCCAGTCGTGTTCTTCAGCGATGAGACATTTACCTTTTTGCTGATAGCTTTTCAACTTTTGATATTTGTTCTTCAGCTTATGGTATTTGTCATCACTGGATCTTCTTGAGGTAGAAGGTTTGAAGACCTTTTTCGACCTGCACTCACTAGGAAAATGTCCAATTTTTTCGCAGTTATAGCAAGTGGCAGTAGCCTTATCAACCGGAGTTGATTTTGGCTTTTCAGTAAGAGAGAGAGGTTTACTTCTTCGGAAGTTACTCTTTCTTGCAAATCTCTTAAAAGAGTTTGTCAAGAGTGCTAAGGACTCATCAAACTCTGAAAGATCAGGGTCTGATAGATCCTCAGAATCAGAATCTAACTCAGTGATGGTGAGAGTAGATCGCTGAGATGGAATTATCTCTGAAGAGACTAAAGCAACAGGAGTACTTTTGGAGTCTTTAGAATCTTTTACAAGATTCTTCTTCAGAAAATTTGATTGCTCATAGTTGAGCAATATTCCATACAGAGTGCTTAAAGAGAGAGTATGTAAGTCTTTTGTCAGCTTAAGACATATTGAATAACTGTCCCAACTTTCAGGAAGACTTTCTAAGAATTTTGTTAGGACCTCAGAATTAGAATAGGTCCTTCCAACAGTTCTTAGGTCAATGATTAAGCAGTTAAATCGTTGATGAATGTCAGAAAGAGATTCATTCTTACCAGCGATAAAACTTTCATATTTTCTTACCAAGTTAATCTTTCGAGTTTCTTGGATTTCAGTGGTGCCCTCATATTGAATACATATGGTTTCCCACATTTCTTTAGAAGTTTTCAGATGCATGATGGAATGGAAAACTTCATCAGGCAGAGCCATTGAGATAATGGTCTTTGCTCTTGCATCTATGCCTACCTTCTTTTTATCTTCATCACTCCACTGTCTTATTTCCTTAACGACATATCGTTCAGGGACAGCTTCAGTGGTGGCAGTAGCAGGAACCGCAGCTATGATTCTAACAGGTTCATAGGGTCCGTTTTCTATATATTCAGGTATAGTAGGATCCGCACCTTCAAGAAATAGCATCATTCGATTTTTCCATAGAGAAAAGTTATCTCTGCTAAATCGAGGAGGTTTAGAAAGTGAACCATTATCATAGTAGTTTGTGTTTGTGTTTAGTGCCATTTTAGAATAGCAAGAAAGAGTATACAGCAAGATCTTGTTTATTAGATTAAACAAACTGCTCTGATATCACTTGTTGGTCCCGAAGGTGCTTAACAAGTTTGTAGAAGGGGGGGTTGAATACAAACACAGAAATTAAAGTTTAATAAATTGTTTATTGATAAATCAAAGTACAATTTACAAGTTTGTTGCGGAATAAGATTAAGACAGACTCAATCTAAACAAACTTAAGAAACACTAAGATAATTGCACAAGAAATTCAGAGAGTGGGAGATTAAGAGATATAGAAAACAATGGTTTCTATATGGAGTTCAAGGATTGAGCACACCTTCAGATGAAGGGGTGAACTTCCTATTTATACCCTATGCATTAAATGCATGGCAGGATACTTTACACGTGGCGTTCACTGATTGGCTTTGGGAGTCTGACTTTTGGGAGACATGCTTTCGGCCGGGTCATGAACAGTGTAGTTGACAGAGTTGTTGTACGAATGGTTGCAGAGACTTGTCCGTTCTGACACATCGTACTAGGTTGTGCAAGGATAGACAAAAGGAAACTTGAGGCATAAGCTCTGTGATCGATTGATCGCTGAGTATCTCTAAGTTCAGAGATAAAGAGGTTCAGCTATCGCTGAAGCTTTTTCTCATGTTCCTTCGCGTATAAGTAGAGTTGTCTTTGCTTCACTGATATCCGCATCAGGTCACTAGTAGACTTCTCTTTGTTCAGCAGCTTCGTCTTCGATTCAGCTATGAACATCTGTTGACGCGAGACTTGTCTTCAGGGATTACGTTTGGATGTTTATTTCTGAAACTATTAGTGATAACTGAACAGACTCAGTCTGATCACTGATAGTGAAACACTAATACATAGAAATGTTTATAAGAAAGACTATCATCGATAACTGAACAGACTCAGTCTGATCGCTGATGGTGAAACACTAATACATATTAAAACGTAATTTTCACTAAGTATAGAAGAGGGTCGTTATCAAATCACTGAGAGAGTTTGGAGAAACACCTCCACCACATCAACCACAAAAACATCCTGCACCACCATTATCCACTATCTTTCACGTTCTTCACAACTACCGTCCTTCACCGGCCACTCATCGCCTTTATCTTTACATGTCGCTGCTACTATGCATCCGCCAATTCATTAAGATCTTCCAAATTGAATCAAATATTATATTTTCTTTATATGAATCGGATTTTTTCGAACTACCATCAATTATTTTAGATTCTTCATTCAAATTTCCTACCATTGTTTTTGTATGTATTTATATGTATGAAAATCGTGTAAAAAAATAAAAAATGTTTTTTAATTAAATTATTTAAAGATATACTTTATATGTGTTATTTATAACTATTATATGACATATAAAATCATCAAACAACATTTAGGGAAATTTGTCCAGTCCAGTCCTATCTAGTCCTAGTCATACCAAACACAAGACAGACATTTATCTTGTCCAGTCCAGTCCTAGCCCCTTGTCATGTCCTGTCCAGTTCTATCTTGTCCAGTCCCGTCCAATCATGTCTGCGTACCAAACGCTAGCCGAAGAAGCAAAACTGTGTGTCAACCTCTACTGGAAAAGCAGAATATGTTGTTGCTGCTAGTTGTTGTTCACAAGTAATTTGGATGAAAACTTAACTTAGAGACTATGGTCTTGAGTTTGACAGAATTCCCATCTTATGTGACTTCAGAAGTGCAATTGCCATCTCTGCTAATCCAGTGCAACATTCCATGACCAAGCACATTGATGTCAGGTATCACTTCCTTAAGAATCATGTTGAAAAAGGCACCATAGAGATGTATTTTGTCCCAACTGATCTTCAACTTGCTGATATTTTCACAAAAGCTTTAGATGAACGAAGGTTCAATTTCTTGATCAGCAAGTTGGGTATGCTTAATATGTCTACCTGATCTAAACCAAAGATCAGAGCCTCTGACACATCACTTCACAGTCTCTGATATCCTGAGGTAGCATATTTTTCAGAGCCTCTGATACATGCATCAGAGCCTCTGAAATTACAAAGAATTCTCACAAACATCTCATTTTGTAAACCAAGTACTATTTAAGGGGGAGAGAACAACAGAAATCATTCATCTGTTAAGGGGGAGAAAAGAACCTTCATCTGTCAAGGGGAAGTTAAAACAAATGGAAGGTAATTCAGACTCACATCAGAGCCTCTATTCTTCAATTAAAGGTCATTTGTCAAATTCATAAAGGAAGGTATGTACCTAACTCTTATTTTTCACCTTTCTGAAACCTAAACTTGATTCAACTTTTGAACAAATTCTAGAGTCTATTATGTAGTCTCTGATACTACTCTTCAGAGCCTCTGATATCATCTGCTCTGAAGATACATCAGAGTACTAAATTCTAGTGTTCTTGGATATTCCTCCAATCAATTTTTGGTTCTTCAGAAAGATCTTTGTGCTACAAAAAGAAGATTGAATGTTTGAAGCATATTTGTCAAAATTTTCAGAAGCTATGACTGTTCATTTCTTTCTCTAAAAAGTTTTTTACACTTGTAAATATTTGTAAATCTGACTTGTGCGGGTTATTTGACTTGGGTGACTGCCATGTTTCACTAACAACTCCAAGATGATAGTTGTCTGACGTATGCTTCCTTTCAAACGGTGCCCTCTCCACGTGTCACTTTGTGGATAGATGAATGATGGAACGTTTCTGACATGGATACTCACAAACGCCAGTTTCATAACCTCCCACACACGCCTCATGCCCATAAAAACCCATTTCAAGTCATCATCTTTTCTTTACGCTCTCAGAATTTCCGTCTTAAACTTCATCTTCTCTCTCTCTAAGCATTCAAAAGCTCAAAAACTTCAAATCCTACAACAGTGGCTCAGAATCCAAATGGCTCAGACGATTCCAGCAGGATTGTCTCAAACCAAAACCTCGCTCAATTCGACATCCCTGTAAAGGGCAACAACTTTCATCTGGACCTCAACCCCATCAAGTTTGAAGAACAATATCGACATGTACTGGAATTTTCCAAACCTATAAACTCTCAGACGCCATTACCAACTTTGATTCCAATGTCCCCCTAAACTATGTTCAACAATGGTGGTACTCAAGTGAGTATAGTGAAGAAGCTAAAGGACTGGTAGGTTATGTTGATGCAGGAGAAAAAGGTGTTTCCATTCGTATTTCACCAAAAACTCTTCGTCGTCGTCTCTTTCTCCTCAAAACAACTTACCTAGGGATTGACATATTCGAAAAAACCCCATCCCAAGAAACCCTTCTCCAATTTCTTTTCCACTTAGGGTACAATAAAGAGATATCCAGATTAAGTGAGTTTAGGAGACAACACCTTCCACCAGTGTGGAATTTTATGTTTATATGCTAAACCGCATACTAACTTGTAAAATTGGAAGCCAAGATCAAGCCAACCCTACACTGTTAACCATTATGTATGCCCTATTCTTCAACCGCAACGTAGACATGGCCGGACTTATCTACTATGAGATATTCACTGCGGTGGACAGGAAGAACAAGGGTTTGGCCAAGGGCAAACAACCAATTTCAGTCCTCTTTCCAAGGTTCATCTCATTGGTAAATCAGAAGAGCCATGAAAAAATTTACTCTCTCAGAGGAAGGATCCAAAACCCCACTATTAGTGATGAATAGTTTCAAACCCACAACCATGCCTCCTTGCCTATACGAAAGGAGATTCCCTTAGAGAATGAAGATCTACATTCCAGAGACCCACCCCACCTATATCTATCTTAGCAGTGTTGCCCAATCATCAAAGCCGATGATGGGATCCCCAACACATCTAGGTTCTGAACCTGAACTCGAGTCGGATAGTAAGGACTCCGAGGCTACTATGGATGAGCGCAGAGTGCAACAAGAGGGTGGCTCTAAAAAGAAAAAATCATAGAGTGCCTCTGTCTCTAGTGAAGAGAGTACCTCTACTAGAGAAGAGGAGAGTGAGCCTGAGAGCATCCTAGAGAGAGAGAGACTTATGAACCTTTAGGAGCCGAGGGTGGTGAGATAGTAAAAGATGCCCCAAGAGGCACACATGTGCGTTTCCAAACCCCCACTCCCAATGCAAGCACACATTCTGGTCTAGGTGGTCCAGCACCACAGAACATTAAACCAGAGGTGCACACCTCGAACCCATCCCAAGCCAACCGCACAGAGTCATTTCTTTCTACCTCTGATGCTCACAACAAAGGGGAGACCACAATTCTAGATTTGTACTCTCAAAAGGAGTTATCTATAGAAATGATAAGTACCCAATCACCTCGGGGTACATCACCACATTCCACACATGATGATGCATTTGAGGCTCATTCCTTAAGAGATCGTCCCTTAGTACCAGAGATCTTCAGGATCTCGCGTAGGGATTGCCCAACTCAGGGGCAATGGGAAAACTTAGTTGCACAAGGGTTGACTTGCCTGGATAGCAAGTCCTCCCATCACATCAGGTTCTCTTCCTCTAAATCTGAGTCAGAGGAGGATGCACTAATCAGAACACTAGTAGAGAAATCCCCTCCAAAGGACTCTCGAGGATCTGGTGGAAGTCCCTCCAGACGCAACCTCAAATCACCTCTACAGAAGGGCCCCTTTGAACTCGAGGGTGACTTGGGTCCATGTGTTGGATCCAAGGTTCCCATCTCTGAATTTGTCACTAAAGAAGAGTTCAAAATCTTTACTGATAACATCAGAGGATCCTTGAATGATCTAAAACTTACCTTTGAGAAGACATCATAGGCTTCTGCCTCGAACTCTGAAGTACAAAAGCTCACTTCAGAGGTCTCTAAGTTAAAGCACCAAGGGCGGCTAACAACAACAGACCCTCCGCTCTAGAGCAACTTGTTGCGGGACGCTTTGACAGACTCAAAGAGGAGCTCACATATGCCAAATATGAGATAATCAAGGTCATACCAGCCTGAACCTCTGCCACACCATCAATTACTCCTGCTGATCTGGAAAAGTTCAAGTCAGAGATGATGCAGTCGATCTCTGAAGCAATAGCAGCAATACCAGTCTCTGCCGCTCCTCAACCTCCAATTCAAACTCCAAGGACAGCAGCAGACTTGGTCATGAAGTCTGATTTATAAGACTTCTCGAAGCAAGTAACCAGCCGAATGCTCACGGTGTCGAGCAAATTCGTGACAAAATCTGGGGAGACAACGAAGATCGTTAAGGCTTTACTAGAAGAAGCCTTACTTCCAGAGGCTGCACTAAAGCTCAAGAGGAAGGTTCCTGATACTTCCTATGCAGAAGAGGCCTCTAAGCAATGTTTTAAAAACCGGTTTTTTGGTTGACCCGGTGTGGTGATCGGGTCACGGTTCAACCGGGTGGTTGACCCGGTTTCAAGAAATTCTATGTACTTTTCATTTTCCTGCATACATATATATATATATATATATATATATATATATATATATATATAACCAAGAATTTGATGTCCACAAGTTAAAGCATTAAAAATACACATAACAACAAGTTTTACATCAATCAAAAAACATAAAAAACACACATATAAAAATAAGTTTTTCATCAATCCAAATACATCAAAACGAAACATAACGTTCAAACCAAATCATGGATCTTGAGACATTAGAATGTTAAATACATCAAGTTCACGATCTCTTAGTAATTGAAATTCACTCTCAACTTCATGGTTATCAACAACATGGTCACTTTCTACAATATCAAATAAAAAAAATATTAATGTCACATAAAAATTTAATTTTTTAACCGGGTCAACCTAGGGTTTTACCAGTTCAATAAGACCGGTTCAACCGGTTCTATCAAAAAACTAGCGGTTTGATCCGGGCCGTAATTTCCCAAAAAACCGGTCGTAATTGACCTGGTCTCTTTACTGGTCCCCAGTTCAACCGGTTAAACCAACCGGGTCAACCCAGGTTTTAAAACATTGCCTCTAAGAAGGCTAGGTTTGAGGATTCTAACGACGACAAAGATGATGATATGCCAAAAGGTTCATCAGATGCTCAAAAGGGGAAGAATAGCTATGAAACCATTAGAACAAAGGAAGTTAATGCCTCTGCTCCCTCCTCTTCTACACCAAAACAAACTGATGATATCCAGATGACAACTGCTCAAGAGTTTTTAGAGCTACAAATAACTGAACCAGAGAGGCATTCCACCTCTACTGATGACCAACCATCCACAACACTTCTGAAGTCATCATTTCCTATCATTCTTCTTGCAGCCACAACGCCAGAGATCTCACTTGTTCTAGTGGTTTCTGCTATTCCATAGAATATCATCCCAGAGATCATCATTGTTGAACCTCCTGCTGATGCTGAAGATGAACAGTTGATAGACTACTCCAGCACCTCATTAGATGATGTTTTCTCTTCTCTTAAAAGACCAACAATCATCATGAGGGATGCGTTTGGAGATGAACCAGATGATGGAGAATACACGTATTAACATGCTCAACCACACCAACAAATCACATCAGAAGTCGAGCATCAAGAAGAGAATCAAGAGCATATTGAAGCAATGATTGCCTCTAATACAACTGAGACTCCACCACCATCTCCCTTAATCCAAAGAACTGAACCAGAAACAACTGTGAATCAGTCGTCTGCTGATGAAATCATGATTGATTATGAACAAGTACCTCCTTCAGAAGCTGAAAAGACAACCTCAGAGGTACCTCTTCAGAGGACAATCATAGGCATACCATCATCATTTACTTTCGTACAACCTCCAGAATTCCTTTCAACAGAAGCACGAGCATCAGTAGAAGACACATTTCAATACTTATACTGCGAGTTCAATACAGAAGATCGGCTATCTTATCCTCCGAATCCAAGATTAAAGCCTGGAATGACTGAAATTGAGAAGAGGTTTGTCAGAGATAAGACTAGAAGTTGTAGAGATGTCTTCTCGAATGAGCAAATCACTAAAGTCAACAAAATCTTAGAGAGGAAATTCAGTTATGACAAACTGATCTATCGACATTATGAGGTCATACTCGCTGACAACAAGGTTTACTAGTTCAATGACAATGACATGGTAAATCTAAATCCTTATGACTTACCTCATTTATGTGTGTATTGCTCCGCGAAGTCAGAGAGAGGAAGAGTCTACAAAAGGGAGAGTATGAAGTGAAACTTGCCATGGAAGCCCACATCAAGCTCAGAGTAAAGATAGACTTCCAAACCACCCTGAATCTTGGAGTTGACAAGCTAGGGGTCACTGCTCCGATTGAAGTTATAGAAATTTAGACAAGTACAAAATTGGATCAATCGTGGCAATGCCTCTAGGATTTATATACAGGGTATTCAATAAAAAGAAGATTTTCTTGGCCTCTAAAGTGGCGAAATTTTCTGATGAGACTATAAAGGGGATGATGAGATTGTTGAACATCAAGAAAGACAAGTTACCAGCAAATCTGTTTGAACTTATGTATTCAGAAATCAGTTCCATGATCCAGTTTAGAGAGTTAATCATGAAGTTCCACAGAATCTGCTCTGGAAATAGATTGTAGTTTAATTTTTTTTTTTTTTTGATAACTTCTCTTGTGATGCAATTCAACTATTTAGTGAGAAGTAACATTTAACAGAGGATGAACTTCTTCTCTTTGCTTTCTAGATTAATGTCTCTGCTAGTTTATAATTTTTATTTTCAATACTTAGGGGGAGATTGTTAGCCCCAATTCTGAAATGTAAAAGTATTGAAAATATTCTAAGTCCTTTCCAGAGGACTTCCAGAGATAGCCATCAGAGACAATAAGCTTCCTCTGAAGTAATTTCAGAGATAGAGTATTCAGCAAAGAAGACTTCAGAGAATACCACCAAAGACAGAAAGCCTACCTCTGAAGACATTTCAGAGATAGACACTTCAGAAAAGAAGACATCAGAGATAGCTTCATCAGAGGCACTACATCAGAGCTCTGAAGACATTCTCTCTGAAGTTCAAGCTGAAGATTTCTACAAGTCAAGACACAAGCTCAGAAGACACGCCACCTAGTGATAAGATTTACCTTTTAGGTAGATTACTGTTCAAGCATGTCTTATGTGTTAGGAAAGTACACTGTTCACCTTTTTCGTCCTATAAATAGGACGTGAAACCTATTGCTCAGAAGTGTGATTTTCCTTTACCTACTTGTATAAAGAATTACTCTTTTGTACTGTGAATTGTACAAGAAGATTGTGTAAGATTTACACCACTTTTATGGTGTTCTTGATAATCTACATTATTATCAGTGAATATTTGTTTGTTCATTATTTTACTTTGGATATATCTTCTTTACTGTGAGTACGAATCAAACAACTTGGTTTAAACAATATTTGCTTCCACTATTATTATTGTCATATGTTTGTTTGTTTGTTTAAATCATCCCAAACAACAATCTGGGATCCAACAAAATCATGGAACGTCTTACTCTGTTTCTCTCTATTGATCGAAGACCGCAATCTCTCCATCGTTCGAACGCCTCATTCTATTTCTCTCTATCGATTAGAGACTGGTTCTCCTTTTGTTAGCGCACAGATCTATTGGATTCAAGATCTTTTTAGTAATGATCTTGATCCAAATGGGGAGATTGTTAGCGCACAGATCTATTGGATTCAAGATCATCCAATATGAAGATCGCAATCTGAAGCTAAATCTGAAAAGCCACTCTCGATATTAGTCTAATGTTAATTTGTAATAAGTCAAAGTTTGTTTTTAGTATTTTATTTACTATTCCTAAATATCTGATTAATAGATATTTAGTTTAGATATTATATTAGTTTAGATAATATCTTAGTTTTAGATATTATGTTTGAGTTGGTTGATATTAGGTGAGATCTCAACATATCTCAGATCGAGATAACACACAAAAACATCAACAACCAAGCCAACACTGTTCATCAGAGAGAAAACGCAAACATCAAACGTTGTAATCCTGTGTTTGTAATAGAAAGGTTGGTAAATCATTTGTGTCGTTGTTTGATAAGAACTTGATAATATTGTAGACCGACAATTGGTATCAGAGCCTCAAAACAGATTCAAATCAAGTTATTTTTTTAAGAGAACGACACTGTGTTCTTCATTTCAAAAATCATTTTCGAGTTTAAGTGTGTTTTGGGGTTTGAAATCGATCAGGTTGTGATCGAATAGGGTGCTAGATCGAGTTGTTATACTTTAATTTCAGTATAGCACTAATATCGATTCCCATTTTGTGATTTTTGGAGTCAACTGTTCACGACTTCAAATTGCACTGTTCCATCAATTTGAACTTCAAAAAGTGTTTGTTTTCTAGATCAAGTGGTTACAATCTGTTCTAGAAGTGTTAGTGGTATATTTGTCGAATTTTGGTACTGCTAATCGCCATAAATCAGGGTTATTTGAGCAAACAGGTCGAAATTTCGAAGAACAGAGATGAACTCGCGAGAAACGAGTTTTGCGCCAACATCTTCAAGAACTCGCGAAGTGACTTTTGCACCATCAACTTCTAACGCAAATCTTGCTTTGCGCCATCAACGTCTCGCGCAAAAGTCCTTTTGCACGACCAACTGCTCACGCAAATCTTCCAATTCACGCGACCTTCGACTCGCGCAAACCTCAGCTTGCGCCACCTTTGTCTCGCGCAAATATTTCGCGCAAATCTCAGATCACAAGTTCGCGGTCACTTTTGCGCCAACACCTCATAACGCAAAGTTGATTTCTGCGCCAACTCCTTGTAGCGCAAACCATCTTTTGCGTCAGCGTCTTCTAGCGCAAAGTGTTACTTCGCGCCACCTACACCTCGCGCAATACCCTATTGCGCCAGCAACCTTTAGCGCAAAGTTTGCCTTTTGCGCCAGTACCAGACTTAGTCTTTTTCAATCAGAATGACTTCAAGAGAAGCTCTAGCAATCAGAACTGACACAAAGCCACCAGTACTCTTCAGGGGAGAGTATGAGCAGTGGAAAGATCGGTTCATGGTAGGGGTGTTCAAAAAGACCGTTGGACCGACCGGACCGTTTTTGGCGGTTTGAGCGGTCTGGCGGTCTGGTCTGGTCTGGAAAATTGCCAAACCGGGCGGTCCGGTCCGGTCCGGTCTGCGGTCTGGAGGTTTTTTTGGACGGTTTGGACCAAACCGACCGCCAAATATATAAATATATATTTTATATTTTTTTATATATACCTTTATTATAAAGAATAGATTATATAAAGCCCAAATGTCCAAGTATATACAAAAAGGCCTAAGGTATTTTAATAGATTGAAATCTTTATGGATTATGGAATACAAAGAACGGAAAAATGAAGAAGTGAAGCCGTGAATTTTATTTGCACTTTGCATATTACTTTTTTTTTAGTGTTTTATCTTGGAATATTTTGTTAACTTTTGTAGACTTTGTTATTTTGTTGTCAACTTTGTTCTTTATTTCAAGTGGACTCAAGCCAATTAGCCTTTAAAATTCAAAGTTTTATATGTTTTTATGTTTAAACTTTAAAGCCCACTAAAAGGCCCAAACCGCCTAAATCGGTCGACCAAACCGCCTAAACCGCGGTCCGGCTTGACCGGTCTGGGCACTTGATGTCAAACCGCTCGGTTTGAAAAATCAATAAACCGCCACTTGCGGTTTGGTTTGAGGTCTAAGGGGTTAAACCGCCCAAACTGGACCGCGAACACCCCTAGTTCATGGACATCATTGAAAGACATGATTTGGGTGTTTTAATCAGGAAATCCTTAGAAGAAGGAGTTATGGCACCTGTTTGGAGGACTCCTCCAGAGGGAAGTGATGAGCAACCATATCAACTTAAGTTTGAAGATCTAGATGGTGAAAACCTAAAGAGAGCAAAAGCTGATAGATTAGCAAAGTCTTATATTCTTCAAGGCATTTCAAATGAAATATATGTGAAGATAGACAACTATAAAGCCTCTGGCAAAGAGATGTGGGGTCAGCTAGAGAAAATGATTCTAGGTTCAAAGGTTGGGAACCAGCTCAAGATATCCAACTGCCTAAACAACTATGAAGAATTCAAAGGCAGAGTTAGAGAGTCTCTAGCAGAAACATACGACAGATTTGTGACCTTGATGAATGAGTTAAGCAAGAACAAGGTCAATAAATCACAAATAGAGCTGAATGTCAAATTTCTCAGCATCCTCCAGCCTGAATGGAAAAGATTTAGAAGGCAGATGAAGCAAATCAAAGATCTGAACGATATTCCACTTTACGAAGTCTATGAAACCCTCAAGCAGAATGAGGAAGAGGTGGATGAGATCATGGATGATAAGAGACGGTCTGAGAAGACAGTTGATGATTCAGTTGCTCTTGTTGTGAAGCAGAAGAAGAAGATGATTGTGTCTGAATCGGATGATGTTGAAGCGAACTCTGACTCTGACGACTGTGAACAACTAAAGCAGGCTATGCTTATGTTGACTAAGGCTTTTCAAAAGAAGTTATACACAAAGCCGAGCTCAAACAGTCAGAGGTATACATCTGGTCCGAGCAACTATATTCACAAGGAGAGATTTGAAGGGAAGAGGTTAGAGGAGAGGAAGCCAGAAGAGAGAACGTATAAAACAGAAGAGATCAAACATTGTTAATTGGTATCAAAGAGATGAAGATACAATTTTCAGAAGTTTCAAAGTTTGTTTCAAAGTTGTCAAAGTTTTTCAGAAGATTCAAGAATTATGTTTCTTGTTCAAGGCTTGTTGACTTTCAAAGCTTTAAAGAGAAAAAGACTTCCCAAGATTCTTCAAAGGCTGAAAGACTGAAGACTGTGAAAGCTTCAAAGTTCAAAGTTTAAGAGACAAAAGCTGAAGAATCAAGAGTTGAAGTTCAGTGTCAAATTTTTATTAAATCTTGAATACAAAGGGGGAGATTGTTAAGTCTAAATATTGTATCCAATATTTAATAGGAAAGTCAAAGATGTAAAAGTCAACATTGTCAAAGTATTGTAAAAGTCAAAGCATGTTTAACTTTCCTTAGCCTTTAAGTCTTGTTTAGATGTTGGTATAAATAGGTTTGCTTCCTTGTAATCTTGTAACATTGAGTAACTAGAGGTTGTTAGCACGTTATTGTAACATTGAGACTTGTGGTTAATTCAAGATCTACTTTCTCTCTCTAGATTGTTTCTCTAGTTCTTGTTCATAATATTGAGTAATTGCTTGATAGATTGGGATTTTATCATTCACAAACATCCAGAACCTCCAACGTGCTACAACTATGGTAGACCTGAACATTTTGCAAAAGACTGCCGAAAACCAAAAGTCCGGAACTCTGACTACTACAAGAACAAAATGCTTCTAGCCAAGCAACAGGAAGCTGGAAAAGCATTGATGGCAGAAGATGAGTTATGGCTTGATCAATCAGACGAAGAAGATGAGAATGAAGAGAAGGATGAGAAAGCACACCTATGCTTCATGGGAAAGCTGGAGATAGAAGGTGAAGCAGATTCCGATGAAGATGATAACGAAGAGGTATGTGATTTAGATAAGTCATATTTCTTAAATCAAATGCATGCCATGATGTTAAAACTCCAAGAATTAGAGTCGAAACTTAAGCGTGAAAAAGGTGTTAATCATGATCAAAACCAGTCAATACAGAAACTTAGCAATGACCTTGCTGAGAAGAAAGTATTGGTTGAGACTTTACATAAAGACATTGACACCAGCGCAAAAGAAAAGACCATAATTCTTAAACAGATTGCAGAAACTAATTCTAAATTGAGAAATAGTGAGTTTGATTTCAAAGAGCTTATGAAATTGCATTTGTTAGGACATAAAATGTCCAAATTAGAAAGTTTTGTAAAGGGTTTACAATTAATATTTGTAATTGAGCTTTAATCGTAAATGGGCTTTAAATTGTAATTGGGTTTGGGTTTTACGTTAAAACAAGTGAGAGAGGGGGAGATATAAATAGTTTATGTGTTTAGGATTTTAGAGTTAAGTCATTATTCACAATGTAGTCGTCGTTTGAGAGAGTGTGTGTTCTAGAGAGAGAAACACTTTCTCTCTCTAGGTTTTGTTCGTGTTCTTCGTTTTCAATGTGAATAAACGGTATTCTCTCCCAATCTCATCTTGTTCTTATTAATTGAATCATGAATTGTTGTTGAATTTGGGATCTACATGTGGTATCAGAGTCGGATCAAAGAATTTTTTTTTCTTTGATTCGATCAATTTTCAACAGTTCATGTTCTACAACCCAAGTTTTTTTTGTAAAATTGTTGATTTGGATTTGAGTGCTCTGGATCGATTTTCAGTCATGCACCTTTGTGTTCGGGAGTTACAACATCTGATCTGGGAGTTGAGCCCTCTTTATCCGGGACTTGTAAAGCGACCATAACATATGGGTTTGACGCCTTTTATTTTATCCAGTTTTTATTATTATTGAAATTGGTGTTGTGATTGGGTGCTAAAAAGGATCGTGGGTCGGTGGAGGCTGCTTGTGACCGGCGGCCTGTTGGTTCACTTTGGTGACCGGCGGACCGTTAATGGGTCGGTGGAACCTAAATATATGAATGGAGGCTATGGGTTTGATGAATTTAAAGCCACACCATTCTCGATTTTTTTTTTGTGATTTCAATGGAGTTTAAATGTGATTGGTGCTCATATGTTAGTGGATCGGTGATGGTTTATGAATATGGATGGCGGTTGGGATTTGATTTCAATTGTTTTATTGATTATCAATTAACATTGTGATGCAAACATGATGACGGTGGAAACAATTGTTGTTGGCGGCTATTTTCAATGAATTTGGTTGGTATTTTTTAATTCTAACCTTATGGGTCGATGTTTGAAAATTAGAATGGTTGATTGTGTTTATTAATTGAACTTCGGTGGAATTATTTTGAAGAATGGCGGTTGTAAGTTTTACAGTTGTGTCCGGCGGCCGTGTGGATTTACAATGAAAATGGCGGTTGTGGGTGTCAATTTTGAAACCTTAATTCGGGTGTGTATTACAAAGCCAAGTGATCCGGGTCTTCATGATCCGGGAGTTATTCCCATGTGTTCGGGTTTACATTAATGGACCGAGAGACCCTCCTTGCCATCCGGGATTTAATGTTAAATTCATGCCATCCGGACTTGTGATAAGTGGAGTCGGGTAATATGTTTTTGTTCCAAGTTTCCTCTTATGCTATCCGGATTATTTTTTGTTGGTCGTGTTCACAGTTGGGCTTATTTTGATAGAATTTTTGTTGGGCCGTACACGATCATATTTTGGGCTTCAATGATCAAATATTTTACAAGTGATTTTTCCGTCCGAATTTTTGGAGATTGATACCGAATTTTAATCTTGCAATTATCGAGAACCGATTATTGTTCCGAAGAGAGTATATTTGAGATTTATTTGCGCTTTGACTGTGTGACCCGAGATACAGATTCTTCAAGAAATATTTTTGTATCTGTTCCGGATTTTTCTCGTTCAGTTTTTCTCGACGATTGCTTCTAACCCTTGCCTAGTAGTGTTTGCTACAAGTTGCTTCCTCCTACAAGCTGATCAGTACAAGTTCTTGAGTTGAACTCCTATTCAACTTGCGGTTTAATGACAGATTCGTTGTTATAAACTGAAGATGCACTGTGGTTGTCACGCAAACTCACACATTTCTTTCTTGTGGGCGTAACGAATGTGTTGAGTTTCTAGAGATAAAAGTTGTCTTTAGTGCACTCAGTCGAGGTTATTGTGCACATCGAATCTGGGTTTTAATGTTGAAACTTTGAAGGATAATAGCTTCTTTCAAGGGGGAGCGTGAGCTATTTTGAAGATGCGCAACGCTAAAGTTTTTCAAGAAATCAAGGGGGAGAAGAGCTGGTGCTTCAAAAACAATGATTACTTTACAAAACTTTAGGGGAGATTGTTAGGACATAAAATGTCCAAATTAGAAAGTTTTGTAAAGGGTTTACAATTAATATTTGTAATTGAGCTTTAATTGTAAATGGGCTTTAAATTGTAATTGGGCTTGGGTTTTAGGTTAAAACAAGTGAGAGAGGGGGAGATATAAATAGTTTATGTGTTTAGGATTTTAGAGTTAAGTCATTATTCACAATGTAGTCGTCGTTTGAGAGAGTGTGTGTTCTAGAGAGAGAAACACTTTCTCTCTCTAGGTTTTGTTCGTGTTCTTCGTTTTCAATGTGAATAAACGGTATTCTCTCCCAATCTCATCTTGTTCTTATTAATTGAATCATGAATTGTTGTTGAATTTGGGATCTACAACATTCTTCAACTTCCGAAGAAAACAAATCTTTACTTGCAAAATTAAATGCTTTGGAAAAGAAGTTATACTCATTGGGTCAAACTGAACAAACCATTCATCTAAACAGACCCAAAGAGAATAAATAAAGTTGGGGACTTGGTTATGAGAACCCTCACTACCTTAAAAGGGTATATCTGAAGTGCCTGCACTTTATGATTTTACATTCTTAAGGCTTTCTCACCGATTCCCTGAACTTAAAGTTTTTTGTACTAGACTGTCTAAAGAGGATGAAGCCAAGGAAACTGAAAAACGAAAGAAATCATCTAAAGTTCACCTTCTATTTTATTATGCGAAGTTGAATAATAGTTATGATGATGATCATAAATATCAATCAAAATCTCTTTCAAATGACTTCTTTCAAAGTTATTCTGTAAAAGAAATGGAGGCGAAGCCTATTAAAGGTAAACTATACGTCCCTCCTCTCATTTTGGAAAGTAAAATTTCTGAACTTGAGAGATCTTTAGCAGATGAAAGACTCTTGATTGAGATTGAACAAGAAGTGTTTTCAACTATGCTTAAAAATACTGTTCTTTCTAAGGCTTCAAAATTTAAAGATAGTTTTGGTCTAGCTGATGGAGGGTTTGATTTTCTAAACTCTGATGGTGTCTTAGATGATTGTTTTGATCAATTTGATTTTAATGCCAAACTTCCTAACCATTCATCATTTGTTATGAATTCCTTTGGATTATCCAGTATGTTTGAGAAAGGTGCAAAATCAACGCAAGTTGATAAATCGGTTTCTGTGAAAACTAAGAATGCTAAAGGTAAGAAGAAATCTCAGCATTCACAGAAACCGATCACTATTGGTAACCCAAAGAAGATGCATTCATTTGTTTCTCAAAGATCTAACTCAAAAGTCTCAAATATTTCAGATCTGAGCAAGCTAGGAGTTAAATCTATATGGCAACCAAAACAGAAGATTGACGAGATGGCTAAATCTTTTTGTAGTGTTGATTGTAATAAGACTACGACTAGTAAAGATGTTTTGAATGCGAATGTTGCTACTATTTTGAAACCAAAACTTGTCGTTTATCGCAAGAAATATTCTATGAAGCAATTATTCCAGTTACGACTGTCTGCTAGAAAGTCTTCTTATTGTGCTAAACATGCTTCTGCTTCTCGTAAAGATTCTGATGCTTGGTTTGGAAATTATCATGTTCATTCTTATCATTCATATTCTTCATTTGATTCTCAAAAGCAAAGAGGACCCAAATTTCAATGGGTACCAAAATCATGTACTAACACTGTAGAACCCATTTACAAGTGGGTACCTAAATCTCTTATTTCGTAATTTCTCATGTGCAGACCCGTCATATGTGGTACTTGGATAGCGGGTGTTCCAAGCATATGACAGGGCAGAAAGGGATGATGTCCAATTATACAGAGAAATACTGCGGAACAGTTCGATTTGGCAATGATCAGTTTTCACCAATTCTGGGTTATGGTGATATGGTACACAACAAAGTCACGATTACGAAGGTGAGCTATGTTGAAGGCTTAAGACACAACCTTTTCAGTATAGGCCAGTTCTGTGACAAAGGATTAGAGGTAAATTTCAAAGCCAAGAGGTGTTCTGTTCGCACTGAAGAAGGCAAGGAACTCTTGGTCGGCACTCGAACGTCCGACCTCTACACAATCAATTTGTCAAACGTCCAGACTGACAAGCAGGTATGTCTACTCTCTAAAGCCTCGATGCAGCAAAGCTGGCTATGGCATCGACGGTTCTCTCACCTCAACTTTAGGTACATAAACAAGTTGGTCAGTGAAAAGCTAGTTAAAGGACTTCCAGAGCTGAAGTATGAAAAAGAACACCTGTGTGCAGCATGTGAAAAGGGAAAGATGAAGAGAGATCCACATAAACCAAAGCCTGAACCGAGTACAAGCTCTCCGTTAGAGTTGTTGCATATGGACTTATACGGTCCGATGCGAACGCAAAGTCTAGGCGGAAAGAAGTACATACTAGTTATCGTGGACGACTATTCGCGATACACTTGGGTCAAATTTCTACGTTCAAAATATGAGACACCTGATGTTCTCATTACATTCTTGAAGACGACCCAGGTAAATCTGCAGAAACCGGTCAAGCTTCTAAGAACAGACAATGACACAGAGTTCAAGAACAAAACAGTTCAAGAATATCTCGAATCGGTCAGGATATCACATCAATACTCTGTTGCTCGTACGCCTCAACAGAATGGAGTTATCGAAAGAAGAAATCATACGCTAGTCGAGGTTGCTCGTACTATGCTAAGTCAATCTGACTTACCTCTATTTCTGTAGGCTGAAGTTGTATCGACTGCGTGCTACACTCAGAATCGATCCATGATACACCGCATATTCAAGAAGACTCCTTATGCACATCAACAACCGAACACCTACAATCAAATATTTCCATATATTTGGGCGTAAGTGTTATGTTCTAAACGATAGAGAGAAACAAGTTCAGTGCCAAGGCGGACGAAGGCATCTTCATTGGTTATTCCTCTACATCTACTGCATTCCGTGTATATCTGAAGAAGTCAAAAACAGTTGTTGAAAGCGTAAACGTCACATTTGATGAAGATATGGCTTCTGAACAACACAGTTCAGAACCCGTGATAACCGGAGTACTAGCTTCTGGGCAAATCAGTCCAGTACATGCATCTCAAGCGATCAAATCAGATGAAGCATCAACTTCTACTAAACATTTATCTGATTTAGATTTATTATTTGAACTGTTTTATGATGAATTTCTTGGATCTAATGTGAAGAAATCTGTTGTGGTTGACAGGATGGAAGACTCAACGACTACTCATCCAACCAGTTCAGATATCTCTACTGAATCCAACTCCCCGATTCACCAAGAAATTCCAGTTCAAATACCTACTCCGACAGTTGAAGTTGTGATCAATAATGAAGAGACAGAAGTTGTTGAACAAGTTGTACCTACTGAGACTTCTGCACCTACTACTTCAATTGCAATCATCATTCCTCCTGAACAACCTGAAGAAGGTACCAGTGGATTCTTAGATGATAATATTGATATATATATTCATATAATTCATTCCCTCATGAACATAAATGGACCAAAGAGCACCCGATAAGCCAAATCATTGGTGATCCAACCAAACCGGTGCAAACTAAGTCAGTTTCAATGAATATGTGTATGCATGAATCCTTTCTGAGCAAGATTGAGCCATCTCGCGTATCCGAGGCTATTGTCGATTCAGACTGGGTGACTGCAATGCAAGAAGAGCTGAATCAGTTCGACCCACTTAAAGTCTGGAGACTCATACCCAAACCTCAAGGTAAAACCATTATAGGTACGAAATGGGTTTTCAAAATCAAGAAAAATGAAGATGGTACCGTTATCAGAAACAAAGCAAGACTTGTTGCCAAAGGATACAGGCAAGAGGAAGTAATAGACTACAACGAGCCTTATGCTCCTATGGCGCGTTTAGAGGCAATTCGAATGTTTTTGGCCTACGCAGCTCACAAGAACTTCACTGTCTTTCAAATGGACGTGAAGACCGCCTTTCTGAATGGCATTCTAAAGGAAGAAGTCTACGTCTCGCAGCCAGAAGGTTTTGTCAATCAAGAGAAACCGAATCACGTCTACATTCTCGACAAAGCACTCTATGGACTAAAACAAGCTCCTCGCGCCTGGTATGATGTCCTATCTCAATTTTTAGTCAAGTCTGGTTTTTCAAAAGGTACGGTAGATACCACTTTGTTTATTAAAAAGGAGAAAGCCGATATCATTCTTATTCAAATCTATGTGGATGATATTATTTTTGGATCTACAAATCCTAAGTACTGTAAGAATTTTTCACTTCAACAAAATCCCGATCTACTGTGACTCAAAGAGCGCCATCGCGATAACAGTGAATCCTGTTCAGCATACCAAGACCAAACACATAGATGTCAGGTATCATTATATCAAAGATAATGTCGAAAAAGGAACAATTGAACTTTTCTTTGTAAAAACTGATTATCAGCTTGCATATTTGTTTACCAAACCTTTAGACGAAAAGAGGTTCACCTTTCTTGTCTCTAAGCTTGGTATGCTAAATCTTAAGACATAATCAATAGTTACCTATCAAAGTTTTCTAATTGTATACTTTTTCATCATTTCTTCATTCTTATTTCTAAATGATATCTGCACTTCAATTATTCTGTTCATGATCCAAGGGGGAGTATGAGAAGAAATTGACAGATGGTCAATATTAATTTGAGGAGAAGACTCACTAATTTATGCATTTACCTTTTTAATGTCAATTTTTTGTGATGCATGATTTTAGGGGGAGTTTTACAAGACAAAGTTAGGATATGACTTCTGATTATTTCTGATCAGAACTCATACTTTAATTGTTTTACTGCTTTTTGTCATTTTAATTGAAGTGAATAAATTTGCTTTGACTATGACATAAGACTTTTGCAGTTTTTTGAGTGATGCTTACATGTTCATATCTTTATGACTTTAAGCTTAGCTTCATGAGATGTAAGATCGCACGTAAAGGTATAATCCTTTATCTTAATCTCATATATGGTTGATAAAAGGACAACTTTCAATCATAGAAAACATTATTCTTAAATGTTCAAACCACTTCCCGAATCTCAAACCGATTTCATGAATTGGAAGTGTGTGTTTAAATGTTTTTCAAGATCTACTTTGTGCTTTAACTGAGATAGTTAAACCATTTTGAGCATCATATGCTTTCTAGGAAAACATCGGATTTCATTGTGCTAGGACTTAACACAACTTCTATGGATACACGTTAACCAGTGTTTCCTACCCAAGAGGTTAATCCATAGTGATAGAGTGTGAGGATTTGAAAGAAATTAGTGTGGAATGTGTGATGAGATATAATGCAAAAGAGAATTCGGTTAGAAGTAAACTGAATGTTTAAAAGAAAGAGGGTGTGAGAATAGAGTTAAAAGAATATCAGAACTCTGAACCAACTACTTTCTGACCCAAGCAGCCACATTTCTAGTGTTTCACATTTCTTTGGTGAACATTATTGAAACAGGAAACTAGCCCATGTCAACTCTTGTTTAACCCCACCAACTACTCATTTTCTACTCAAATAGAAAGTGTTTCACATTTTCAAAGGGGAAGCAGCACATATGCTATCTGATTTTCATTTGGAAAATCTGGATATTGAAAAGAAGGAAGTCTGCCCCACCTTCGCACTTCACTCATGCACATTGAGTCTGTGTTTAACTTACTGTTGTCTCAGTGGTTTACACAATATTGAGCCTTAAAAGCAATCATCAAGTGCTTAATTCTTTCTATCACTTGCACGAACACACAAGGAATTTGTTTCTTTGTCATAACGTTTATAGAAATTACCTTTGTGGTGTTTCGATGATTAAATGGAAGCTCTGGGGAGTGAACATCATAAAAGCTCCTTTCCAATGTGTATTCGTTACACACAGTGACTTAGTGTTACTGACAGGCATTTTAACTGATTCATTTGTTGATTCAGGTGTTACACGATTATTTTGTCTGGATTTGCAAAGATCTGCATGAATATCTTTTGAATTGACGGATCAGAGGCTCCATATGAAATACATTTCTTACTCAGAGTTTTGATGAAATCGTTTCTCTATTCATCAAAAAAGGGGGAGAACCTAAAGCTTGAAGAAATGTCCATTACATTACAAGATTGGAAAAGAGAAGAGCTAACCAAGAAATGCGAGAGATCAAGGTATTCTGAAGACATGTTGATTTTAGAGAAATTTTCTTTGAAGATACTTTGCTAAAAGCATTCTGAGCTAAATCTGAAGATAAGTTCTTCCCATCATCTGAAAGAGAGTTTATCTACGTCTTTTGGGGAGATAGCTACTTGTTGAAGACTAAGAGAGAGATTGCATCTTCTGAGCTGAAAGAGAAGACTGAATTGCTAAATCTTTTTAGTAATGATCTTGATCCAAAGGGGGAGATTGTTAGCGCACAGATCTATTGGATTCAAGATCATCCAATCTGAAGATCGCAATCTGACGCTAAAGCTGAAAAGATACTCTCGATATTAGTCTAATGTTAATTTGTAATAAAAGTCAAAGTTTGTTTTTAGTATTTTATTTACTATTCCTAAATATCTAATTAATAGATATTTAGTTTAGATATTATATTAGTTTAGATAATATCTTAGTTTTAGATATTATGTTTGAGTTGGTTGATATTAGGTGAGATCTCAACATATCTCAGATCGAGATAACACACAAAAACATCAACAACCAAGCCAACACTGTTCATCAGAGAGAAAACGCAAACATCAAACGTTGTAATCCTGTGTTTGTAATAGAAAGGTTGGTAAATCATTTGTGTCGTTATTTTGATAAGAACTTGATAATATTGTGGACCGACACCTTTCCAGTTCGTTAATCTCTATCGATCGAAGACTGGTTCTCTAGTTTGAACGCCTCGGCATTACCACCCTGGTTCCCCTTTCCAGTTCGTTAATCTCCCAAACGAGGATGTTGTCCGCCATTTTTTCTCGATTTGTCTATCGATTATGGGTTCTCGATTTTCTTGTGGGTCTCAATTTGTTTTTCTATCAATTATGGGTTCACGTTTTTCAATTGATTTTGGGTTCTTGTTCTTCGATTTACAGAGAAAGAGGAGGGTGGTGTATAGGCGACAAAGGGGATAAGCATTATAGGTCAAAAAGAGGGGGGGGGGGGGGGGCGAAGGGGATAAGTAATTCATGGAAACAAAATTAAAAACAATTTCATCATTAATTCATTTACCAAAATTTAAAACAATTTTATGGAAACAATAATAATTTGACTTTTTTTTGGTAATTAAATGTAAATTTTATTATTATCTATACTTCAAAAAAAACTAGAAAAAATATATCAAACAAAGGGTATTTTTGTCATTTTTCAGAATTTCATTCCAATTCCTTTGCAAACCAAACAGATATATTTCAATTCATTTGACTGATTACATTCAATTCCTGCCAACCAAACACTTGGCCAAACCGGATAACATTTCATTCCAATTTCTTCTAGATTCCAATTCCGTTGACAAATTCCATTCCTTCTGAAAAAACCTTACAGATTCCCTGTAAAAGCTTCCAGATTCGGAATATTGCGGATGTGCCATTGTGGACCTAGACCAAATTTTCAAAAAATTACGGACCGAAAAACTTGTATATATACCCTGCCTCTTTGACCTCCATGTATCACAACTAACACACCAAACACATACACATGGTTGAAAATGCATCCTCTTCAAACCCTCCTTCTTCCAAGATCATGCCATCCAGAATGGTAAAATCTATTGAAAAAAGTGAACCTAATATCAAGGAAATCGAATTGAAGTGGTGGACGACAAAATAAGGATATGAGAAGTGTTACACAAAAATCAAAGAAAATCGCAAGGCTATAGAGAAGCTGGAGAATGAGATAAAGGTAGAAGATGACCATGCTAAAGATCTGGGGAAATTTTTTAAAAAAAATGGTAACAACATATTAACGAAAGGAGTCTTGTATTGAAGAGTGCAAATCACTTTATCCTTAGCGTATCTCATCTTTAGTGTTGTACGTCTCGTATGTCGGCTTGATGCGCGCTTAATTCCGTGTGTTTTGTTTACGCTTAAATAATATCCTTATAATTTATGTGTTCCATGTTCATGTTTTACTTTTCCCATCAATAAAATGGTTTACATTATTGTGTTGTTCAAAAACCAATTATGTAACTCGTTAGAAGCAAATATACAAATACCCCAATATATTCATTACAGACACGGTTTACTCGTTAAGATCAACGTTTAGATCAAAAGTATCATGTCTATAACTTCCGTAATTATCTTGGGTAGATACTGGTTGAGGTGGTCGGCTACTAGATGCTCTTTGACTTCCCACATTTGCTGGTGCAGGAGCTGGACAGTTTGTCTGAGTATATCCAGTTTGTCCACAACGACTACATCTTCTCTGGATGGGATCCTCACTACGAGAAGGGATACGATCACAGTTACTTGGTGTACCAGCTCGTCTCCATATCACCGGTGGTTTAACAGTCATTAACGGGTAGTCTGGAACAACCTATGTTTTAGGAAAGCTAACTGGATGTATGAGCTCTGCATATGTTGCTCAGAAATTATTCGACGTGAAATAACCAACCGCCAGGTGGTTGGAATCTGTACCTAGTAGTTTTTTTTGCAACAACAATGACATGACCGCACGGTAAACCGAAGAGCTGCCATTTCATACAAGAAGCAAGTATGATTACTGTAACATACTTTCGTGTTCCTATGGAAATCGCGAACTTCATACCAACCACGACCAATTTCATATACAGTCCAGGTTTCCGAATTTATTTGTCTCCATTTAACTATGGCTTTCGCACGCGGGGTGAGAGCATTCATCATTTTGTCTACAGAAAAACAAATTTGTTAAGTTACCAACAAAAAAATTAATAATATAATTAGAGATGTGTGACTATGATAACCTCATTTAGTTCGACGAATTGAATACCAGTCTTGTTGAAATGACCGGAAGTAATACATTAAGGCCACAATAGGTAGTTTCTGAGCATAATGGGACAGTGCATTAACCGACTCGACACTGTTTGAAGTCATTATGTTGTAACGCATTTAGGGGAAATGGGCCCTTGACCATTTCTCCGGTCCAATCTCGTCCATAAGTGGAGCTCCGAGAGGTAGAACACCTCGTAGAGCTGACATTCTTAGTTAGAATTCCTCCACTGTATACGCTTTACACGCCTTCCAAAATAATTTCTTCTTATACTTGGCCCTATTGTCCCTGGTTTTTACGTTCATCATCAGATGGCGAAAACAAAGCCCATGATGGACCCTTGGGTACACTGTTGTAATAGTTTGGCTTATTGAAGCAACCCTGTCAGATACGAACACTAACCCTTCCATTTATCCAATACATGCTTCAACATGGATAAAAACCAAGTCCATGCATCCCCACTCTCAGACCTACCCCTCCGAAAGCGATAGGCACAATTTGGTTATTTGCGTCCATAGCAACGGCTAAGAACATTGTGTCCATGTAAGGCCCCTTCAAACAGGCCCGTTTCTGACATTCTATAGGCTCGGGGCGACATGTGAGAATGGACCCTCGATAAGTACGATAAAAATTTTAATAGTTGTTTTTATTATTAGATTAACAACGAATTTAAAAAATACTAATATTTCATATAAAACCGTTTTCCAAGTATTCCTAGACGTAATCAAAAACTATTTCTAGATTAATATTATTTATCATATCATTTTTACATAGCACTGTAAATTTGTTCTACCACCGAACACATCATATGATATACCTTTAATATATAGATTGACATCATTTTGGGTCAGAGTTTTGACTATTCAAAGTTACACTTTATGTTAATCAATGTAAATCAAGTTGGTTTTCCATGTCACCTCATGTTAATGTTTTCATCACCAATTAAAATTTAATTTAGGGTTAAAACAAACTTTTTATTAACTATCAATCTAAGAATCTAAAGTCCATGTTGGTAATAGTTTGAGAGCTTATTCTTGTTTTAGAGATATGAGTCAATATTGTATGAAAAATAAGGGTAGTTTTGAAATTTATATATATAAGTTAGATCGTCTCATTTTGTTGGTAAAAAAAATTCAAAATGTATAAGTTTTCTTAGTTAATAACAAGAAATCTACTATATTCTGGTACAAAAATAGAATTCATGCAAATGCAAGGCGGATGTAGCATGTAAAATGTGGGGGGATGAGCCCCCATTAAAAAAATATTTTTTATAGGTTAAAAATCATTTTTTTTATTTCCTATCATAGTTTTTCCCAATAATTTTTCGTCTGTGCCCCCACCAACCAAAAAATTCTCTTGAAATCAACCGAAAAAAGTCTCTCGAAATCGATAAAAAATAGTAAAAAATCCCTTGAAATCAACCGAAAAAGTCCCTCGAAATCGATAAAAAAAATACTAAAAAGTCCCTAGAAATCAATAAAAAAAAACTTTAAAAAAATCGCTCAAAATCGTGGAATTAGGCTAAAGACATATCAAACGATTTTGTGGGTCTTTAATCTACCTTAAAGATGCCCCACTACCTTAAAAGAGTTAGTAAAAGATGAATGATGGAAAATATAGCAAGGTTTGTTGGACAAAGTAGTTTTATATATTAATACTGAATAAAAAAACTTAGAGAAACAATAAGCAAATAAGGAATACTATAAAATGAACGATCAATGAACTTTTACATATTTTATTCTCCAATTTAATTAACTAATACATGTTTAGGCCCTTAATATAATGTTAAATTCTTTTTGGTGACCTGTTAGATACTTCAAAAAAATTGTGTCTATTTAATTTACTAATTTTTTTAACTACTACTATATATAGTATATAGTATATACAAAAAACTTTGGGCCCCTATTTCTTGTGGGCCCTGGGCGTGCGCCCGACCCGCCCTCCCCCAGGCACGACCCTGCCTTCAAATAAGTATCGTCTATTATAAGGACCCGATGCAAGTGTCAGAGAAACGAACGAATATGGAAAAACTAGGTGGTTTACAAATCAGAAAATTGTAATACCTATTAGCGCAAAAATTATAAATGAAGTTTAAAGTGGTGAAAACGTTATAAGAAAATTATACGTACCACACAACCAAGGGCAGCGAAACACACATCAAAACGACTTGTATTATCTGTCCTTATTCGGCAAAAGGTACTAGGATTACAAACCTCCAAATTATAGAGAAACGCAGGGAGTTGGATAAATGATTCCTCAAAGCAACCACGCACCATCGTTAGTACATAAGCTTTCGCTCGCCAAGTTTGCCAGTATGAAATATTTATTTTCATATGCACTTTTCATGTCGTGAACAATGTTGGATCCACGGAGTGTCCTACTAGTATCCTGCACTTTAGGGAGAAGTAAATGACCCAATACTCTTATATTGTCTTGACGGTGGTTGGGATGCATCTGGGTCTTTAAACAAGTGTGTACGTCATTCAGCTTTCGTACATGAAACATCTTGGTTTTTTCGACAGATGTCTCCATGATACGCCAAACACATTTATCATGAACACATTTAGTCTCGTATATGTTTTTGAAGATTTGTGCACTCTAAACTCGAAACCCTCTTCAAGAAATTTCAACCTGAGAGCGAGTGCCATTTCATCTTTAGAAGGGAATACATTCGCCGCCTATACTCTTCCACTTCGATTATAAGGTGTGGGTTCGTTAGGTGTGATGACGGCCTCTTCTTCTTCTGGAAGCGGATGAGGCATACCAAATAAATCATTTATCCCACCAAATGATTTAAGGGGACTAACTTCTTCATCATTATCATTATCACGTATACCCAAGTAGTAATCATGGGACTTATTATCGTCTTTATGAACCGCTTCTTCTCCTCCGAAACAAAATTGGGAATATAATCACTAGGACCATATGTCTGTTCCGGAACAAAATCATAGTCGTTTCCAGAATCAAACTGAGACACATAAGAAGTTTGATTATGCTCAGAACCATATACATCGTCGACGGTGTTTAAACTACTACCAACATTGTTTCCACCGCACACCGACACATCGACATAAACATAAAGTGTTGGCAGATTATTTGAACCGACAACAAATTCTAAGAAAAAAACGAATTATCGTCACTGTCACCTAACTTATAAAGTTGGCCATAATACTTGAATGCCATTCTAGTGATACCAACAGAAGAGTCGATACCACATTTGTTTGAACATATTTGAGAAACCTAGAATGTGAAAACTTTAATGGCACCATGATGCGGATCATCGGTTGATCAGAAAAATACTCCCACTCTTGGTTAATTTGCCGCCACGACCCCCCACCACAAATACGTAACTTAATTCCTAATGAAGAACTCGTTTTGAAACAAAACACAGAATAAAGAAAGGAAGAAAAATGAGAGAAATAGTTGGTTGAAATTTGGTGATCTTCAGCATTCAACTTTGGTCTTTTTATACAAAATATTGATGGAATCAAATTTTACGAACACAAAATCTCAATCATCTGCTGAAGTTGTACAATTCAATTAAGACTTAAGTTATCGGAAAAACGTTGAAAATGATTTTTAAACAAAAATTGCGGAGGTAGCATAATCACAATTACGGACCCACTTCCGCAATAGCGGATGTGTGAACTTGCGGACCTGACAAGTGGCAGTTGCGGACCTGTCACCGTCTGCCGAGATATTCTAGGGTTTCATGGGGGCTTGACATGTGACACTTCCGCAATATATGGATGTAGCCATTTTCTAGAAAAAAATTACATTTTTAACCTAAATCCGCAATTACGGACCTGGTCATTGCAGAAGTGATAACAAATGGGCAAATTCGGAGAGAATTGCGGATCTTGGTATTGCAGAAGTGCTGACAAATGGGTAAATTCAGAGAGAATTGGCTAATAGACCAATTTTCTTAAGAATTTTGGTCATTTAAGTCAATTTCCTTTGTTTTTATGGTATCATTTATTTTTGTAAGGGGGTGTTTGGGATTGCTTATTTAAAACAACTTGTGCTTATTTTGAAAAATGTTTATCAACTTATGCGGTGCCAAACCGGAGTTTTCTAAAAAGTGTTTGGATTAGCTTATTGTGGTACCAAAACGTAATAAGCTAATAAGTTGTTATTTAAAGGTGTTTGAGATTGCTTATACATATAAAATAACCAAAAAAGTTATAAGCACTTTTCAAATAAGTTGATAAGTTAGAACAAAATGACTTATGAAAAAGTGTTTATCTCCGGTTTGACACCGCTATAAGCCCTTTTTATTTTTCTCCATCCAAACACTAGAAAATGTTTATCTCCGATGCCAAACCGCAATAAGCTAAAAAGCACTTCAAACAAGGCAATCCCAAACACCCCTAAGGGACTGTTTACTAAATTTTCTATTAAGTTCTGTATGAATAAATTTGTCTGTCTGGATAAAAATATGTCGTTGATTACTCTTTTTCCTGAATCTACGATCTGAATGACGTAAATGACCGATCTACCCTTCAGATTGAATAAGGTTGTTTCAAGCAACTATTTAAAGATCAAAACATAATATTATAAATTCATAAGAACTAATACAAAAACATACAAAATCCATATAAAAATACAAAAAGTAAACATAAAAAAGTATATAAAAAATCGAAGAACAAAATATTTCTGTATATAAAAAAATCGAAGAACAAAATATTCAAGCAATATATCTGTTGTAAAAATTCAACCCTCACTGTTGGAATCTCATAATTGAAACCTCCTCCATACCCATCCCCCTTTTTCCATTATGAGATGACGCATCACCAACAAACCATCACTAGCCGACCACATACTAACCTTTTGTGATTTTTAGCCATCTCCCCTTTATCTCCACCGCCTCCTAAACCAATCGTAATGGAATCTCCTTTTGTCCTTCTACTTCAACGAGATTGGGAAAAAGAGGGTTTTGATGGAATCTCTAGGATGGTTGATGAAATTCTCGATTGATTTCTTGAGGAGGAGGGAGGAGGAGGGTTTTTCTTTTCCTTCCGGGAGCGTTTTTTATCCAAGGGCAAGGAGGGAAAATTTTGGGCTGAATCTGGACAAGTGAGGTATTTGGACTGAGCGAATAATCCCATCTATTTTTCATTAAGCTCCAAGTAAACATGTGAATTAAGTCAAAAGTAAACAACCCCTAACCTTTATATGTAAAAGAAGATTTATAATATGACCGTAAGAGGAACACGGCCACCTGTGTGTAGGCTGCCACTTGCATATCACTCCTCGCCGCTATCGTCATCCCCAATTCCCTCCTCCTCTCCTCTCCTCTCCTCTCCTCTCGATAAAATCGAAAGCACAAATGGATTAACTCATCATTGCTTCACCGTCCTTAATGGCTTCTTCATCTTCATATTGCGTCAAAATCGATGGATTACGTGGTACTGACAGCACCGTATTCATCCCAATTTCAGTTGCTTCTTCCATTTGCGCTTGCCAATTTCCCCCTTGTCTTTCTAGATCCCCAATTTCGAGTCGGCCGTCTATCAACCTCAAACTGAAGTTCGTTGATGCGTCTAAAGGGGGAGCGTTTTTCCAAATTCCTAATGGCAGATTTGGAATTCACTATAACCGATCGAGGATTTTCACCAAGACTCTGGTGGCTAGAGCCGACGCGAACCAGATTGAAGATGATGAACCTTTTGAGGTAAGAGAAGAATTTTCGAAAACAATGGGTGTTATATATTGTTATCTAGGAGCTGGAATTTTTTTTCTTGCTAGTATTCATTTGCATTGGTTGTAGAACTAGACTTAGGGGGAAACGAAGTATATACCATGGGACCGTGCAATGTGGACTCCTCTGAATAAATTGGACCTCCTCGGTTTCTTCATTCCGGAAATGGAAATACCTATTGATTGTTGGCTGAATCAGTCATTTCATGACCTAGGATCGACAGTATGATTTTATTAGATTTAGGGTAAAATAGAAGTCGAAATTGATCGAAAATTTTATGCTAACATAGTGTAAAATTTGATTCTGAGACTGTTCTAGCGACTAAAAGATATTCAAATTGTGTGCAAATCAAAACAGGATATTCGTGTTTAGATTTTTGGGGAACTAAGTAGATGAGCTATAGATGACCTGGTTGTCGAACTAGTATTTGATGCATAAACTATTCAATTCTATTTGTAACTACTAAAATAAGCAGAAAAACTTCATTTTCATCCAAATATTAGACGTGCTAAACTGAGGACAGAAATAATGAACATATTTACTATGTTTAGTTGATTTCTTCAGCCTGATGAATTCCAATACAGTCACTGGCAACACTGAGAATGAATATGTGTAGGTTAACGAAAACCATGGTTCATCAAAAGAGGATGCGGATTTAATGCAACAGCAGAAATCGAGTCAGTTGGCAAAAAGGGTTGTTTTTGGACTTGGAATTGGCATTTCTGCTGGTGGAGTGGTACTAACAGGAGGATGGGTATTCTCTGTTGCCTTAGCTGCTGCTATTTTTGCTGGTTCAAGAGAATACTTTGAATTGGTTAGAAGTCGTGGAATTGCTTCTGGGATGACTCCCCCTCCTCGTTATGTGTCACGAGTTTGCTCTGTTATCTGTGCTCTTATGCCTTTATTGACTCTGTAAGATCTGCTGCGTACTTTCTAATTCCTTATGGCTTGATTCACAAAAAACTCGTGTGAAATGTAGTTAATAATTTTTCTTCTAGGTATAGTGGATATTTCACCTTAACAAATAAGTTTTAGCTAATATAATACATGCTATGGCATTTCCATATGTAGATGCTACTGTTGGAATTATTTCTAAAATCTCAAGGAAATCGATATGTTTCTTTTGAACTGTCAAATGCTACACTTGATGTCCATCAATATTGTTTTCCTATATATGTCAAATATTTACCACATCTTTCTCAAATTTTGCCAAATCCAACATGTTGAAGATCCATGTTGGTTATTCATGCTTCACAAAAAATGTCTTTTCAATTAAAATATAACATCCTATATGTTCGTTCTGATGTGAAATTGATGTTTGTTTTTCTCACCTAGTTTTTTATATGAATCATTGGCTAATTACCAGATTGTAGATAAACTTGCTTTTGGAAAACAATAGACTAGTAGTGAAAAACTGAAATGCTTTGTATCAAAGCTGAATGATTTTCACCCATTGCTTCTTTTCAACCTAGGTAGTGTAAGCACTAATGCACGGAGGAAGTCTCACTTGATATTTGAGTATCAAATGTGGAAAGACAGGTTATGGGTCAGCTCAAGTTGACCTTCCAACACTTTCGTCGTATCTTTTAATTTCATTAATAAGTAAGATGTTAATTATGATTACAAAACAAATAAATATATGAGGGGCTATCCATTTGACTCGTTTCTTTTATTAGCTAAAAGTTTTCATTTACCCGTTAGCAACAAAATATAACTAAAAAATTGACCCATTTTGACGTAAATGAGTTGAATGCCCAAAGAATTGTTTTAAAAATGATTATTATGTTAATTTATGATAGCATATTATGATGATTATCATTCTGAAAGTCCATTCTGAATTTGAAATAGAAGGTTCAAAATTTAAATGATTAAAAGGTGGTAAATTTTCTTCCTGTATGGTGGATTGACGAAGGAATTAACGTCAAACTGTGTCAAATATATTATATATATGCTGTGCTTATTATGATAGGCTCTAACTTCTGTGTGATATTCTAACTGTCAGCATCTCAGATATGATCATCTAAAAACAGTTCCTTCGTCTTTGTGAATAAAACAAAAATCAGCCTAGCTCCCTCCCCCATCTCTGCTTATACATGCGGTCAATCTGTTCTGATAACTTGTTCTTTACATGCATAAGACTGCACCTGATGAATCATTTGTCAACACTGGATTGACAACCGACCGCTACCTGTGTTCTGTCCCCACTCAAAATAGTAAATAATTGTACGTGTTCCTGTCAATGAAAAAAGAGTATCTTAAAAAGCTTGTTATGTATTACACATACTTTCTGTAACATCATTTTCTTTTTTTTCCTTTCCATGATCATTCATTGTTCTGTGGTTTCAGATATAAGGGTCAAATTGATGTTTCTGTTACATCAGCAGCCTTTGTTGTTGCTATGACATTACTGTTACAAAGGGGAATTCCTCGTTTTTCTCAGCTCAGCAGTACGATATTTGGCCTGTTTTATTGTGGCTATCTTCCTTCGTTCTGGGTTAAACTTAGATGTCGTTTGACAGCGCCTGCCTTAAATACTGGTAAGTTTGCAGCTCTTCACGCTTATCAATCTACATTGGTTGAAATTTTCCTTAATGTGGAATGTTCCTTGCCTTACTTTCTATTCATGAGTGAACCCTCTTATTTTTTGCCCAAAATTTCAAATACAAGTTATTATGTCTAGGTATTAAATATATAACCTAGCAAGTAGTACTTTTGGAGTTTGTGAGTAGATGAAACTGCTCAAGTATGTGTTGAAATTTACAGCTTATGGCACTTATTGTGCCTTTCTTATAGGCTTAACATTGAAAATATGGTCTATTAGCTAACTAGCTTGTAATGAGGTGGTGCAGTCTTGGTGCTAGAAAATGGGATATATTTGTATGATATGTTTTTGTCAGCGTTCTTATACTTGGCCACGTCCTGAGGGTGTAATGTTGCTTTAAGTCGCGAGGACGTAGAAAACGGGTACTTGACTGATGTTCTTGAACTATTTGGGAATTGGGATATTCAATTAAGAGGCAACCTCTGAATCGTTAAGAGGTGAATCATGTTCGGCAACAAAAAGTTTTGCCTCTTAATGGTTCTAAAACCCTCCGAGTGATTTTGTATCTTGGGTGTCCCTTAACCATTCAGGGCTCTAATTTCATTCTGAACAATTACTAAACAACCATATTTCATTTTGCACTATATCACAAGAGCCTCTTAATCATTCTAACCACTTAATTATCATACACCAAACCATTTAGAAACTGTCAAACAACTCCTCATTCTTTTGACTTGATTAAGATGGTTTTTAGAAATGTGGAGATGGGTTCAGTCTTTTTGGTTTGTCAGATATGCTGTTAATATCGCGATATATCGGCGATATATCGCCGATATATCGTGTATCGCTCCTAAACAAAATATCGCTGGTCAAATATCGCTATTTATATCGGGTACCGATATATCGGCGATATTGACCGATATATCGGCGATATATTGACCGATATATCGGCCGATAATACCGATATATCGTTTATGAACACTTTTCCTATATTTTGTTTTGTGAAACTTGTTTAAGTTGATGTTTGATGTTGAAACTATGTTTTTTAGTTAATGCAAATAATATGTTTATGGATGCATACTGAAATATATATTATATATATATATATATATATATATATAATTCTAAGAAATATTATATGAACCGATATATCGCCAATATTTCCGATATATCGTGTATCGGTCCCTGACCGATACACCACCGATATCCGATATTAATAGCATAGGTCAGATGCCAATTTCTTAGAATTTAAGCAGTTTCTAGAATGAAATAAGAGAGAGAGTGGTATGAGTTAATAGATGAGCATTTTTGTAGTGGAGATAGTAGTGATAAGAAGTTGGAATTTAAGGTTATATTCTAAACATAAAAAAATGAATTAGTTTTTAACCATTGTACTAGTAATTTCATTGCAAACCAAATATTGTTCTTGCTAAAATACAAAGTGAACATTAAAGTATCATAGAGTGAGCAATTTTAGACATTCTTCAATGGTTATTCAACAACGATACTACAACCACAACGGTTATAATCACTCGGTTTGACATATTTTAGTGTTCTTATTTGCATTATAGCAACTACATTGGTTAGTTTGCAATGAAACTACAAGTATGACGGTTAGAAAGCTCTTTCACCCATGAAAATGATGCCATAATGCAATTCTTTGTTGGTAATTGAAATCAATAGAAATTGTATTTCTTGATCCAATTTACATACACCAATACATATATTTATACAAGGTTTGAGGAAATTAAATCTATATAATATCCTAATTCAAAGGATTTTGTTTCCTTTTATTGTTGATCCCATGACACTACCCCACCCCTCAAGCTGGAGCATAGATATTGATCATGCCTAGCTTGTTAAAAAAGTATCAATACGGTTCCCATTCACAACTTCTATAAAAATGTCTCCTAACTGATCTCCTGACAGAATGTGTCTTGTTGCAATGAACCCATCTTCAATCTTGTCTCGGACGAAATGACAATCAATTTCGATATGCTTAGTTTGTTTGTGAAAAACATGATTTGAAGCAAATGAAGGTCTGCCTCGTTATTAAACCAAAGCTCTGTAGGAAGTGCAATCGCATAGCCAATTTCCATAAGTAGCTGATGTATCTATACTATCTCACACATCGAGTCGCCAATAGCTCTATATTCTGATTCAGCCGTGGATCGAGATACCACATATTGTTTCTTACTCCTCCATGAAACCAAATTTCCCCCAACGAACACACAAAACCCCGAGGTGGTCTATTGTCATCCTTGCATCCACCATAGTCTGCATTTGAAAAAGCTTCAATTAGGACAGTAAAGCATCCTATTTTAGCATGGTCATGGCGTCTATAAAGCACGCCTCGTCCTAGAGCGCCTTTAAGATAACAAAGAATTTGTTCTATAAGTATCCAATGGTTAATTGTTGGAGCAGACATGAATCGGCTGACTGCAAATGCGTTGTCAGGGCATGTTACCGACTTACCGTAAGGTAATTCAGTTTTCCAACAAGTCGTCTATACCTCTTAGGGTTATGAAATGGCTCTCCACCATCCTTTTCTTGGGCGTACATTGGGAGTTATTGGGGTGTTACACGGTTTAGCCCCCAGTTTTTCTGCTTCTTTTAGAAGACCGAGAACACATTTCCTCTGTGATAAGAGGATCGCCCATTTTGTTTCTCATGATTTTTATTCCAAGGAAATATTTCAGTGGTCCCAAATCCTTTGTCTAGGAGTGAGATGGAGGAACCTCTTAAGTTTTGATATGCCTCGACTATCAGTGTATATGATTTGTATTAGTCAATGATATCAAGTAGGAGGTGCAGGTCCTTATGAAGAGACATGAAGTTTAGAAGTATATGATTTGTAGTAGTCAATGATATCTTATCTGATTAAGTTTGAGGCCCGAATATGTCATCACTTACACCAAACAAACGAGACAAAAGATTTTGGACCAAATCAAATTAATTAATCAAAAAATGATGAACAAAAAATTTGTATATTAAACCCATTGTTTAGAAGTAAGGTTTGAAAGAGAATAGCAGGTATCTATAGAAATGTAGCTAGAGAAGTAATGTTATGCCAGCTAGCTTCAATCATTGAAGTGATATATAGAACAAGTTAAGTGGTAACTATGGATACATGATGTTACACCTTATTTTCTAAAATTTATAAATAAACCTCAGCGTGCTGGGCGACCCGCATGCGACCAAACCTCAGCGTGTCGCATGTCTATCTCGGCCAACCGCGGGCACGAGGGAGCACCAGACCCCATGGTCTCCCCTATATATACCTTATGGACAAAAACCAAAGTGACAGGAACAAACATTGAATTTTTGAGGAGTCATAATTTTTCGTAGGGGGCGGAAACGGGGTCGGTTTTGGACGAAATTTTGCGTGACGTCTCAGGAACATAAAAAAATGAACCCAAAAAAATATTGTTTTGGGGTTTGGGATTTTTTCCGGCCTAGCCCGGGGGGGTTCGGGGACGACTCCGGGCGGTCTGGGGCTCGGTAAAATAATTAAAACAACAACAACAAATCAACAAACCATCAAAATCCCGTTAAACAATACCTTGTAGATCTTTCTTTACATGGAATCAAGAGATCATTAGAAACTCACCTAAACTAACATCAAGCCCCCACCGTCCCTGGGGCTGTAAACGAACCAAACAAATAAGAACGGAGGCTTGTTCGTGTTCGTTCGCTTAACTTAACCGAACAAATGAAAGGCAAACGAACATAAAATTTTGTGTTCATGTTCTTTTGTTAAGAAAATGTGTTTGTTCGTGTTCGTTTATGTTCGTTCGTTAAGATGCTAAATGAACATAAACGAACGAACATAAATGGACTTAAACGAACGAACATAAATGGACTTGAAAGAACGAACATAAACGGACATAAACAAACGAACATAAATGGACTTAAACGAGCATAAACGAACGCACAATAACATAAATAAATTTAAATGAACTTAAACAAACGAACACAAATGAGCAAAAACAACCACCATTACTCATCATTTCGTTCCTAAAAAACAACATAACAAAATGAAAAACTGGATAAGTTGGGAGCGATAAAAAAGGAATTCTAAAAATTCAATTTAATTAATTATTTTACATATTAATGTTACAATATATAAATATATTTATATAATAACAAACATAAATAAACGTAAACTAACATAAACAAACGTAAACGAACGTAAACTGACATAAACGAACGAACATAAATGAACGAACGTTCACGAACGTAAATGAACGAACGAGACCATTGTTCATGTTCGTTCATTTAACTAAACGAACAAAAAAATGTGTTCAATGTTCGTTCATTTATTAAATAAGCGAACACAAACGAACTTCCAGCCGAACGGTTCATGAACGGGTCGCTGAACGTTCGGTTCTTTTACAACCCTAACCGTCCCATGCCGTTTCTTTGTTTCCCGCCGCTTAATCGGTTGTCGTTCAACGCCGTCGTCTTTCTCCTTGGATTGATCAGTATTAATATCGGAAGAGTGTTGGCTTCAGATACGGTAACCAAAATGCAGTTTCCCGACAAAAATTGTGGTGCTAAAGCGGATAACCCCCAAGATTCTCATCGATTTCAGGCGCATGATGTCGACGGTATAAACAGCCGGGTTTCCAAATACAATGTCGGTGTTGGGCCGAGTGTGGAAACTACCACTTACGAGGTGGTGAACATTGCCAATAAGATAGTGATCCCCCGTGTGTCCACTGACGAACAATTCAAACTCGAGGGTGGTGGAAGATTCATCGTATAGGAACTCATGAGATGCACGCATTATGAACTTCTCGTTCCAGATCAGGTCATTTTCTCCGTTGCTGTAAATGGCATGACTTTTCTTCTTATCTGATGAATGTATGTATCCATACATTGGAGTAGATGATCATCTCCCTCTGAACATCTCCATTCTTGATCAGAGTTTCATTACTGTAAGATCAAGAATGGAGATGTTCAGAGGGAGATGATCATCTACTCCAATGTATGGATACATACATTCATCAGATAAGAAGAAAAGTCACGCCATTTACAGCAACGGAGAAACGAACCTGATCTGGAACGAGAAGTTCATATTTCGTTGCATCTCAGGAGTTCCTATACGATGAATCTTCCACCACTCTTGAGTTTAAATTGTTCGTCAGTGGACACACGGGGGATCACTATCTTATTGGCAATGTTCACCACCCTCGTAAGTGGTAGTTTTCACACTCGGCCAAACACCGACATTGTATTTGGAAACCCGGTTATTTCTACCGTTGACATCATGCGCCAGAAATCGACGAGAATCTTGGGGGTTCTTCGCTTTAGCTCCACAAGTTTTGACGGGAAACTGCCTTTTGTTTGCCGTATTCGAAGCCAACGCTCTTCCGATATTAACATCGATCAATCCGAGGAGGAAGACGGCGGCATTGAACAACAACCGGTCAAGCGGCGTGAAACCAAGAAACGACATGGGACGGTGGGGGATTGATGTTAGTCTAGCTGAGTTTCTAATGATCTTTTGATTTCATGGAAAGAAAGATCTACAAGGTATTGTTGAACGGGATTTTGATGGTTTGTTGTTTTTGAATGAATTGTTAATCTGTTTTTACGAAAGACCATATTACCATTTTGATCTCTATGGGAATCCTTTGCTTATGCTATATTGCTAGATTTTTTTTTTTTTTTTTCAAACTGATATATTATCGTACAAGCTTTTAAATCCCGTACTTAATAGATTTAAGAAAGCACAAATGTATCTAGTGTCACCGGAAATACCTAGCTAAAGAGGAAGAACCGGGGCTAAAGGTAGCCACATATAGAATTCAAAATATATGTGATCGAAACAGTTCATATCGCCTAATGATAGATCCCTTAATCCACCGATAAATGGGACTACGAACAAGGATTTTTTTTTTGTTTGGGCCTGATTTATAGCCTACCTTATCCCTTCCCTCTAATCGGTTAATCAAATACTCTTCGATCTCTTCTCATATCTATTCCCGTCCCGATCATGGTTTTCAAAAGCGTTTTGAGGCGTGCGCCTCAGGGCGGGCCTTAAGGCGAGGCGCCATAAAACCGCTACTGAAGCGCCGCCTTCACTTTGTGCTTAGATCGTACGCCTTGATTATACAAGGCACCGCTGTGAGGCAGTGAGCACCAATGAGGCGTATGCCGAGTCTTTTTAATATTATTTTGTTTTTACACATCTTATCTTTATCTATGTATCATCTCTAAAAAAGTATCTTTAAGTCTCCACGTGTCACTGCTACAATCCCACTTTCTTGATATATTAATTTTTTTTATGAGCTGTTAGCAATTAGCATACTAATATTTAATATATATATATATATATCATTATATTGTTAATATATTATTTATTTGTTATTATATCTATGTCGTTGTGGAGAAAGGTGTATATATATCATTTCTTTAGTATGATATGTATATGTTAAGTACTGAAGTCTGTGAATATATATATATATATATATATATATATATAGGGTCAGGTTCAGGGGAAAACCCTAAATAAATAGAAAACCGAAAAACCACGAAAAAATGGATGAAAAGGTATATCAATATGGATGTCAAATTAACGAGAAAAATATGATTGTTTTTTTGGTGTAATTTATTTCGCTCGAATTTTGTTTATTTTCTTTTTTTTTCGAATAAAAAAATAGGGGGCTAGAGTTTTTTAATTCAAAAAATATTGTTGTAACTGCCCATTTAATCACATCCATCAGATCATCTAATCTAACGGTTGATAAGGTGTTTTTTAGTTTTTCATTTATTTGAGGTTTTCCCTTGAACCTCTGACTATATATATATATATATAGGGTCAGGTTCAAACGAGAAGCTAAACATTTTGCGAGAAGGCGAGAATTATTTAATCATATATGATACACAAGCTTAATCATATATGATTAAACACATGTTATATTGGCAATACATAGACGTTTAATCATATATGATTAAGCACATCCACAGGCCGTGTAATCATATATGATATTACACTTCTCGCCTTCTCGCAAAATGTTTTAACTTCTCGCATGATCCTTTCTCTCTCTATATATATTGCATATTTTTCATGTTATAATGTGGCAGTGAAGTAAATATTGGTAAATATATTTTTTGTACAAGGTATATATATGTGTAGTATATTATATATATATATATATATATATATATATATATATCTCCTCAGAGCTTACGCCTCGGGTCGCCTCGAGGCCCAATTCCGCCTTTTAAAACTATGACTATCACTTCCAGTAATCACAATATTATTAACATATACTACAAGTAGGATCACGCCACTTTTAGATCGCTTATAGAAAATTGTTGATCAGACTTGCACTTTTTCATTCCATATTCCAAAATAAGCTGGCTGAATTTTACAAACCATGCTCGAGGACTTTACTTCAATCCATACAAGGATTTCTCAAGGCGACATACTTTTAGGTACTCCCCTGAGCAACAAATCGAGGTGGTTGCTTCATATACACTTCTTGAAGAGAACCATGAAGAAAAACATTATTGATATCAAACTGATGTAAGGGCCAATCAAAGATGGCTGCCAAGTAGATGATTAGTCGAACAAAAGTGAGTTGGCAACCGCAGAGAAAGTGTCGAAGTAATCAACCACATTGTTGAGCATATCCCTTAGCAAGGCGAGCTTTAAGTCGTGCCAAAGAGCCATTTGGCTGATACTTAGCAGTGAACACCCATTTACACGTGATTGCCTTTTTGTCGACTGCCAAATCTACCAATATTCATATATCATCAAGGGCATTCATATCCTCGATCATTGCTTTACGCCATTAATAATGAGCTAATGCTTCAACAACAATTCTAGGAATTGATATAGAATCAATTTGAGCAATGAAGGAATAGGAAGAGGCGGACAATTGATTATAAGAAACAAAAGAAGCAATATTGTAAGTACATGTATGTTTACCTTTCAGGCGATGGGTATGATGTAGGAATGGGAGCACTAGGTGGATTTGTCGACGAAGGCAGAGGTGAAGGATCGGGATTTGCTGTTAAACGATGTGTGGCACGTGCCACCGTATTATTTCTCCGACGAAGGGTAAAAATTTTTAGGTTCGTGAAAGGTGCAACCGTATCGTTTTGGAAGGTGCTACCTTATTATTTTGGAAACTTCAAGAAGGTGCAACCGTACCTCATAATCAACCAAAAAACCAAAAGAAACTATCGAAATCAACCAAAAAAACCGAAAAAATCCTCGAAATCGATAAAAAAAAAACTTAAAAATCCCTCGAAATCAAGCAAACAACTTTAACAATCCCTCGGAATTATGGAATTATGCTAAAAATACATCGGGCAATATCGAATGTCGGTAAAAAGATGAAGATACGTCGATAAAAAACGTGTTTTTTGTAATTATTTTTTGTCTCTATTATATGGTGCCACCGTATGAAAAAATTTATGGGTCCGTCCCTGACGGTTGGGCTCCGAAGTATGCTCGGGAGCAGATGCATGCTCACAAGGAGATGCTACAGCCTACAGAGTGCTCTTGAGTGGGTGCAATATAGTAGATTAACAAAATCATCGACCTCTCCCTGATGGGCATTGTTATGGGTGGCAAGCTTAGGAAAGGAGTAGTATCTTGGAAAGAGACATCTCGGGTACAACATAACGTTTAAGTATAGGTGAGAAACATTGGTACCCCTTTTGAAGACGAGTATAGCAAAAGAAGACACACTTGAGAGACTTGGGATCCAACTTGGTGATAAGGGTCTAGTATCTCAGACAAAACAAGTACCACCAAAGATTTGGGTTGAACAGGAAACACATGCTTCCCCGGAAAAAGTACTGAAAAAAGAACATCACGACCAAGAACTACCGAGGGCATTCGATTTATGAGAAAGCAAGTCGTTGAAACCACATCTGCCCAAAAAGGTTTTGGAACAACCATTTGAAATAAAAGTGCTCGAGCATACTCAAGAAGGTGATGATTTTTGCGTTCGACAACCACATTTTGAGTTGGGGTGTCAACACTAGGCCTGTAAACGAATCGAACGAACACGAACAAAGGCCTGTTCATGTTCGTTCGTTTAGATTAACCGCACAAACAAACGAACACGAACAATAAACAAACAAAAAAATTTATGTTCGTGTTCGTTCGTTTAAAAAGTTGGCATGTTCGTGTTCGTTTATGTTCGTTCGTTAAAGTACTAAACGAACACAAACGAACGTTAAACGAACATTAAACGAACAAACATGACAAAACAGACTTTAACCAAACATAGAGCACCCATTATATTTCAAGGGGCACTCAACTAAACCCTCAGTATGTTCAGCCAATGGGCTAAGCTAACAAAGAGGATTCCTTGCAAGTGCTATAAATACAACAACCACAAGGAGGAATTCCTCTAATAATTCAATGTGGGACAAGGGTCATATATATATAAGAGTATAGAGGCTATTGATTTCAAACTGCAGCGATGTGGGAACCATCAGTGCAAGCTTTAGTATTCTTCAACTCCTCCCACATCGACAATAGATTGAAAACAAAACAAGAAGAGACACTTATATAAAGAAAACAGGTGGAAAGTGTATAATCGCCTGTTTGTATTTTCTTTTTTTGAAATGTGAACTATTTTTTTAATATAATTACTAATGATGATGATAATTATCATTATATATTAATTAATTAATTGTTAAACTTTTTAAATATTAAATGTTAACTTTTTATTATTAGTAAACGAACGTAAACGAACACAAATAAACGAACACTAAACGAACGTTCACGAACGTAAATAAACGAACGAGACCTTTGTTCATGTTCGTTCGTTTAACTAAACGAACAAAAGAAACTTGTTCATGTTCGTTCGTTTATTAAATAAACGAACATAAACGAACTTCCCGCCGAACGGTTCACGAACGGTTCATTGAACGTTCGGTTCGTTTACAGCCCTAGTCAACACACGATGACTCATGAAGAATCTCATTCTGAAGTATGTAAGATTGGAAAGACTTGGAGAGATAATCCTTGGCATTATCACTACGCAATGTTTGTAAAGAAACACCAAACTATGTATGTATTTCAACACAAAAAGAATTAAAGTGTGTGAACACTTCAGAACGGTTTTTCATAAAATAGAGCTAGGTAACACAAGATTAGTCATCAACAAAAGTAACAAAATACTTGAAGCCTGTTTTAAAAGTAATTGGGCAAGGGCCCCAAACATCAGAATGGACTAACTCAAACGAGGGTCGGGGAGGCAACCTGCTTATTAACTCTCGGACCTAAATGAACACGATGATGTTTGACAAATTGACAAGAGTCACACGGTAAAGACGATATGAGAAAATTGGGGGCAAAGTTTCTTCAGATTCTCTTGGGAGGGATGACCTAACTGACAATGTACCTCAAATGGAGATAACAATTACTTGGAGCATACGAAGGACTTAGGTGCCTAAGGTTCAAATATATAAAGGCCATCATATTCCCATCCTTTACCAAATATCCCATGCGTCGAAAGATCCTGAAAAATACAGTGAACAAGGAAGAATTAGACAATGCAGTTTAAGTTGCCGGTTATCTTACTGACGGACAATAAATTAAAAGAGAACTTAGGAAGGCTTAATATAGACGATAAGGAAATAGACAGGGTGAGATTAACGGTGCCTGAACCAAGAATGGGTGGACTAGATCCGTCAACAATCGTGACATGAGATGAGGGTGCATGGTTATAGAATTCAGAAAAAGAGATTAGGATTACTCGTCATGTGGTCCAAAGCACAAGAATCAATGACCTATTTGATGCAAGCTATAAAAGGCAGAGTAGTTTTACCTGTCTCGGCAAAAGTAGTAGCGGGTATCTTATCCCCTATAGTCACAAGGAAAAGGGTGCAATCGACAAAAATATTCGAAAGAGAATAGCAATGGCAGCCTCAATTGTACTTGGATCAGATTGCAAAGTCCGTGACGAACAAAATCGACCAAACAAGACCAGGGATCGTTTAGCAGCAAAATCGACCGAAATATGGAAGGCTCCAATCAAAGCGATCAAATGACAATGGTTTCCCCAACTGTAGTCGAACTCACCAAAGGTTGTACCAGCATCCACAGACAACCGAAAAGTCTTAAATACTGGTATCCCAAGCAAAAGAACAAAACTTTCCCAAAATTTGTAGGGGTGATACCCAGACAGAAGAAACAAAACTTGCCTAAACAGAAGAACCAAAACTTGGGAAAAAAAAAAACAAAACTTGCCCAAACAAATGAACCAAGGCTTGACAAAACGAAGAACCAATAATGGCAAAAGACTAGGGCTGGAATGACGATGGTGGCATCACAAAAACTTGCCGGAAAATAGTTCTCACACGCCCTCACGCACTGACACGTGGGCGGCAGGTGGCGCGTGGGATGCACACTGTGGTCGGACGGTGGCCATATTTACTGGTTATGCCAACGAGGGTTGTTTGAAGCTATTAGACCAGGTTGTGAGATTGAACAACGGCCGGTTAGTGCTCACACGATAGTCAACGGCGGCCCAAATTCAAAGAAACCCTAAAAAATGTTTCTTGCACAATACCACGCTCTGGTACCATGAAATCAATAGCAATTTTATTTCTTGAACCAATTCACATACACTTTATACAAGGTTTGAGGAAATCAAATCTTTATAATTTCCTATTTTAAAGGATTTTGTTTCATTTTCTTGTAGATTCCATAACAGTAATCGAGGGAGTAATAATAGGATTTGTCTTGATATGGTTCAGGAAATGGCAGGTCTAGTCTCATTGTAACGCTTGCATTACGGAAACAAAACATAAAGGAGCTTGTACTTGATATATGTTTTCAAATTCCAATACACTGCACTGAATCTTGACCAAATTTTAGAGAGAGATACGTGGAATATGTTTTAGAAGTGTAAATCATTAATTGTGTATCATTGTGTGTGTGTATTTGGGAACCTTGACATGCTAAGTAATATTTTGATAGAGACATGATTCTTCTAGTTTTTTAAGGAAATAATGCCCTTCTAGGTTATTAAACTTGATGTAGATACCTTAGGTTTTATTCGCTTATTCCATATTCTTTCATCCTCCATACTTTAGATACCTATCTCCGGTTCTACTCACATCACGTAAACGGACCCACAATCGTAGCTTCATATGTTCACAATGTTAGGTATTACTTTTTTTTTGATTTAGCACTTTATTTGACTTGTCATTTTGGTAGATGCTGGAAATTATAGTTTGTGTTGCTTTATTATGCGTATGCTACAAAAGGAGAGGTTGCTTGATCATAAGCATTCTACTGTTTATATAACATGACAAGGTTCCAATCATACAAAAGTTTGTTAAAAGAGTGATATGCAGTTTTCATATTCACTTTTCGTAGAGTATGAGAACTAAGTTGTTCACATTTTGCACTTCTGTTCCACTTAACCTTTGGATTCAATTTAATCACAACTGTTTCTACCTATGGCTGTCCCAGAAAATATATAGCTCTCATTTGTCTTCACCTGATACTGTTTGCTTATGATCTTACTAATCCAATATTGTATCTTCAAGAGGAGTGGGAGCTACATGGCCTATATTTTTAGGTGGTCAAGCTCATTGGACGGTGGGTCTTGTTGCCACATTGATATCTATCAGCAGCATAATTGCGGCAGATACATTTGCTTTTGCTGGTGGCAAGGTATATTAACTTAAGTTCAACCCTCTTGGATTTCGTTGATTTGGCATCTTTATGTTCTTTACTATCATTTCATGCACTATACTTCCAATGCAGGCATTTGGGCGGACACCACTTACCAATATTAGTCCTAAGAAAACGTGGGAGGGAGCTCTTGCAGGCTTAACAGGATGCATAGCCACCTCTGTAATATTGTCAAAGATCTTTTCGTGGCCTACATCTGTGCTCAGGTACTTACAGACTTTAGCTATCTTACTGTTTGGTCTTAGTGATCATGTGTCCTTGTGCGTTTGGTACGTGGACCGGACTGGACTTGAAAGGACTGGCCGGGCTAGATTAAGGTATGCAAGGTGAAAGAATTGTGGAAGTTTTTAGGGTTTTAAATTGACATGGGCAATTTAATAATTTACGAGTCTTGTCTGATCTCCGTAATCACTTATTTTGGTGGGACCGAAAAGTGCATTTTTCTCTCACTCTATCCCCTCCTGTCCCAATCTAATTCCATTCCGAAAGTGGGACAAAAAATTTTTGTTCTGTCCCGTCCCGTCCTATCCCCCGTACCAAATTTCTCCACATGTGCTAACATGTACTCTTGTTTGTCAGTGCAATAGGTTTTGGTTTCCTGAACTTCTTTGGCTCTCTTTTTGGTGACCTTCTTGAGTCGATGATCAAGAGAGATGCTGGTGTTAAAGATTCAGGATCCCTCATTCCTGGCCATGGTAATCTGTCTTTTTCTCTCACATCTTGTTTCTTTGCTCGTAATTATGTAGCACAGTGGTCATTGGTCTCTTCTCGACCATGTTAGAGTTGCCTACTTCTGGTTTCATCTGTACTAACTGGAGTTGTGTCAGTGTACTCTCCATTATTTGCTGCTTATATCATTTTTGCCATAGATACATACTCAAAATAACACTCAACATCACTTGATAAAATCTTGTTATATTTTCTTTCTCTTGAGAGAATCTTTTTACAATTTTTTAAATATAGAATTATGGATTTTTCCTTTCCTACTTTATTGTGATAAAAACATAAAGGGTCATTAGTACATGTTTAGCAGGTCAATGAATCTGCTTTGACCAAAAACATACTAGGAAAAGAATGATTGGCCATGTGCAAACACATGGCTTTTGTCCCCCATTCTTGTGAGCACATTACTTCAGTTTATTTTTCAATGAATTTGATCCATATACAATAATGCAATACCATATGATACACTTCAACTCCTACTACAGTAATGCTGTATGCATTTCATCTGCATGAAGCTTCCTTCTTTAAACGAGTAAATTACATTTTTAGTCCCTATGGTTTGTTAAAAATTGCGGATTTCATCCCTATGGTTTGAAATTTCGGTTTTCATCCCTATGGTTTGCAATTCATTTCAGTTTTCGTCCCTGAGACCAAAACACTACTTCTAAGCATGAAGGACTAAAATAGAAATGAATTGTAAACCATAGGGATAAAAGACAATAAAATTTAAATCTTAAGGACAAAAAAGGTAATAAATTATAAACCATAGGGATGAAAATCGTAATTTAAAAACCATAAGGACAAAAATAGAAAGTTTTAACAAACCACAGGGACTAAAACGTAATTTACTCTCTGTAAACGGATGAATTACCTTTTTACTCCAAATGGAGGTATGCTACTGCTTAAAACTCCATTGCATAGAACCATTTTTGTCTGCTGTTCTGTTTTTCCATGGCTGACATACTTGTGCCACTTAGTTTCCTAAGTTTAAGGAACATAAATTTGCAACCACCTCTGGCTCCTGGGATCCGAACCTAGAGTCGGTCGTTCTAGAAGTTTTGTAGATGACACTTGTTTTTATAAGTTTACAACTATCCCTTGATATTTCAGTTGGTGCCTCAATTGTATCTTGGTGACCTAAGTTTCATCAAAGGCTTTTTGTTATAAGGTGGAGACCAATGACAAAAAGGGACAAATGGACCCTTTTTCTTTTTAACCATGGAGAATCTTCAAGAAAATAGATAAAATGTATTTTTGTCAGCCATTTAGAATTCCGGACATTTTCATCGTCTTATATGGTGCAAGTAGAAATGAAAATGTGATTTCGGGTTCCATTGGGACAGATACCAACAAATTGAGAATGAAGGTAAATAGTGTGAATATATAATGTCCAAACATTTTGTCTTTCCTTAAACCAGTTTCTTCCATCACCTTAATGGTCTCACTAGAATGTCATAGAATTGTTGATCCTACATGCTAGAAGGATCTTTTAGTGAAACTTAATTTAGTGGCATCTCTTCTAGTACCGTTCCAATTGATGACAAATTATAGTTCACTCTTGAAATTCAAAAAGGCATCACCACATTTCATTCCCAGAGAGAACTTATTACGATCTTTAATCAACTTAAAACAGAATCAAAGAACAGATATTTGCATATTATGTTACATTTATGCTGGTCTTAGTTTCTCCAGTATGCTCGTTTAGTTTTTCTTCTTGCTTTAGTAGTTTTAGTTCTACTGCTTTAGGTTTCCTTGTTCCTCTAATGTGTTCCTCATTTGTTTTTGGTCACTCTACTTGTTGCTTATTTGCAACATGTGTGAGCCCCTTCTGATGAAAAAATAAAATTCAACGAGGATTTGCTTCATACATTGAGACTTGTATGTAACTTCGAGAGTGAAGATATTATACGTATTCTGCCCAAAAATCCTTGTAATTTTGTTTTACCAATCTGTGATCTTCACATAAATTGTTTCTCTATCTCTTGGGATAGATTTAAGGTCCGCATACATCCCCCCCCCCCTTTCTGCCAAAAACCCCTACCTCGTTTTTGTGTGTGTGTATGATGGGGTGATATCTGGTGCAGGTGGGATACTGGACAGGGTGGATAGTTACATATTTACGGGTGCACTAGCTTATGCTTTTGTTCGCAACTTACTACCGGTTTATGGAGTTTGAATCAGACTAATTTCTGAAAGCGAATGTGTATCTGTGTTGTGCTAGAAATGGTAAGAGATGATGAGTCTCCTCGTGCAAGGTAAGTAAGAAATACGTATACAATTTGAATTTTTAAGTTTAGAAGAAACAATTGAATAAAGATTGCATCCGTAGTTTTGTTCCATTAGATGCCAATAATTTAATTTGTCGAATATTGCTTCATTTTAATCAATTAATAATATAGAACTATATGCAATGGCAAAAAAAACACTACATTTTCCCCCAATACTTTGGCCCATTTGGTTTTTGGGCTATCTGATGTCCGGATATATTTTGGGCCCAGACCACTTAGGTTTCGTTCTTTTTGCACAAATGTTGGTCGAGTCGGGCCAATTTATTCCCAATGGCTAATTTATTGGGATTGAGAATTTTGGAAATTTTAGTTTTGCGACAACCATTCCGTTGCATTAATCTTTGTTTGATTTTGCTGGTGTGCGGTTCAATTTCGACTCACCATTGAATTTGGTTATGGTTTTGGCCGAGATTCTAGCTTTTGGGTTTTATAACTTTCTTTAACGAGTGTTATTATCAAATTAAGTTCCCTAATTGCTTAAGGGCCGTTTACTCAAATGCTTACCCGGTAAACGCTTATCGATAAAACTCGACATATTAATTTACTTTACCGGGTAAGATTGTAATCATCCCAATGGTATCATATACAACAATTTACCTGGTAGGCGTTTACTCGGGTAAGAGTTGTCACTCTCACTTACCGGGTAAGACTTCATCATTAGGGGTCGTTTACCAAACACTTACCCGGTAAGTGCTTACCAGTAAAATTAACACTATCACTTATCTACCGGGTAAGATTTTAGTCCATCAAAACGACATTGTATGCAACAATTTACCCGGTAAGCGATTACCATGGTAAGAGTCGTCTCCCTCACTTACCGGGTACGACTCTTGGTCCTTGTCTCGCTCTTATCGAGTAAGATTCTTGGACCTTACCATATTCATCCGGTAAGGTCCCCTTATCCTTGCTCTTACTGGGTAGGATTCTTTGCTTTTCTCATGTTCGTCCGCTAAGGTAAATGCCCCGATAAGCACTTACCGGGTAAGCGTTTTGTAAACGGCCCCTTAGTGTTTGTTTTTGCTGCAAACCTCACGCTCGGCTGATTCAATTTCATCTGGAATAAAAAATTTACTTTTTATTTTTATTATATTGCAAAACATCACCTACATTTTTATGTAGATCGACTCGTGCCATTTAGGTTGGCCAAACCTTTTTAAGCTCTTAAACGTTTTTCACATACTTTTCTGAACCACTCTATTTCAAGGTTCTAAATGACGTGAGGCGTGTCATGGCAGCGAGTTCAAGCCTCAAACCTTGAGAGTTACGGTGAGTCCACGACATTTTTCATGCCTTGAAGCGGCATATATACAAGGGCCATTTAAGAGAGAACTTGGTTATCTGTAATAACCGTGAGATCAAATCTTAACCACAAATCAAAAGATAAATTAGGAAAACAATAATTTTGGTAATCTTAATTAAAATTTTAATTAAAGGGTATGTTAGGTATTTTAGAAAATCTCCTCTCTCCTCTTTACTCCCTCTCCTCTCTCCCTCTCTGGCGAACATTCTAGCAAACATTATTCGGGTGACCATATGATACCCATTGTGATACAAGATACATTGTGATACTCGTTGTGATACAAAATACACTATGATACCTATCGTGATACAAATGTATAATACACTGTGAAACCCATTGTGATACAAAATACATTGTTATACACTCCTTGATTTAACAAAATACACAATGTGATACACTGTGAATCTTATTTCGGCTGATACACAATGTGATACCTAAAAAAAACCGACACCATTAAAAAAAGATACATTCAAACGAACATGATTGTGATACCCTTTGTGATACCCACCGTGCTTTTGCCAGTTGTGAAACTCATTGTGAAACCCACTGTGATACCCATCGAAACTGGAATCTGAATAGATGAAGACGGAGAAGTTACCCAGAAAGTAAAGAAGCGTCGGCCAACCAAAAAGGTACCAAAAAAACAACCGAGTATGACATCTTCCGTTGAACGCACCAGAAGGAATGAGGCATCATGCCTCCACCTCCGACTAGAAGATCAACAATTCCTTCGACTGATAAAAAATCATGCTTCCTTCGAGAAATACGAAAGCACAACGCCACCAGAATGTGATACCATCTAGATTTCGTCCAACGGGAACCTCCTGCTAGAAGACCGAGGTCGTCGACAATGAGGGGAGATGTAACAACCCAAAAATTTAACAGCAAAATATTATAATAACCAAAACCCAACATTGGTAGGTCCCAATACAAAACTTCTAAAACAGGAAATTAAACCATCTAATAATAGTCTGTTACAATCGAGAAACTAAATTGAACATGCAACTACGCCGCTACTAAGGTACGCTCTTCAAAACTGCTAACTTTAATATTTCTCTTTTGCTTTTGAGGATCCTGCCACGACCCTATTACCTGAAAATGGATTTTTACAAAATATAGCGAGGGTTAGACCGAAAGGTCTAGTGAATTCCCAAACTCGTCCGATTATTATTTAAAAGAAACAGAAAACATACATAATTTAGATATATTAATTCCACAAACCGCAAATTATCAGAGTTTACTGAATCCATACCAACGTCCAATATCGCGAATCAGGACTACTCGTCCTCGGGGCCCCCAGTAGATCCCCATACGGCCCCCCAGTAGATGCCGTTCCCATGTGTAAGGAAACGGATTCCAAACGCATGGTTCAACCATCCCCGATGGTTATAGATAGCCATGACAAAATACTCATCCATAATAACACACCGACATATCACCATGCATGTACATAAGGATAGAACATAAAATGGTATAAAGTTTATTATAACAACCGCTTTCCACCGCTAAAAACATGATTGATCAAATACTGAAAAACATAAAATACGACATGATTATTATAGAGTGAGATCCATTTCCAGTTCAAAATAACTACACATTTATAAAAAAAAAACAAGGGAACTCACCTTATGAAGAAAAACTCAGCACACGCTCGAACTCTAACCTTGCACAAATCGAACCCCTACAATCCGTATAGTGAAGCCATTATAAAATTTATCTTAATTTTAATAGTTTCTAGATCAATGTTCGACTAAAGGAAACGAGGAAATGGGTTTATCCTAATCTGGGAGTCGAACACCTCGGGTAATCCAGGTTTTAGTATCCCCCGGTCCCCATCGAGATCATACCGGGCGACCCCGGTCGAAGTGACACCGGGCGACCCCGATCGCTAAGGCACCGGGCCACCCCGGTCAAGACTATACCGGGCGGCCCCGGTCGAGATGGCACCGGGCGGCCTCGGTCGCCCCACCCTATCCGGTCGATGCTAAACTGGGTGACCCCGGTCAAGAAAACACCGGGCCACCCCGGTTGGGATGCAACAGGTTAGGCGACTCACAGGAATGGGGTATCGAACTCATCCACCCCTTAATCCAACTAGAAACAAACACCACCCCAAACTATACATTTCTTAATCTAATTTAATAACCTAAACCAGATTTTAGATAAGGGAATCAAGTGTTAAACAGTTCCCTATCCCCTTATCCCAATCGCAGATTCGACCCCAAAACCTGAAACGCCCAAATCCTCTATACACAAATCGAAAGGAAGAAAATAAGGGCTCTAATTTGATACTTACCTCCAAAAGAAATTCCCCACACGATTTCAATTCCGGCTCTCCAAATCTCGTCTTCGATCGCTCCTCTCTTCTTCCTTGGGTCGCCGCACACACACACAACACATACACGAGACTGAACAACAATAGAGACTCTAGGGTATTGAGCCCTTTTTGTGGATTATTTACCAACAAACCCTTGATCTTCTTTATTATTTACACTTCACTCCCACAAGCAAGAAAATTGTTTTTACTAAACCTTGAGAATTAACGGTCGTTACAACACTTCCTCCTTTAAAGGGATTCCGTCCTCGGAATCTCTTTGTCGAACAATTCAAGGTATTTGGATCTCATTTCCGACTCTAACTCCCACGTCGCTTCTCGCCCTTTGTGGATCTTCCATTGAACTTTCTATGCCTGATATCCTTCGACCTCAGTCGTTTAACTTTATGATCCATTATGAACTCGGGTTCCTCGGTGAAATTCAACTTCTCATCTACCCGTATCTCTTGCAAAGGTATTGCCATATCAACATCTGCCAAGCACTTTCTCAAATTGGAGACGTGGAATGTGTTGTGGATACCCTTTAGCTCTTCAGGCAATTCTAGCTTATACGCCACCGCTCCGACACGCTTAATAATCTTAAACGGCCCAATAAATCGTGGACTTAATTTCCCTTTCTTTCCGAAACGGATTACACCTTTTCAGGGTGATACCTTCAGCATTACAGTATCCTCGATTTGAAATTCTAAATCTTTTCGGCGTTTGTCAGCATAACTCTTTTGACGGTCGCACGCCACTTTCATCCTCTCTCGCACCTGAACAATTTTATCCGCAGTTTGTTGCACTAATTCCGGCCCGACCAGTTGTCTTTCCCCAACCTCATTCCAACACAGGGGGGTCCGACACTTCCTACCATATAGCATTTCATACGGGGCAGTCTTGATGCTCGCATGATAGCTATTATTATACGCAAATTCAATCAACGACAAATGACTTTCCCACGAACCTTGGAAATCCAAGACACACGCTCTCAGCATATCTTCAAGAGTCTGAATAGTTCGTTCGCTCTGGCCATCGGTTTGCGGATGATACGCTGTACTCATCTTGATTTTCGATCCCATTTCTCGTTGGAAGCTCTACCAAAAGTTTGATGAGAATCGGCTATCCCGATCAGACACAATTGACAAGGGCACCCCATGGCGGACGACAATCTCGTCGATATACAAATTCGCGATTCTTTGCATGGAGTACGTTTTTTTGATGGGTAGAAAATGCACTGATTTGGTAAGTCGATCCACGATGACCAAAATCGCGTCGTACCCTTTTGGAGTCCTAGGCAACTTAGTCACAAAATCCATCGTGATCTGTTCCCATTTCCAGACAGGGATATCTAACGGTTGGAGTTTCCCGTACGGTCGTTGATGCTCCACTTTTACTTGCAAGAAAGTCAAGCATTTATCTACGTAATGAGCTATGTCTTTCTTCAAACCCGGCCACCAATAGTCTAGTCTTAAATCTCCGTACATCTTGTTCGTCCCTAGATGAATAGAAGATTTTTTACTTATGAGCTTCTGCTAAGATGACTTTTCTCAAATCCCCGTATCTCGGAACCCAAATCCTTCCGTTGAAGCACTTCAGTTTCCGACTGTCCTCTACCAACGATCCCGTAAGACCTACCACTCTTTCACCCTTAAGGTTCTCGGGCTTCAGGGCTTCCGTCTGACATCTCTTGACCTCCTCTAGAAGAGTTGGTGTTACTTGAGCTCTGGTGGCTACCATCATCACGTTTTCACTCCTTTCCTTCCGACTCAGTGCGTCTGCGACTTCGTTGGCCTTTCCGAGATGGTATTCGATCTTACAGTCGTAATCCGTCAACAACTCCAACCATCTTCGTTGTCGCATGTTCAATTCTTTCTGGTCAAACAAATGACAGACTTTTGTGATCCGTGAAGATTTGGCATTTTGTTCCGTAAAGATAGTGCCTCCAAATCTTCAGAGCAAATACCACGACGGCCAACTCTAAATCATGGGTAGGGTATCGCGATTCGTGACCCTTCAACTGTCGAGACGCATAAGCAATCACTTTCCCTCTCTACATTAGAACACATCCCAGACCCAGCCTGGACGCGTCACTATAAACTACGAAATCCTCCGTGCCGTCCGATAGGGCCAAGATTGGAGCGCTACTCAACATATCCTTCAGTTTCTGGAAGGCTTCCCTCTGAGCTTCAGTCCAAGCAAACTTTACATTCTTTTTCGTCAATGAATTCAGCGGTGTGGCTATCCGAGAGAAATCTTTAATGAACTTCCGGTAATATCCTGCTAACCCTAAGAAACTTCGGACTTCGGACGGTGACTTCGGTGCCTCCCATTCGTGGAGGATCCACCTTGATTCCGCTTTGAGACACGACATGTCCAAGGAACTGCACTTCTTGGCAACCAGAATTCGCATTTCGAGAATTTCGCGTAAAGTCTCTCCCTTCTTAGTAATTCCAGCACCGTTCGCAAATGTTCATCGTGCTCCCCCTCGGTCTTTGAGTACACCAAAATATCGTCGATAAATACTATTATGAACTTGTCCAAATAGGATTGACATACCTTATTCATCATGTCCATAAAAGCAGCAGGGGCGTTAGTTAACCCGAATGGCATTATAAGGAATTCGTAATGTCTGTATCTGGTACGAAAGGCTGTTTTCGGTATATCTTCTTCCTTCACCTTCAGTTGATGGTACCCCGACCTCAAATCTATCTTGGATTAGAAACTGGCTCCCTGAAGTTGATCGAATAAGTCATCTATTCGAGGAATCGGGTACTTGTTTTTGATTGTCAACTTATTAAGCTCCCGGTAATATATGCACATTCGCATAGACCCATCCTTCTTTTTCACAAAGAGGATTGGCGCTCCCCACGGTGATGTACTGGGCCTTATAAACCTCTTACCCAGCAATTCTTGCAATTGCGACATCATTTCTTTCATTTTCGAAGGTGCTAATCTGTAGGGTGCACGTGCTATGGGAGCGGCACCGAGCACCAGATCAATTCGGAATTCAACTTGTCGATCTGGAGGTAGATCTGTTAAATCCTCCGGAAACACCTCCGGATATTCACATACTATCCGAACTTCCTCCAATTTACCCTCTCTTTCTTAGCATCTATTACATATGCTAAGAATCCCCTACACCCCTTCCTCAAGCTCTTACTTGCCTTGATCAAGGAAATTAAGCTAGACTTCCTCTCTCGTCTATCCCCATAAATCACCACCACTCCTCTTTCAGGGAAAACCGTACGGATCATCTTCTTATTGCAAACTATGCTAGCATCATTCATAGCCAACCAGTCCATTCCAAGGACCACATCGAACTCTCTCATCGCTATAGGGTATAGTACCACCGATACTAAACTCCCTTCTATCTCTATCATACAACCCTCAAACACCTCACTAATCGGCACCTGATTAGCGTCGGCAGTTTCCACATCAACTCCACGGCCTAAACGCTTAGGCTTTAAACCCAAACACCGAGCAAACGCGGGGGATATGAAAGAGCAAGTCGCTCCTGAGTCAAACAGTACTCTAGCACAAGTAGAGTTTACCAGAAACGTACCTGCTACCACATCTGGAACCTCCTCCGCCTCCGCAGTTGTCATGTTAAAGGCCCTCCCTTTAGGACGGGCCGACTCCCACTTCTTTTCTTCCCTTCTTCCTCCCACACGTTCCCCATATTGAACTGATCCACCCCTCTTGACCTGCGGGCACTCAGATCGAAGATGATCTGGCGACCCATACTAGTAACAACTTTTCTTGTTCGGGCAATCCCTAGACATGTGCCCTGGCAACCCATACTGAAAACAAGACCTCTCCCCCGAAACACATTCTCCCCGGTGCATTTTATGACATTTCCCGCAGGGCTTCTCTTCAAATCCGAGACCCATTCTCGACTCCGGTCTAAAATTCTTACCCTTCCTTGGGTCTGCCGCCGGTCCGTCCCACTTCCTCTTGTCGCCTACTCTGTCAGTTAACTGGCGATTCTTCTCTTTCTCTGTCATTTTGGCCGCATGCACGGCAGCCTGAAAAGTTGCTGGTTCCTTTGCAGAAACCCATTCGCGTAAGTTGCTCTTTAGCCCGAAAATAAATCGTTCTACTCTACTTTCTTCGTCCGGCAAGTATGTTCCAGCAAAACGAGACTTCTCGATGAACTTGTTGGTGTACTCTCTTACTAACATATTTCCTTGTTCCAATCCCAGAAATTCCTCCTGCAACTTTTTCACTGCCGCCAGAGGGCAAAACTGTGCTTTGAACTTACCCACGAAAGTTTCCCAAGACATGCCTTCTGCGGCGGCCACTCCTAATCACCCTGTTTCGGTATCCCACCACAAGGTGGCTTCAGATCTCAGCATAGATAGAGCATACGTTACCTTATCCTCTCCGGCACACTTGCTGGTAGCAAATACCAGCTCCATCTCCTTGATCCATTTCATTACCAAGACCGGGTCACACTCTCCTTTGAAAGTAGGAGGTTTGCAGGCTGCAAACTCCTTGTAGCTACATCCTTTCGCCACTACCTTGGTTGCCGTCTCGACCATCGATAAAGAGTTACCCCCCACTTCAGTCACTGGCGGGCTTGACAGCTCAGTCACTTCCCTACTTTCGCTCTTATCCTTACTTCCCGAAGATGTTTTCTCTTGGTGCGCCAACAACGCTTGTAGAGTCTCCTGAAGCTTCCCCATTTCCGCAGCAAACGTCTCGTGGGTTACAAAGGCCTGGTTCCTACCCCGACCCCGAGCCCTTGCAGCCCCCAGTCCTCTCACCGTCGCTGAGCTCTCCTGGTGTGATGTTTCCCTATCACCAATAACCCCAACACTTCTCGCCCTGCGAGCAGTTCGGGTGTTAGCTCCTCCCCGGTTTCCAGCATTAATTCCCTCCACGTGGGTCGTAGTCCTTCGGGTAGTTCGGGCCGGACCACGCCCTCGACCACATCCTCGTCCCCTAGCGTTCGACCTCCCAGCAGGGCCTCTCGGTAATTCAATTCGAATCTCATCTGCCGGTACATTCCCTTCTCCCAGCACCGCCCTAGATCGCAAAACCCGATCCGCCATGACGACACTGAAACAACATAAAGGTAACTTAAATTTACAATCCTATATGCAACAAGATGTTATAGATACGCACATGTACATGTAAATTTGCAATTACATTGGCCAATTGTAATCCCAAATTTACCTTACATGTTAGTCCCTATCTCTCGTTACACAATTTCCTAACGCGGCAGTCCTACGATCCCCTAATTCTCGGTTGTGTCCCACTGACAGTTTAAGTTTAGGTCTAATAAGGCCACCTAAATCGCTTAAACTATGGCTCTGATACCAAATGTAACAACCCAAAAATTTAACAGCAAAATATTATAATAACCAAAACCCAACATTGGTAGGTCCCAATACAAAACTCCTAAAACAGGAAATTAAACCATCCAGTAATAGTCTGTTACAACCGAGAAACTAAATTGAACATGCTACTACGCCGCTACTAAGGCCCGCTCTTCAAAACTGCTAACTTTAACATTTCTCTTTTGCTTTTGAGGATCCCGCCACGACCATATTACCTGAAAATGGATTTTTACAAAATATAGCGAGGGTTAGACCGAAAGGTCTAGTGAATTCCCAACCTCGTCCGATTATTATTTAAAAGAAACAGAAAACATACATAATTTAGATATATTAATTCCACAAACCGCAAATTATCAGAGTTTACTGAATCCATACCAACGTCCAATATCGCGAATCAGGACTACTCGTCCTCGGGGGCCCCCAGTAGATCCCCATACGGCCACCTAGTAGATGTTCGTTCCCATGTGTAAGGAAACGGATTCCAAACACATGGTTCAACCATCCCCGATGGTTATAGATAGCCATGGCAAAATACTCATCCATAATAACACACCGACATACCACCATGCATGTACATAAGGATAGAACTTAAAATGGTATAAAGTTTATTATAATAACCGCTTTCCACCGCTAAAAACATGATTGATCAAATATTGATAAAATACGACATGATTATTATCGAGTGAGATCCATTTCCAGTTCAAAATAACTACACATTTATATAAAAAACAAGGGAACTCACCTTATGAAGAAAAACTAAGCACACGCTCGAACTCTAACCTTGCACAAATCGAACCTCTACAATTCGTATAGTGAAGCCATTATAAAATTTATCTTAATTTTAATAGTTTCTAGATCGATGTTCGACTAAAGGAAATGAGGAAATGGGTTTATCCTAATTTGGGAGTCGAACACCTCGGGTAATCCAGGTCTTAATATCCCCCGATCCCCATCGAGATCATACCGGGCGACCTCGGTCGAAGTGACACCGGGCGACCCCGGTCAAGACTATACCGGGCGGCCCCGGTCGCCCACCCCATCCGGTCGATGCTAAACTAGGTGACCCCGGTCAAGAAAAACACCGGGCCACCCAGTTAGGATGCAACAGGTTAGGCGACTCACAGGAATGTGGTATCAAACTCATCCACCCCTTAATCCAACTAGAAACAAACACCACCCCAAACTATACATTTCTTAATCTAATTTAATAACCTAATCCAGATTTTAGATAAGGGAATCAAGTGTTAAACAGTTCCCTATCCCCTTATCCCAATCGCAGATTCGACCCCAAAACCTAAAACGCCCAAATCCTCTATACACAAATCGAAAGGAAGAAAATAAGGGTTCTAATTTGATACTTACATCCAAAAGAAATTCCCCATGCAATTTCAATTCCGGCTCTCCAAATCTCGTCTTCGATCGCTCCTCTCTTCTTCCTTGGGTCGCCGCACACACACACAACACATACATGAGACTGGACAGCAATAGAGACTCTAGGGTATTGAGCCCTTTTTGTGGATTATTTACCAACAGTCCCTTAATCTTCTTTATTATTTACACCACTCCCACAAGCAAGAAAAATGTTTTTACTATACCTTGAGAATTAACGGTCGTTACAGGAGAGGAAGGTGGCATTATCATGGTCGGCGGCGACGATGTCCTGATAGTGCAGCAGCGGACGACGACAATGTCTTGAACCAGTGAAATGTTGGAATAGTGATTGAGGAAAACAAAATGGGTTTTGATATATGAGCGACACTTGAGTTATATTTTAGGGTTTTATCTAATAATCTCAAACCAAAATAAATTACCAAATTATCCTTTATTCTATTTTGGTAAATAACAATAATTATCTTAAATGATTGGTTTACATTAGATCTCACGGTTATCACAAAATACACAGTTCTCATTTGATTAGGCCCCTATACATATATATACACACACATATATATACATATAGGGGTCTAACAAATGAGAATTGTTTAGTTTGTGATAACTGTGAGATCCAATGTGAGCCACATTTAATGTAATTAATTTTATTTTTTCATTAACATGGAAGGGTAAATTGGTAATATCTTCTTTTTTATAACTAAGGAATCTTTGAATAATGGAATGTTTTAAATGTCCTCCTAAAAATAAGTTGTTGGTTTAATTTTATTCTATTTTTTAAAATATATTATTAGTTAAAATGAATTTACAAGCATTTGTTAAAATCCTAAAATTATTAGTTTAAATGAATTTTGAGTATATCACAATGGTAATCACAATATTCATAGTGTATCACAATGGTAATCAAGGTGTAACACAACGTTAATCACAATGTAACACAATGTATTTTGAGTGTATCATAATGCTCGTTGCATATCTCACAATGGGTAATCGCAGTGTAACACAATGTATTTTGGGTATCACAATCATGATCTTTTGTATGTACTATTTTTTAGGTATCATATTGTGCATCCGTCGAAATAAGGTTCACACTAGAGAGAGGAGAGAGGAGATTTTTTAATACCTAAAATGCTCTTTAAATTTAATTTCAATCAAAATTACTAAAATTAATTATTTCCTAATTTATCTTTTAATACGTGGCTCACATTGGATCTCACAGTTATCATAAACAACCAAGTTCTCCCTTGAATGACCCACTACATACCCATTGTGAAACAAAATACATTGTTATACACTTCTTGATTTAACAAAATACACAATGTGATACACTGTGAATCTTATTCCGGTGGATAAACAATGTGATACCTAAAAAAACCGACACCATTAAAAAACATACATTCAAACGAACATGATTGTGATACCCTTTGTGATACCCACTGTGCTTTTGCCAGTTGTGATACCCTTTGTGATACCTATCGAAACTGGAATCTGAATAGATGAAGACGGAGAAGTTACCCAGAAAGTAAAGAAGCGTCGGCCAGCCAAAAAGGTACCGAAAAAACAACCGAGTATGACATCTTCCGTCGAACGCACCAGAAGGAACGAGACATCATGCCTCCACCTCCGGCTAGAAGATCAGCAATTCCTTCCACTGATAAAAAATCCAGCTTCCTTCGAGAAATACGACAGCACAACGCCACCAGAATGTGGTACCATCCAGATTTCTTCCGATGAGAACCTCCTGCTCGAAGACCGAGGTCGCCGACAATGAGGGGAGAGGAAGGTGGCATCATCATGGTCGGCGGCGACGATGTCCTGATAGTGCAGTAGCGGACGACAACGATGTCTTGAACCAGTGAAATGTTGGAATAGTGATTGAGGAAAACAAAATGGGGTTTGATATATGAGCGACACTTGAGTTATATTTTAGGGTTTTATCTAATATCAAACCAAAATAAATTACCAAATTACCCTTTATTCTATTTTTGTAAATAACAATAATTATCTTAAATGATTGGTTTACATTAGATCTCACAGTTATCACAAAATACACAGTTCTCATTTTATTAAGCCCCTATACATACATATATATACAGATATATACATAGTGGTATAATCAAATGAGAACTGTTTAGTTTGTGATAACTGTGAGATCCAATGTGAGCCACATTTAATGTAATTAATTTTATTTTTTCATTAACATGGAAGGGTAAATTGATGATATCTTCTTTTTTTATAACTAAGGAATCTTTGAATAATGGAATGTTTTAAATGTCCTCCTAAAAATAAGTTGTTGGTTTAATTTTATTCTATTTTTTAAAATATATTATTAGTTAAAATGAATTTACAAGCATTTGTTAAAATCCTAAAATTATTAGTTTAAATGAATTTTGAGTATATCACAATGGTAAACACAGTGTAACACAATAGTAATCACAATGTTCATAGTGTATCACAATGGTAATCAAACTGTAACACAATGTATTTTGAGTGTATCACAATGGTAATCAAAGTGTTACACAACGTTAATCACAATGTAACACAATGTATTTTGAGTGTATCACAATGCTCGTTGCATATCTCACAATTGGTAATCACAGTGTAACACAATGTATTTTGGGTATCACAATCATGATCTTTTGTATGTACCTTTTTTTAGCAGTGTCCTTTTTTTAGGTATCACATTGTTCATCCGTCGAAATAAGGTTCACACTAGATAGAGGATATTTTTTAATACCTAAGATGCCCTTTAAATTTAATTTCAATCAGAATTACTAAAATAAATTATTTCATAATTTATCATTTAATATGTGACTCACATTGGATCTCATAGTTATCACAAACAACCAAGTTCTCCCTTGAATGACCCTCTACATACATACATATATATATATATATATATATACATGCATAGAGGGAGGTTCAAGGGAAAATTTTAAAAAAATGGAAAACTAAGGAACAACCTGGTAGCCCTTGATCGGAATATGCACTTGTGAATTACAAGTAAATTAAGTTGTTTTTTGGGTTTTTATGCACGTGTGGATGATGCACTTGAGCATGTTACAAATTACTTATATACACAAATATTTGCATATCGTCTAGATGAAAGGATGAAATCAGAGTGTTCCTCAGTTTTCCATTTTTTTGAGGTTTTTCCCTGAACCTGTCCCTATATATATATATATATGTATATATATATATATGTATATATATATATATGTATATATATATATATGTATATACATATATATATATATACATATATATATATATACATATATATATATATATATATATGTATATATATATATATAAGCATTTGTTAAAATCCTAAAATTATTAGTTAAAATGAATTTTGAGTATATCACAATGGTAAGCACAGTTTAACACAATAATAATCACAATGTTCATAGTGTATCACAATGGTAATCAAAGTGTAACCCAATGTATTTTGAGTGTATCACAATGGTAATCAAAGTGTAACACAACGTTAATCACAATGTAACACAATGTATTTTGAGTGTATCACAATGCTCGTTGCAGGTCTCGCAATGGGTAATCACAGTGTAACACAATGTATTTTGGGTATCACAATCATGATCTTTTGTATGTACCTTTTTTTAGCAGTGTCCTTTTTTTAGGTATCACATTGTGCATCCGTCGAAATAAGGTTCACACTAGATAGAGGAGATTTTTTAATACCTAAAATGCCCTTTAAATTTAATTTCAATCAGAATTACTAAAATTAATTATTTCATAATTTATCCTTTAATATGTGGCTCACATTGGATCTCACAGTTATCACAAACAACCAAGTTCTCCCTTGAATGACCTCACACACACACACACACACACACACACACACACACACACACACACACACACACACACATATATATATATATATATATATATATACACATACATACATTGTTATTCCCAATATTCAAGTTCTAATTGATCACAAACAATCAAGATGAATCAAATCGTGAAATCACATGTCTTTGATGAAACAGATTGATACAAAACTCACTTTCTCTCTCTACAAACACTCTCTCTCACTAGAATGATATGTTTTATAGACTTCTTCTCTGATTCGTATTATGAGTGACACCACTTTACAAAGACAACAAAGGCTATTTATACCTACAAGTTACAAGGGAATAAAAACAAAATACAAATGTTGACTTTTGACTTTATTAACAAAAGACTTTGACTTTCCATGAGAGTTGACTTTCAACCTTTGACTTCTTGAACTTTTGTCTTCAATCTTTATGATCTTGAATCCAACAATTCTGTGCTCTAACAATCTCCCCCTTTGGATCAAGATCATTAGTAAAAAGATTTAGCAATTCAATCTTCTCTCTTAAGCTCAATTTGAAATAAACTCCCCCTTTGATCAACCTTTATCTTCTCTTGTAATCTCCCCTTTGATACAAACATGATTTACAATCTCCCCCTTTAACACTATGAAATTCCTCTTTGATAAGTCTCAGAAAAATTCTCTCCCAAATATGGTAGAAACAATCTTCAATAATCTCTTCAGAACTATCACAATACTTTTTCAAAATTCAGAAAGAAATTATCTTCAGATTTAGCACGACTTGCTACAACAAATAATCTTCAAAATCTTTCAGTTCAAACAAATCTTGAACATCTCTCCCATATCTTGAATTAAACTTTCCTTTTCAAACATCTCTTGAAACAAATACTTGTAATGGACATTTCTTCAAACTTTATCTTCTCCCCCTTTTTGATGATTAGAGCATCAATATCATCAAAACTTTTCTTCCAAGAAATGTCTTTAACCATTCTGATCTGTCAAGAGCCTCTGATTCACCGTCAATCCTCCAAGATATTCATCTAGATCTTTTCAAATCTAGACAAATTAGAATGTGTAACACCTGAATCAACACTTGAATCAGTTAAAAATGCCTGTCAGTAACACGAAGTCACTGTGTGTAACAAATACACATTGGAAAGCAGCTTTTTGATGTTCACTCCCCCAAGGCTTCCATCCAATCATCGAAACACCACAAAGGCAATTTCTATGAATGTTATGATAAAGAAACAAATTCTTTGTGTGTTCGTGCATGTGTAGAAAGAATTAAGCACGAATAATTGTTTTTTAAGGCTCAACATAATGTAAACCACTGAGACAACAGTAGATAAACACAGACTCAATGTGCATGATTGAAGTGCGAAGGTGGGGCAAGCTTCCTTCTTTTTTAATATCCAGATTTTCCAAATGAAAACCAGATAGATTATATGTTGCATCCCCTTGAAAAATGTGAAACATTTTTTTTGAGAAGAAAATGAGTAGCTGGTGGGGTATAGGCAAGAGTTGGCATGGGCTATTTGCCTGTTTCAATAACGTTCACCAAAGAATTGTGAAACGCTAGTAATGTGGCTGCCCGGCTCAGAAAGTAGTTGGTGCAGAGTTTAATATTCTTTTACTCTGATCGCACACCCTCTTTCTTTTAATCATTAAGCTCACTACTACCCAATCTCTCATTTCCATTTTACCTCATCACACTCACACTCATTTCTTTTTAGACTCCTCACACTCAATCACTAAGGATTAACTTCTTGGGTAGAAATCACTGGTTAACGTGATTTCATAGAAGTTCAGTTAATTCCTAGCACAAAGAACCCATATTTCCTATAAAGCATAAGTTGCTCAAATGTTTTAACTTTATCAGTTAAAGCTCATATACAAATGTCAGATGAATGTATGCTCATAAAATATAATCATGAAGAGTTGAGCATTTTTAGACATTGAAGTATTTTCAAACAAGTATACTGAATGAATGAACATGAATGCAAGAGACTTGTTTGAAAATCTGACATTGTATGAAAATGATCAGAAAATGAATGATATAACAATCAAATCTTATGGTCAAGAATAATTGATATTGTCTATATGGATCAAAATATAGACATTCTTGAAAAACCGTTTCGAAATGAATTAACGCTCAAAATTCATTAAAGTACAAGCGGAGTGTCTTACCATCGAAAAAATTGGTTACAATATGAGACATGGTAAGATCATTTTGAACAAGAATTCAAACTGGTGTGTGTGAATACTTGAAAGTATCTGAAAAGACAATAGGCAAGTATTTATCTTTGGAAACACACGGTTTGTAATCATGTAAGTACAAGTAAAAATGAAAAGCATTTAAAATCTCACTTCCAATTCATGAAATCTGTTTAAGAATCAGGAAGTGGTTTGAACATTTCAGAACATATTTTCTATATCTGAAAGTTGTCCTTCTTTCAGATACATTTGAGATTAAGATAAGAAATTTACCCTTTTAACTTCGTGTAGATCCCAGTACAGTGCAATCAATAACAAATAATATCAAAGATGAACAGTATATGAGTCACAACAACTAGTCATATGATTAATATGAAATCAAAGGGTTACAGGTTTACAGAAAGAATTTATGATCTGAGAAAGTAAACCTATAGACTAGTGTTATGAAAATAATGAGACTAACTTGTAAAAGAAAGTAAATCAGCCTTTATATATCCAGGCTTTACAAGATAATGGGCTTATGGGCTTTTAGGCCCAACAAGCTAATAACACTTTCAAACAATTACAATTTACACCCTGAACTTCTATTTAACATATAAATTGCCCTAACAATCTCCCCCTTTAAATAGAAGTTGATAGTCGTGCCAGATAAGGACAAAAATCTTTCGGAAACCAAAGCTGATCTCAAAGTATCTTATCTGAGTCCTGTACTCCAGTCACTCTTCAATTACACCTAGTGCTTCAAGAACAAATGGCTTGTATGTAGGATCCAAAGGCCGAATACCCTTTTCATCTTGGTCAAGTGCATGCTTCAACTTGTCTTTCAGCAACATTAACGTACCGTCGCAGAATCTGGAAATCTGATTAAAACGAATGAACCGCATAATACCTTTGTTGTTCACATAAGACATGCCAAACTCTGGAATCTTTATCACAGTAAATGCAGGTACACTCTGGGCATCAGACGGAATCTCCAGATCAGGCTTGAGCAGATTTATCTTTGGCTGGTCGCTTTCCAACCCAATCTGAAAGTCTTCCACCGAGGCAAGTTTCATCGCACACTTCATATACCTCTTTACAGTCTCGAGTGCATCAATGACTTCCCCGGGTCTGATAGTTCTGTTCTTTAAGTCTCGAAGAATGAACAGCAGATCTTGTGGTTCAAGATACGGAAAGTCAGCATCAAAAAAACAATACTTCTGACCATCTTCTCTCGTTACCATGAAATCTATATACTTTACTTTCATGAAGAAAGCAAGTAGAATATGATCAACTGACGTAATCCTGAGCTTTGTCTTGGAATACTTGCGTTGAAACTTTTTATACACGAATAAGAGCTCACGCTGGTTTTCCTTGCTTTTCATTGACTGTAGACCATGCAGTACAACTTCGTCATACTTCCAAATCCAGTGGGCAAAGATCTTCTTTTGGCTTTCTTCAAAGAAAGGAACTTTGATTCTGACTCTTTCCCACTTGGACGGACAAACTGGTGGAGTACTTTCTGTTTCCATAACTGGTGACACTGGGGGAGATCTGACGGGAATATCTGTTTCAGGAAGATCAAGGTGATCAACAGGATAAGTCAACAACGGTACCGCGACAGAAGTCTGATCATCTGGATGAAGAATCTCGTCTATTTCAGCTTGCATAACTACCAGAGCTCTTTCAGTGTTTGCACATTCTTCTGTCGGGTCAGTAACTTCATAAGGATCAAGAATTAACGCCCAGTCTTCAGGTACAATCGGAGAACCTTCATCAAATTCCTCAGGCTTTTCAACCCTTGGAATATCATACAGCACCAAATCCATACAATGTTCCCGTTCCTGTCCCTGCCCTTCTGATCAAGTACCAGAACCCGAACCTTGTTCCGTTCCCACTTGAGCTGTTTCCACAGTCTGTATCTCCGGCTCTGTTAGGCGTTGGCGCTTCTCCCCCTCAAGGTGATCAGGATCATCCTGATCATCATGCCGACGCTTGAGCCTGTCTGCGTGGCTACGGCATGTGTCCTCCACGGCTGATAGGCGTTCAGTCAATACAGCTACGGTTTTCTGCAAAGACTGAAGCATGGCTTGCTGTAGCTGGAAGGCTTCGGGAGATATAATGGGTTGGGGGTGGTGGTGTAGGGTTGGATGCTTGGATACGTAGTAGCAATAGAAGATCGGCATCCCGGGAGGGTTCTGTTTGAGATTGGGCAAGAAACTTGGCAAGAAGTATGGATTTGAGGTCCTCGATTGACATTTCAGTAGCAGGAATGAAAGGTGGTGGTGTAGGAGGTAGTGGTTCAGGCTCAGTCGCTGGACCTTTGACTTTGATCATACGTTTCTGATAATCTACCTCCTCTCTCATCATGGTTTGGACAGCCTTTAGAGCGCCATCCATATATTCCCTTGAGACGAACTCAGTTGGGGTAACACCTGGGTCACTTAGACTTCCAGTTGTAGCTACGACTGTAGAAGTCGAGCCACCTACGTTCACAGCTGGCGTGATGATAGCTGTGGTAGGACTTCCACCCAATCCTTGTAAACCAACCGAAGTTGGAATTACTATGGATGTTCCAGCTGGGCCACGAAGGCCTTCAGCAGTAGCCGAGAATGGGACCCGTGTCCTAGGAATAGGAGAAATTATATCAAACGGCTCTAGACTTTGTGCACCGAAAGGAGTCGAGAACGGGGGTTGTTGTTCTCTTGTTTCAATACCAGAACTCTCCAAGTGAGAGACCGGTAGCTTTTGTGCTATATCCCCGTGTGAAGATGAAACCACCATCTGTTGAGAGACGGCGGAGTGGCTGGGTGGGGTGTACAGTTGCGTCGCTAGGTCCACGACATCTTCTTCAATACCATGTCTCAACACATGAGGCTGGGTAGCAGATGTGGCTACCTGGGTAGATGTGGCTAGGGGGTACAACCGTTGATGGTTGCCCCGTCACTCGTGTACGCTCATGAAGCATCTTGGTCCTTCTCTCCTTCTCTCTACTCACCTCTAAATATTCAACTGAAACTCCCTCCGCTCTCCTTGTTTCTCCAGGTGAGGGATGATTATCGTCACCATCCGAGTCAGAAGACTCTTCATTTGATTCCGATACGTTGGTGGCTGCTTTCGACGGACTGCCGGATTGATCTGCTGCCTCCTCAGAGTCGGTGGCAGCTTCCGACTGAGACTCGGATGTACCTGTTTCCTCCGCAGACTCGGTTGCAGTTTCAGCAGATGTTTCCTCTTCCGATGCATTGGCAGAAGAGGATTGAACGTTGGCGGATTCAGTAGCTGTGTCCTCTTCTACCATCGGAGATGTCTCTCGTGGCGGGGTAGGTGATCGTCGTGAAGTACTGCTTTTCTCGATCCAACGACACTGCCCTCTCCAGTTCCCCTCACAACTATTTCGCTCGTCACACCCGGTCCGGAAGCCCCAGCTATTCGAACTCTACCACCTCTCGTATGGGGACGCGGACCCTCACGCCTCTCAGGTCGTGCTCCCTGGGGAGGTCCGACCGGTTCTAGTTGGACCATAGGAGCTGGAAGATTGTGTGTGTGCCTATACGCTATAACACTCAGTGCCGAAGGACGAGCATAGGCCAGCAACCCGACTGGGATTTGTCGGGCGACGATACCTTCCGGATCAGAACGAGCTGGTATTTTTCGAGTCGGGGGATGCGTTTGTTGATGATCTCTTACGGTGTCTTGTTGAACCGCTTGTTGATGATAGTGAGGTTTTGAGTGTAGCAAGCAGTCGTAACTGCTTCTGCCCATAAAAATAGCGGTAGTTTGGACTGAGATAACATTGTGCGAGCTGCTTCGACAAGAGTTCGGTTCCGGCGCTCTACTACCCCGTTTTGTTGAGGAGTGCGAGCAGCTGAGAAGGTTATGCGTTATTCCCACTGAAGTCAAGTAACCAGTGAGCACTTGATTCTTGAACTCTGTGCCATTATCCGTCCTTATTGTCTGGACTGATAGGTTGAGACTGACTTGAATACTCTTTAGGAGAGAGATGATCAATTCGGGAGTTTCATCCTTTGAACAGAGGAACCTGACCCACGTGTAGCGAGAAAAATCGTCAACCATCTCCAGAACATACTTCTTGTGATTAATGCTTTGAACGCGCATCGGTCCACATAAATCCATGTGAAGGAGTTCAAGGGACCGTGAAGTACTAGGAGTGACTTTAGGCTTGTGAAAAGCCTTCTTCATCTTGCCCATTTCGCAGGCAACACATAAATGATCTTTTTCGAACTTAAGATCAGGCATTCCCTTGACGTGTCCACCGAGCACCAACTTGTTGATAGACTTGAAGTTCAGGTGCGAGAGTCGACGATGCCATAACCAGCTTTGTTCGGCAGATGCTTTAGACATCAAACAAACTTCCTTATCTGCTTTCAGAGACGAGAGGTCGATCGTGTAAAGATTTGTACGACGCGTTCCAGCTAATATTTTTTTACCATCTTCAGTCCGAACGCTGCACCTTTTTGCTTTGAAGGTGACCTCTAGATCCTTGTCGCAGAATTGACCGATGCTGAAGAGATTGTGACCAAGGCCTTCGACATAGGACACTTTCTTAATCGTGAGATTATCTTTGACGATATCTCCATAACCCCTGATGGGAGAATAATGATCGTTCCCAAACCTTACATTACCACAAAACTTCTCGGTGAATTTTGTGAGTAGCTCCTTTCTTCCGGTCATGTGCTTGGAGCAGCTTGAATCTAGATACCACACATGACCGTCCTGCAAAACAAGTTATTTCTTTTTAGGTACCCATTCGTAAATGGGTCCTTTGGGGTTAGATTTAACACCCGTTTTGGATGCCCGTTTAGACTTGGGTCTTTTTCTATGACGGGTAAGATCAAACTGAGAATGATAATTAGCAACATGATACGAGTCAAACCAATCAGATGCATAACGACGATCAACAAAATCATTCGATCCACAATAAGAGCAACAAATACAATCATGAGACAGTTGAAGTAAATGCGGAATAGAATAAACTTTTAAAGGTAAAGTTCCATTACATTCAACTAAACGTTTAGAATTAAAAACATCATGATTGGTATTGTTTTTCCTAGACTTTAAAACTGGATCAACTAATTCTGATGTCGTCGAGCTGTCCTTGGACTTCTTAGCTACCCAAGCATATTTAACTTCTTTTCGCCGACCAAAAGTATCTGAAATACCGTTAAACCCATAGTCAGAAGATGTGAAACTTGAAGATTGTTGTCTTTTGGAGCTACCGGTCTTTTTCTTCTTTTGTGAACGCTTTTTAGATTTAGACTTTGAAGAATCGTTCACAGAAGGTTTTTGAGGGGCGGATGTGGAACATTCACCCTTATAAAATTGTACCGGAGGCTCACAAGAAGAGTTTAGAAAATCAACGTGACATGGTAGAGACAGATTAAAATCAAATTGGGTCAAATCACTGTCTAGACACACCTCGGAATTCAAGAATGCTGAAAATTCCATTTCCTCATCAGAAAGGACCTTATCGCTTGAGGAATTTAGGACATCGGAAGAATTTGTTTGAAGTGGATCATAGGCGGAAGCATGTTTAAAATCAGAACAATGATTCGTTTCTAAAACATGAGGCTCTTTTCCTTTATTTGAAAGATTTGGTGATGAGTCACCCAAAAAGGCTTTACAGGAAGATGTGTCGGAGGCAGGATAAGACTTGTCAGACAGGGTAGGTTTCTCACTTTGGAGAATTGTAGGCTTAGCTTGAGGCTCAGCCTTGTGAAATTGTTCCTTCAGACGATCTGCTGCCAAGGCAGACAGTTGTGAGTTTAACTTCTTTATTTCTGTCTGAAAGTATTCTCTTTCCTTTTCGGACACATATTCCTCTTTATTGGAAGTGGGCACTCAATTTGAGATAAAAGATCTTGATTTTCCTTTTAAAAATTGTCCCTCTTTTGTTCAAATGACGTTTCTAGCTGAACAATTTTCTTTTCTAAAATCAGAGGTGGAACATAAACTTTATGATCTAGAGATTCCTCCTCAGTTTTAACTGTTTTAGAATCAAGTTCAGCTTGAGTATAACTTCTAAAATAGTCATTTGATAGGGAAACAAGGTTTTTCTTCGTTGTAAGATGCGTTTAATGAATCATAAACAAAAGGAAGTTTCATTTTAGTAGAGTTCTCCCTTCTCAACTTATCCTCTTCCCAGTCCTCATCCTCAATTGGTTTGGTCCAATTGATTTTGTATTCTGGAAATGTCTTGTCTATTCCAAGAAATTCAGACGCATAAATCGTAGGAACTTTGGATAGGGCCTTTTTCAGATAATATGGGTTATCGTAACCGATACCCGTATTCGCATACTTGGGTTCCTTTGGTGCAAGTAGATTTAGCGTCTGATGAGATTGACCAATTCTATAAAGCTTCTTTTCGATCTCCTTTAACTGATTAGATAAACATTGATTTTCATTTTTATAAGCCACGTTTTGAGACACAATATCAATTTTCTCATTCTCGGACATGCGTAGCTCACTGATCAGATCATCTACTTTGGTCTTTAGCTCTTGTGATTCTTTTGAACAACTCTCACACTCTTCTTTTAAATTAGAAATTGTGCACAGATTGCTTGAGATTTCTAAACTTTGATTTTCAATACATTCAGACTGTGCAGCAACTCGTTTTTCTAGAGATGAGATGAGTTGTTCTTTTTCTTTTATGAGTAGCTTGAAAGAGTCTAGTTTATTCATGGCAAGTTGCATCTGATCAATTAAAGCTTCGTGATAAGGAGCACATACCTGACATGGAGAGTTTCGATCTTCATCATCAGTGTCAGAAGGTGATGAAGCTTGCCCATGAAACACAAGTGTGCTTCGGCATCTTCAGGTTCTTCATCAGAGACTTGTAGCCAGTAGTCATCTTCAGCCATGAGAGCCTTACCTGCTTCTTTCTCTTTGGCCAGTAGAAGCTTGGCTCTGTAATAATCGGAATTGCGCACAACAGGCTTGCGACAATCCTTGGCAAAGTGGCCTAACCGACCACGGTTGTAGCATCTGATCGGCTCATCTTTTGGCTTTTCTTCGTGTCTCTTGTCAAACTTCTTTCCATCTTCAACACGTTTCTTACCTTTAGACTTCTCTTGATGGTCACGGCGAGTGGAAAACCTTTGCTTGTTGGAAGACTTGTTAAAGAACTTCCTTTTCTGGAATTGTTGAGTCAAGAATACCATAGCTTCTTTCATCTTAGTGAGTTCAGGATCCGAATCACTATCAGGATCTTCGGGTTCAGACTCACTTTGCACTGGCTTCTTTTCAGACGAACGACTGACAGACTTCACTCTTTTCTCAGATACGAGTGCTAACGGATCAACTACCGACTTTTCTTCAGCTTTCTGATTCCCCATTAGTTCCATAACTTTCTCTTCATCCTGGAGCATCATTTCATAAAGTTCATGTAGAAAAAGCTTCTCCAGGGTCTGAGTATGACGAATATGAGAGACAAACGGCTTCCATTCAGGCTAGAGGTTGTTCATGAACTTGATGTTGTTCTCGGTGTTCGTCTTTGTGATCTTATTCTTCTGGAGATCATTCAGAAGCAAGTTGAACCTTTCATATGTTTCTGTCAGTGTCTCGCCTTTTCTTGCTTTGAAGCCATCATATCTGGTGATGCAGTTTGTCACCTTGAGCTGATTGTTGATTTGGCTCCCCATCATCATCTTCTCAATCTAGTCCCACATTTTCTTTGCAGACTTCTTATAACTGTCGATGCAAGCATAGATGTCGTTGGGTAGACTTTGTAGAAGATATGTCTTTGCTTGCTTTTCAGCATAATACAAATCCTTTTCTTGATTTGTAAAGTCACCGACAGATTTTGGAACATTGCGTGCAGGTCGACCTTCTTCTGTGTTTCCCAGTACAACTTTCATTGGCCAGTCTTGCGGCCCCTCTGTCAGACACTTGTAAATGGCTTCATAGTTTGGTTTCGATTCAATGAAGTTCATGAAGCGATCGTGCCACTGAGGATATTCCCCTCGATAGAGAACCGGGGGCTTCTGATCCGAACCAATAGCTAACGCGTCTCTTAAATTCATCTTAAATCTCTTAACTTAAAAGCACTATAACGATCGTGAGACAAGCAGGATGATCTAAACACAATAATAATAAAAATAAAAATAAGCAGAATAGGACAAGGACCCGGTCTAGCAAAAGGCTGGTCGAACAGGGTACCGGTCAAGCAAAGGACCGGTAAAGGCAATGTACCGGTCAAGCAAAGGACCGGTATTGACAGAGTACCGGTCAAACAAAGGACCGGTGTTGACAATGTACCGGTCAAGCAAAGAACCGGTATTGACAACGTATCGGTCGAACCAAAAGGACCGGTATTAACAACTTACTGGTCAAAACTTATTACCGGTCAAAACAAATCCGGTCGAACCAAAGGACCGGAAGAGACAAAATATCGGTCAAAGGACAAAGACCGGTAATCAGGGTACCGATCGAATCAGTGTGTCGGTCGAACGAAGGACCGATATCAACAATACACCGGTCAAATGAAAGACCGATAATGTCAAAGCACCGGTCGAGTACTATCGGTCGATTATAGAAACTTAACAAACAGCAGATAACCCAAAAATAAACAATAGATAAGATCGATAAACTCGAAGAACACGCCGATGAACTCGATGATTTCTGGAACTCGATCGAAATCAAACCCAGAAATTGAAACCGATAAATCAAGTATACCAATATGCAGATTAGAAGACCGATAACCAGATTCAATCACACACAAGTCGACCGAAGAACACTTCAAACACAACCCATATCAATAATATTAGAACTTTGACCGATAAGCAATTAAACCCAGAAGAACCGATAAAACTCAATTAAACAAGATATTAGACCGATAAACAATCAACCCAGATCGACAGAAATCACACAGATCGATAAAACACAGAAACATATAAAAGCGATTAACACATTTACTTGATTATAGGGTTTTAGACAAACCTTTTTCTGGATCAAACCTTCAGTCTCTTTGCTCTGATACCAATTGTAGATCCCAGTACAGTGCAATCAGCAGCAAATAATATCAAAGATGAACAGTATATGAGTCACATCAACTAGTCATATGATTAATATGAAATCAAAGGGTTACAGGTTTACAGAAAGAATTTCTGATCTGAGAAAGTAAACCTATAGACTAGTGTTATGAAAATAATGAGACTAACTTGTAAAAGAAAGTAAACCAGCCTTTATATATCCAGGCTTTACAAGATAATGGGCTTATGGGCTTTTAGGCCCAACAAGCTAATAACACTTTCAAACAATTACAATTTACACCCTGAACTTCTATTTAACATATAAATTGCCCTAACACTTCGTCTTTAATCTCATGAAGTCAGCTGAAGTCATAAAAATATGATCTTGATAGCTTCCTCTCATTCTGCATAAGTCTCAAAGTCATGTCAAAGCAACTTTTATTCACAAAGTTTATTCAAATGTAAATGACATAAAGCAGTAAAACTATTAAAGTACGAGTCCTGATCTGAAATAATCAGAAATCATCATTCTTACTCCCCCTGAAAATATGCATCTGAAATATGTCAATAAAAGGCACATGATATAGATCAACAACTCCTCCTAAAGTGTAGTTCGTCATATCTTCCGAATACATATTTCCAGAAAAATTTATGTACTCCCCTTTGAAGGTTGATTTCCTCTTCTGAGTATCTGAGTACACTCTCTTATCAGCCCGGGAGTAGCATTTCTTTTTTCATCATTGAAGAGCGAGTCCTAAACTGTTGTGTTTAGAAGTCAAACTTCGTTAAAGTATGGGTCCTAAGCTGATTTACTTAGAAGCATTGATCTTGACATTGAGGTTCGGGTTTTGAACTGCTGTGTTCAAAAGCCTTTGTCTTTCAACTTTAAAGTCCGGGTCTTGAGCTGATTTACTCAAGAGCCATTGTTCTTTCTTACTCCCCCTTGACGTGAGGTGCCTGCAACAAAGAATCAATTTTCTTCTTTGGTACCCACTGGTATTTGGGTCCATGTATGTTAGTTGCAGTTCGAATGGGAGTAACTGAATAAGAACCATACCAGAAATGATCACTTGTTTTGTGAACATGATCATGTGTACGACAATAAGAACAATAGTATTTCTTGCCTGACAACCTAATTAAATGATCTCTTGTGTATATATGATCAAGTTTACCTTTCAGCGCATTGTTCTTCTTGGATTTATGTGTATGTACACATGATTTCTTACCTTTCAGCTCATCTTTCTTTCCATCTTTCTTCTCTTCATCATCCACTGGTTTCACTCTCCATACCAGTTTCTCTTCTTTATATCTCCTTCTTCTATGTGTACCTGAACCATCTATCTTGCTATCATAGAAAATGTTAGTTGTACGAATCTGATCAAATGAATTAACTAACCTTTTTGAAGAAACAGTTTTCTGATGTGAGCTTGCAGCTGTCTTGAAAGAACCACCTAAACTATTTCTAGGTGAGTGGATTTTGGACTCTGGAGTCGTATGCTCAGTCACCACCACCTTTGAAACAATCTTTTCAAGCTCTTTTATCTTTAAAGATAAATTGTCTCTTTCTTCAATGAGTAGGTCAATCTTATTCTTGAATTCAGACTTCGTTATCTGCTCTTTCAGTGCACTCTCAGACAGTTCAGATAACTTCTTAGTAAGCTTCTTGATTTCTTCCTCAAATATATTTCTTTCTTCTTCAAAATCTTTTTCCACATTCTTTCGTCCATCAGATATCTCTTTTAAAAAATCCAACGTTCTTCTGTTCAATTTCCTTTTTATCTTTTGCAAACTTTTCTCTTTCAATAATGACCACTTTCTCAAAATCAGAAACTTGTTCAGAAAGCTTAATGCATTTAAGCTCAACCGTCTTCTTCTCGTCAGCACATTTTCTTGAAAACTTTGAGAATTTCTTAGCAAATTCTTTCTTTTCTTTCTCAAAAACTGATCTTTCTTCAACAATTTGCAATTCTAATTCAAAGATCTTCTTTTCATTAGCACACCCTGTTTGCTGAAACTTGAAAATGTGATCTTCTTCTAATTCAGAAATCTTGTTCTTTAACTTAGTGTTTTCAGCTTTCAAAAACAAGACCTTTTCTTCATTAAGCCCAGAAGTCTGTTTCAGAAGATCTTCATTAATAGTCAAAGCATTATCTTCTTCTCTTAGTATCTTCCTTTCATCATTGTATTTCTTTGATCTCTTTGAGTAGTAGTCAACTGAGGAAGCAAGATTTTTATTTTCTAATTCGAGCTTGTGAATCTTCTTTTCATCATCATCAAAAAGATATCCCATCTTGAATACCTGTTAACAAAATGAACTTGAACTCGATCGTTAATCCAAATGAAACAATAAGAAAAATACAGAATTTTTAAAAACAAATATAAAACACAGATATTCACTAAAGATCGAAGTGCAAAAATCACAAAACAAAATTCTAAGTAAACCAAGCTTTGTGCGATACTCTGAAAACGCAAACCACAGCTTTGCGTGACACACTGCTAACGCAAACCACACTTTGCGTGATGAACGACTTACGCAAACCACATTTTGCGTGATGAACTGCTTGTGCAAAGCTAACTTTGCGTGATGAACTACTTGCGCAAAGCTAACTTTGCGTGACAAGTTTATTGCGCAAACACTAACTTCTCGTAAACCACTGATGGAGCAAAGTGGACTTGTCTATCTGAACCCAAACTTCAGCTTGTCGTTTCACATTTAAAAATGCAAACTTCACTTTTCGCTACTCGTTGATTACGTAAAGCTCACTTTGTGTTTCTGGTTGAAGACGCAAACAACACTTTGCGTATCTCGTTGGTGACGCAAACCTTAGAAAAATTACTTGATGATTTTCTCGATGAACTTGCGCAAACCTTGACGAACTTGCGCAAACCTTGACGAACTTGCGCAAAGTTTGGATCTTGCGCAAACTTCAAAAATCGAACAGATTCGCACCACAAACCACTCTAGACCTCGAATTTCAGTACGAAAATTTGACAATTTGCTAGGCTAAACATCTAGAACTCAATTCTAGCAAAGAATTTCGGTTAAAAACACAAAAAAATACAAAAATGATTCGAGTACAGTGCGCTCAACTCGTGAAACAAAACTCAATAAAATTCCCAAATTCAAGAAAATTACAGTGCAAATTTGATCCAAAACTTATACAGACTCGATCGATTATGCTATCCGAACAAAACCTAATCGATTACCACTCGACCTAAAATCCAGAAATTGAATCGAACATGATGAACACAGAGTCGAACTTCTATATTTTCTTGATTTTCGATTTGGATCTGCTCTAATACCAATTGTTATTCCCAATATTCAAGTTCTAATTGATCACAAACAATCAAGATGAATCAAATCGTGAAATCACATGTCATTGATGAAACAAATTGATACAAAACTCACTTTCTCTCTCTACAAACACTCTCTCTCTCACTAGAATGATATGTTCTATAGACTTCTTCTCTGATTCGTATTATGAGTGACACCACTTTACAAAGACAAAAAAGACTATTTATACCTACAAGTTACAAGGGACCAAAAACAAAATACAAATGTTGACTTTTAACTTTATTAACAAAAGACTTTGACTTTCCATGAGTGTTGACTTTCAGCCTTTGACTTCTTGAACTTTTGTCTTCAATTTTTATGATCTTGAATCCAACAATTCTATGCTCTAACATACACACATAGAGAGAGGTTCAAGGGAAAATTTTTAAAAAACGGAAAACTAAGGAATAGCCTGGTGGCCCTTGATCTGAATATGCACTTGTGCATACAAGTAAATTAAGTTGTTTTTTGGGTTTTTATGCACGTGTGCATGTTACAAATTACTTATATACACAAGTGCATACCGTCTAGATGAAAGGATGAAAGGTTATCAGAGTCCATTTTTTTGAGGTTTTCCCCTGAACCTGTCCCTACATACATATACATACATACATACATACATACATACATACATATATGTATATATATATATATATATATATATATATATATATATATATCACACACACATAGGGAGGTTCATGGGAAAACCTCAAAAAAAGGGAAAACTGAAGAACATTATGATAGCCCTTCATCTGGATGGTATGCACTTGTGCATACAGGTAAATTGTGTTGTTTTTTTGGTTTTTATGCACTTGTGCGTTATGCACTTGTGCATATGCACGCATGCATATTACATGTATCCAAATGAAGGGCTACCAGAGTGTTTCTTCAGTTTTCCTTTTTTTGAGGTTTTCCTCTGAACCTGACCCCATATATATATACAAATGTTGTAGCCATAATATATAGGATTTGTTATAAAACTATGTCTACAACAATAGAACCTAAGTCAAGAATAACTAGCTCAAAAAATGAAACTATCATATTTGAATCAAATCCTCAACATACAAAAGTTCAAACTCCAAAAAGACTCAAATGGAATGAAATTACTCAATTTTGTATTTTGAATCTTCAAGATATAAGTCTACCTAAACCTATAAGAGACACAAATCAAATATCAAATATCATAGAACATGAAGATGGTTCTGTCAATATTAATTTTAATACTATTCAATCTGTTTCATCAAAAATTTCAACAGGTTCAACAAGTAGTACTATTAATTTAGGAGGTCTGTATTTTCAAAAATCTAAATCATTAAGATATGTAGATTTTAATCAAAATATACCAAAGCCAATTTATCAAGAAGATAACAAAAGTGAATCTAAAGGGATACCAAGCCCAACCCATTCAGATATGTTATCATCAGAAATAAATAGATTTAAAGCCTCAATATGGGTAATAAGACTCAAATTTTATGTAATCATAATAAAGTTCAAGTACTCCTTATGAACTCTATTTGGCAAATTATAAAAATGGATTCAGAAGAATTAGTTGTACTCAAAAGAAAAGAGATACAAATAAATGAAAACCAAAGTCAATATAAAGAATGGAATCTTTATAATAAACTATCCCCTACTCAAATAATACATCCAGGAAAAGTTATAATAAGAATAAAACAATTATAAGAAAGAATCAAATTAATGTTCCAACGGATTCAAGAAGCTAGATCAGAATTAATAATTTATTAATCATAATTATCCAAAACAATTTGTTAAATGGTAGAATCAACCATTAATATGGAATATCTTAAAAAAGAAGAAAATGGTATCACAAATTTGTTAATGATAGTGATGAAGAATTCAGACATCAACTTCAATGGATAATGCATATTAACAAACGAAAAGTTCATATTTCATTCTTTGAATGGTATGAACAAGTTTTTTGTAAACAAAACAATATTCAAAATCCCTTTTCAAATATTTATAAATCTCCAAAATTGACTCAAACATACAAAACAATATCAAATCAAGAAGAAATCATAGATATTCATCCGCCAAAACAAGGTATATTAATACAAGACATATATTTAGCCACACCTCAGACATGAATTATAGAAATGGAAAATAGAGAAGAAATGATCAAAGATATAATATATCAAAATAATTATTCAAATGAAATATTAAATACTATGAGTCAACAATTAAATAGAATTGAAAACAATTCTAAAGAGATAAAGATTGAAGAAAAACAAGAATAAAAAACACCTATAAATATCGAGAATCCAATTTTCATACCTCAACAGTCAGATTCAAACATAAATCTAGGATATAATAAAAAAATAGTTGATGAATTAAGTGAACAGTTAAATAACATGAAAGTTAATGTTATTAATCAAGATTCAGATGATTCATCCAAAGATTTTTCTGACAATGAATCAAATGAAAATAATATTTCTCAACTTCAAGAACAATTTTCAAATAATCCACAAATTGATAATATTAATAAAATAAAATTTAGTGGTAATTCTGCTTCAACAAGCAGGCCTCAAGCCCTAAATTATTATTCAAGACCAACTTTTCCAGATGTTCAATATGAAACAAGAGACTTTGCTTTCATTAGAAGTCAATTTGATGGTTCATCAGTATATGAGTGGAATCTAGATGGATTATCAAAACATCAAATTTTAAATTTACTCCACGAAATCAACATGGCCGCAAATGCTTATACTATTAAAGGCAATAATCAAAGGCAAATCGCCGATTTGTTAACTTCAAGTTTTACTGGCAATTTAAAGGGGTGGTGGGATCTCTATGTAACCCCAGAAGAAAAAGCCATTATCCTAAATGCCACCAAAACCGTTATCAAAACAGAAAATAATCAACAAGTTCAAACTCAAGAACTCGATATAATTCATACTAGAATATATTCCATAATGAAGAATTATATAGGAGATCCAACAATGTTCCAAGAAAGAGGTGCAGAAATACTCCTCAACCTAACTTGTAGAAAACTACAAGATTTCAAATGGTACAAAGACATGTTCTTAACAAAAGTCATGTTAAGACCAGACTGCAAAGAAGCTTACTGGAAAAAAAGATTCATTGCATGATTACTAAACTTATTCGCAGAAAAGATTAGAAATAATCTTAAGAGAAAAATATAATAATCAAATCGCTTATAAAGATTTAACTTATGGTGAGTTAATTAATCATGTTAATAGAGAAGGATTAACAATCTGTTCAGACCTAAAATTCAAAGCTAAACTCAAAAAGGACAGAATCACTAGTAAAAACGAATTAGGAGACTTCTGTCAACAATATGGTTATCTATTTCAACTCCTTCATCCAAAACAAAAAAGCATTTTTCAAAGAAAAGATTTTCAAATAAAAGATATACTTCTAAATATGATAAGGTTGAAGAATATAATGATCATAAGAAGAGAAAATCTAACAAGAAGTATACAAAGAAACCAAATTTTCATAAAAGTAATCAAAAGGAATCTAAAGATATAATCATATGTTACAAATGTGGCAAAACAGATCATATGGCAAAAGACTGTTATGTCAAAAGAAAATTTAATAAATTAGATATATCAGATAAATTAAAAGCTCAAATGTGCAAATTAATGCTCAACAATGATAGTTCTAGTGAATCATCTAGTCTATCTGACTTTGAAGAAAAAGATTTAAACAATGTCAAAAATTACTCAACATCCGATTCAGAAGCAAGTTGTGAATGTATAGGAAACTGTACTTGCAACCAAATCAATATGATTACAGGCAAAGATAGAGAAATGATAGAATTGTTAGATCAAATTCCAGATCAAACAATCAAAGAACAAGCCTTAAACAAAATTTTCAACTATAATAAAAAGGAACCAATAGTTTCAAATCCAAACGAAATGTTTAATCTTCAAGATGTTTTCAAAATATTTTCTAAACCAAATACACCAATAACTGTTCAAGATTTACAAGAAGAATTAAATAATGTCAAAATAGAAATAAGATCAATCAAAGATAGATTATCAAAAGTCGAGAAAAATAAAGAAATTATCAAAGATGATTCAGAAGAAAACGATACAAAAATCAAAGAAATAAAGAAAATACCAAAAAGAATATCTTTTCAAAGATGGAATACATATATTCAACTATGTATTAAAAAGGAATTCAAAATAACGGTTCTAGCACTAATTGACAGTGGTGCTGATATGAATTGTATTCAAGAAGGAATCATACCTACCAAATATTATGAGAAGACAACTAACCGGTTATCAACCGCAAACTGATCTTCCCTAAATATAGAATACAAAAGTTTCAAAAGTTCATATCTGTAACAACGGATATTGTCTAAAAACTTCATTAATACTTGCAAAGAATTTAACTTCAACGTTAATTCTAGGAACTCCATTCATTTCTCAATTATACCCTTTTTCAATATCAGAAAATGGAATTTCTACAAATATATTAAATAAAGAAATATTTTTCAAATTTGACAATCCAATAACTTCTACAAAATTAAACCATTTAGAGAATAAGATTAATCAAGCAAAATATTTAAGAAATAAAATCAACAGTTTAAAGATTTCTGATCAAATACTCAAACAAATTAATCAAAATAAAATAAAACAAATAAAAGAAAATTTTGAAAATAATGTTTGCTCAAATATTCCAAATGCCTTCTGGAAAAGAAAACAACACATAGTCAAATTACCTTATATCAAAGATTTTAGTGAAAGAGATATCCCCTCAAAATCAAGAGCTATTCATATGTCAAATGAATTACAAGAACATTGTAAAAAAGAGATTCAAGATCTTTTAGATAAAAAAACTCATAAGACCTTCAAAATCTCCCTGGTCTTGCTCAACCTTCTATGTTATGAATGCAACTGAGATAGAACGAGGATGTCCAAGATTAGTCATCAATTACAAACCTCTAAACAAGGTTTTAGAATGGATAAGATATCCAATCCCAAATAAAAGAGATTTACTCAAAAAAATTATATGATTCAAATATATTTTCAAATTTTGATATGAAGTCAGGATTTGGGCAAATACAAATTCATGAAACTGATAAATACAAAACATGTTTTAATGTTCCCTTTGGTCATTATGAATGGAATGTTATGCCTTTTAGACTAAAAAATGCTCCATCTGAATTTCAAAATATCATGAATGACATCATAATCCCAATAAGCAATTTTGCTATTGTTTATATTGATGATGTCTTAATCTTTTCAAAATCCATTGATCAACATTTCAAACATTTAAATATATTTTATGATTTAATTTATAAAAATGGATTAGTTGTATCCGCTCCAAAAATGCATCTTTTTCAAACAAATTTTCGATTTTTAGGACATGATATTGTTCAAGGAACAATAAAACCAATTCAAAGAAGCCTCGAGTTTTCTAATAAATTTCCAGATGAAATCAAAGATAAAACTCAACTTTAAATTTTTTTGGGATGTTTAAACTATGTTCATGATTTTTTCCAAGATTTAGGAATTATACGTAAACCTCTTTATCAAAGACTCAAAAAGAATCCAGAACCCTGGACTCAAGAACATACTAAATTGTTCAACATATCAAACAAAAGATAAAATATTCCCCATCCTCTGTTTCAAGAACGACTCCAAATAAATCCATAGTCTCAACCAGCAAAAAGGGTTCTACTTCAAAATCAGTCAACAATTCATATATTCAAAATCCTAATCATCAGATAGTAAAGATCCTTGAAGATTATGAATTGTATCTCCAAAACAGATCGTTCAGTACTCTCATTGATTTTCTCTTTCCCAAAGACTCTTTATTCAAAACTGATACTTACAAAATCAGAGAATATTATGAAGCAATTTTAATAGATACTGGATCTGTTAAGGTTATTCATAATAAAAATTCCAATTCTTCTCAAATTGATTTCAGCAAAGTTCAAATATTTCATATTCTTTCGATTCAAGAATGGAAGGCTCGTCTTTACACCAACATGACCCTTTCAAATTACTCAAAACGCCCATCTTATAATTATTTTGATTATCAAGACGCATGGTTCAGATTCCTCTATCTCAGAAGTTATACACATTCTTGGTTCATATTCTTTGACAAGAATTTTGATAACAATTATCCAAATTGGTTCATTAATTGGTTCAAATACATGGGAAATATCCCAGATATTCTCCCAATAAGTGTTCATGGTGGATTAACAAAATTCAAAGAAATGTTCGTCCAAGACATTTCTGAACATGAATATTTGTTACAATTCACAATTTTATTCAAAAATCCTTGGATCATTTCCTGGACATTTGAGGTAGCCCCGACGAGCAGTCCTTCACCTCCAATGTTTCTAAGAATCTGCAACGTCAAATGGTGGGAAAAGCTGCCCAGAGATCAAATTGCCAAGATGACAATTCAAGGAGTCTCTAATTATTACTCAAAGAACTTTGGAGCACCAGCCACAATTGAACAACCACTTTATTTCCTCAAAGAAGAAGAAGATGATGAAGTTGCTCAAATTATGGCAGCAAATTCAAAAGATGAAGTAAAAAGATTACTTCAAGAGTTCAAAAGAAGTTCTCCAACTAGTTCAATTGCTACTCAAGAGATTTCTCAAAACCCATTGTTTCAAGATTCTCAAGATCCCTATCCAAATTTAAATCTATAGGGAATGTGTGTGTTTTGGTGTTCTTGCCTTTGTAGGCAAGATTCTTTGTTATTCAAATATTGAGTATTCAAACGTCTGGAATACACTCTTTGGTATTCCAAATTATATCTTATTCAAAATACTATTCAAAAAGTTTGTTGCAGGTACTCAAGATGAAGAAAAAACAAATCAATTCAAATCATTCATGATCACAAGAGGCCAAACCACTTTTATAAAGAAGTCAAAAGATGCTTAAAGTAATGTCGACCATTTCAAGAAACAATCAGATTTCAAATAATTCAAGATTCAAATCCGAAGCCGGTTACCGGTCAAAAGCTACTCAATAATTGCCAAGTTGAAGGACACTCATCAGTCATCTTTCATACAAGATGCCTATAAAAGAAGACTTCAAGAATCATTCAAAGCATGCAAAAAATCTAGCCTTGAAAACATTTGAAAAATGTCATGTCTAGATCAAAACCCTCTCTCTCTTTCTCTACTGCAAGATGTTCAAAATCTCTAGATTTCCAGATATTCATATCTCCTACTGTATGTTCAAATTGTCTTAGAGACAACTGTTCAAACAATTGCTTAATCAAAGAAGGTACAATTTAATCATGTTTTACGTTGTTATGTTTAGTGATGGTTGCCTTATCTTGCAAAGATATGATCATATTCATATAATCAATTTGTTTATAATTGTCCAATTTACGATCCTGCTTACGATTGGTATCGACATCAAAATTATTCATATAATCAATTTGTTTATAATTGTCCAATTTACGATCCTGCTTACGATTGGTATCATATATATATATATATATATATATATATATATATATATATATATATATATATATATATAGTGTCAGGTTCATTTGAGAAATGGTAAATGTATGAAAAATAGAGAAGTAATAGGGCCTTTCATTCGGTCAAGATCGTCTTTAACCGGTCAAATATTGCATCTTTGACTGATCAACAATTGCGGTTTTGACCGGTCAAAAGTTGCGGCTATTCCAAAAATAGAAGGACAGTTTTGTAATTTTTACAAATACACGGAACGAGTTCATATATGAACCTGTATGATTCACATATAAATTGTATGTGATTCACATATAAATTGTATGTGATTCACATATGAACTTTTTTAACTGATTCATATATGTAATAACCGGGATAAAAAGTAAAGGAATTAAATTAGTCGGGTAGGAAAGTGGAAAAAACCCGGATTAGAGGGGTCAAGAGTGAAAAATGGGAAATGAGGGGTTTAACCCTAGGAATCAGTGTTGAGAGTGTGGGTGTGGCGGCTGATTTTGAAGAAAGAACTCTTGGGCGATTTTAGAGAGAGACCGAGGAAGAAGAGACTCTTCAAGAAATTCAAGCTTTAGATTGAGTCGTTTGAAGGTAAATCTCTTTGTGACTAGAACTCCTTATTTTTTTAAATGTTTTACTCATGGTGGTTGTAATTTGGGGGTTGGGTCTTGAATCTGAGATTTAATATTTGGGATTGATTCTAGCTTTGGCTCAGACTTACCCTTCGGTTAATGGTTTCTTGTTGAATCGATTTCTGCATTTGGATATAAGTTTGGAACTGAGTTATTTTCATTTCTGGTAGAAAGTTGGGGACTGTGTAATCTGTATTTGGGTTTCGGTCGATTTTATGATCGAGGGACTCCGGTCGAAGAAGGTCGACACCGGTCGACTTTAAACACCAGTCGAATACCTTAGACATAGGTCGAGAGCGGAACCCCGATCGAGTTGGAGACCCCGGTCGACAGTAGGCACCGGTAGAGAAGGGAGAGACCCCGGTCGACAGTTGGTACCGGTAAAGAGGGGGGGAGACCCCAGTCCTCTTTAGCACCGGTCGGTGCACGGAGGGGGGGAGGCCCCGGTCAAAGAAGCACACCGGTCGGCCAAGTCAGGCCCCGATCCTCGCTATATTTCATTGTGGGTCGAATCCCATTTCTTGGGAGTTGCACTTTTGGGTTTGGGATAAGTGTGGCTAGCCCAATTGTATTAATTCATGATAAGGTCTAATTTCAATATTTAGGTAGGATAGTTTGTATTATTTTTATTGTTGGGCATTATATTCTTAGACCGGTCCATTGTTCTTTGTTATAATTCAAGGATTCAAGTACTTTGTCTCGAGTGAATTTATTGTGGGCCGAGGATATTTTTAGGGAATAGGTGATGGGGGAATTATGGTGTTAAGACCAACCCTGTGTAAAAATAGAAAGAATCGGGTGTTCATCGGTCAATGTTTCCTTTATAGGTTTTGGATCGAATTATAGAAGTAGACGCGAGATTCGAGCTAAGGGACGACAGGTGAGTTTTTCTGAACTAAACCTTCTTGGTAACGAAAGCCTGTGAACTTTAATTTTTAAACTTTGATTTATTTATGATGGCATAATTTTATGAAATTGTTCAAGTGTGTTTTAAGTTGTTGAAATTTAAATGTATTCATACATTATATGTGGAGATTATGACCTAAGTCGGGGAGTGTGGCCCGTTTATGCCATAGGGGGTGTGTCCCAAAATTAAGGCAGTGCGAGTTAGACACATCGTCTTTGACGGTCGTGTGGTCAGTAGCGTGTTTATCTTTGTGCATTTATTAAATGTTGATTTATTTCTGGAAAGTTATTTTACTGTTATCTGTTAGAGGGGACTCACTAGACCTTCGGCCTAACCCTCGCTCTTTCAAAACTAAAAATCTTTTCAGGCAAGCGAACTTTAGAAATGGCAGTTAAAGGAAAGGAGGAGATGTAGCGGGATCAGATAGAAGACCGTCATCTTGGTTCTTTTATTATAATCATCTCAGTTGTGAATAGGTTGCCTTGCAAACCTTGAAATTTTATTGTACGTTTGGGGCCGTTTTGGCATTATTAATATTAAGATTCAATTGTTATATTGTCAATTATGGTTGGGTTGTTATAATATATGAACCTTTGTGAATCAGTTGAACTAATTAACAAATTCACATATGAACCTTTATGATTCATATATGAACTAATTAACTGATTCATGTATGAACGTATAGTTCACATATGAACTCGTCCCGCGTATTTTATGAAACTACCCTGTTAAGTCTAAATATTGTATCCAAGATTTAATTAGAAAAGTCAAAATATAAAAGTCAACAATGTCAAAGTCAATATTGTAAAAGTCAAAGTTAGTCTTGTTTAAGTTTCCTTAGCCTCTAAGTTTTTGATAGTTTGGTTGTATAAATAGGGTTCTTTGTCATCTTGTGGTAAGAATCTGATAAGCACTTTCATTGTAATATCATACGTGAGATTTATGGGATTCAAGATTCAAGATCTACTTTCTCTCCCACTCTCTCTCTAGTTCATATTGTCATATATTGAGAATTTAGCTTGATTGTTTGGGATTTTATCATTAACAATTGGTATCAGAGCTGAACCAAACATTTTCAGAAATGATTTGATCAATGAATTGAATTGAAATTTTTTTTAAATCGAAAATTTGATTTTTCGGATTTTTTCAAGAACTCGTGTTTTTCGTTCTGTTCATCCCAATTTTGTTGAAAAAGTCGTTTTTGGTGCAAGAAAATGGAATCATTGGATTCGATTTGTGTTTAGGATTGATTCTTGTATTGATTACGTCTCATAATTCAAACTAATTCAATGTTAAATTTTGATTTCTGAAATTTTCTTGAAAAGTCGAGTTCGAACACTGTTCTTGATCGTTTATGTGGAATTTGTTGTTTTAATCGAAAATTGATAGCAAATTTGTGTTTAGTATTGGTTTTCGATGATACTGATAAGTTTTTTAGAACAAATTTGCAGATTTGGATCGATTTGAGATAGTCAGAGCCAAGAACACGATTTGCGCTAGTTCATCTAACTTTATGCGAGTTCTTTAGATTTGCGCGAGATTATAAGAGCTTTAAAGCAAAGTTCAGGTTGCGTATTATTCGTGTCACGCAAAAGAAAGTTTGTGCAACCTTCGGCTCACGCAAATCTACTTTACGTCATCAGTAGTTCACGAAAAGTTCAGGTTTTTGTCTTGGGAACTTCACGCAAAGTAACATTTGCGTCTTGCACTTATCACGAAAAGTATCATTTGCGCTACTAGTTGTTCACGCAAAGCAGAGTTTACATCTTTCTTGGATCACGCAAACCTCGTTACTCACGCAAATCTAAGTTTGCGCCACTGGTGACTCGCGAGAACTTCATTTTGCGCTATTCCCTGTTCGCAAGAACTTTACTTTGTGTCTTCCACGGTTCACGAGAACCTTACTTTGCGTCATACGCTGATCACGAGAATTTTGGTTTGCGCTACATTCAGTTCACGCAAATCTCAGTCTTACGCCACCAACTGTTAGCGCATCATAAGTGTTGTTCAAATTTTAAATTTTGTACAAGATTTCAATTTGATCTGATTTTTGATTTTCTAATTTACAGTTTGGGAACGATCTTTTATATCAAGCTGATTACTAATTCAATATGAGATTTTTTACAGAGCTTGAAGAGAAGAATAGAAAGCTTGAATTAGAGAAAGTAAATATGGGTTATGCTATTGACTTTCACTTGAAAAAGTCAGAAGAATATTTTGCTGAAATTATTATACTGAAAGAAGAAGTTAGTGCTTTAAAGTCAATCAATGAAGATCTTCTGAAGAGAACTTCTGGAATAAATAATGAGAAGATAATGAGATTGGAATATGAGAATGCTGAGCTTAGAAAGAATATATCTGATTTGGAACAACATCTTGCTAAAAATAAAGCTGATTTTGATGATGAAAAGAAAAGTTTTTCAAAGAAGTTCTCAGATTTCTCAAGAAAGTGTTTTGAAGAGAAGAAGTCAATTGATCTTAAATGCATAAAACTTTCTCAACAAGTTTCCGATTTTGAGAAAGTACATATTTTGGAAAGAGAGAAGTTTGCTAAAGAAAAGAAGGCCATTGAACAGAAGAATGTGGGATTCTTCAAGGAACTATCAGGCCAAAGAAATGATTCAGAGAAAGGATTTGAAGAAGAATGATCCATCTTTGAGACTGAAATCAAAAAGTTGACTTCAAAGTTATCTGAACTATCTGCTAATGCAGTAAAAGAGCAGAAAATGAAGTCTGAGTTCTCGAAGAATATTGACCTGCTTGTTCAAGAAAGACACAAATTTGCTTCAAAGATCAAAGAGCTTGAAAAGACTATTTCAAGTTCAAATCAGAAATATGTCTCTTCACAAAGGTCAGTTAAATTTTTTTATCAGATTCGTCGAACTAACATTTTCTATGATAGATATTTAGATGGTTCAGATACATCTCCAAGAAGAAGAAGTTGCAAGTCAGAGAAACTGTTCTGGAAGAAGAAACCAGTTAAAGATGAGATGTCAGATGAGCTGAAAGGAAAGACATGATGTATATATTTACAAAGCCAAGAAGAACAAAGCTCATAAAGGTAAACCTGACCATATATACTCAAGAGATCAATTACTCAGGTTTTCAGGTAAGAAATAGTATTGTTCTTACTGCTGTACACATGATCATATTCACAAGACCAATGATCATTTTTGGTATGGTTCTTACTCGATTACCCCCACACGAACTGCAACTAACATTCACGGACCCAAATACCAGTGGGTACCAAAGAAGAAAACTGATTCTATGTTGCAGGCACCTCAAGACAAGGGGGAGTAAGAGAACTAAGGCTTTTGAACAAAACAATTCAAAATCCGGACTTCAAAGTTAAAAGACTATGGCTTCTAAGTACACAACTTAGGACCCGTACTTCAACGGAGTTTGACTTCTAAACACAACAGTTTAGGACTCGAACCTCAGCGATCAAAAGACCGTACTCCTGTGATAATAAGAGATATTACTCCAACACTCAAATGAAGATATCAACCTTCAAGGGGGAGTATACTCTTTTTGCATCCGATGGATATGATGGTCTACATCCCAAGAGAATTGATCTGATCTCTATCCTATACTTTTTCACTGATAGATTTTACTGATATGATGGTCTACAATTCAAAAGGGGGTGTCTGATCTCTATCCTGTTTTCACTGACATATTTTAGATGTTTAATTTATAGGAGGAGTAAAGGTGATAGCTTCTGATCAAATAACAGACCAGGACCCATTTTTCAATGATCAGAGAAGGATATTCTGCTAATATCCAGGGGGAGCTTAAAAGATCTAAATCATTCTATCATGATTTGAGGGGGAGCTTAAAAGGTAAATATATTCTAATCTAGATCTCTGATTGTTTGAAAGAAGAAGAACTTTCAAGCATGAAAAACAATTTCTGAAATGTTCAAACCACTTCTGGTTCTCAAAAGATTTTATGAATTTAGAAGTGTGATTTTAAATGTTTTTCAATTTTGAGCTTTAATGTTTAACTGATCGTGTGTTTTCAAAGATCAATACTTGCGTATTATCTTGTCCATATACTATAAAGTATTCATACACACCGGTTCAATACTTTATCAATTTGTTATTACCATGTCTCATAACGAACCAATATTTCGATGGTAATACCCTCGTTTGCTTTCAAAGTTGTTGAGCATCATTCATCTTTTTCATATTTGTGCTTTCATTGATAAATTGTTTATATTCGTTCATATAAACAAAATATCCAGTTCTTTGATACCCTATCCATTTGATTTGATCTGATTGATACATTGTCAGATTTTCAAAACAATTCTCTTGATTTCATTTCATTCATTCAATATTCTTGTTTTGAGAAATCTTCAAAGTTCAAATGCTCAAATTTCATTCATAATTTTAAATGAGCATACATTCTGACACTGCTATCTTTTTGAACTTAACTGTTCAAGTTAAACTGTTGAGCAACGATCCTTCTTAGGAACTACATGGGATTCGTGTGTGAGCTTAAACAGAACTTCCATGGATTCACATAAACATGTGTTTCCTACCCAGGAAGTTATCTTTGAGTGATTGAGGGGTGAGGGGTCAAAATCAAAGAGTGGGGGAGATAACTCATTCGGTTGAGTTTTTCTCATTGTGTGGAGCGGTAAAATGGAAAAGAGAGTTTGGTTAGAAGTGAGCATAATGATAAAAAGAAAGAGGGTGTGAGATCAGAGTTAAAAGAATATCATAACTCTGCACCTACCACTTTCTGAGTCGGGCAACCACATGTACTGATTGATTCACATTCTTTGGTGACCATAATTGAAAAAGGCAGTGAGCCCATGCCAACTCTTGCTATTACCCCACCAACCACTCATTTCTTTCTTAACAAAGAAATGTTTCATTTTCTTTGGGGACACAACATATATGCTATCTAATCTTCTCTCGGAAGATTTAGATATTGAAAAAGAAGGAAAGTTGCCCCACCTTCACACCTCTTTCATGCACATTGAGTCTGTGTATTATCTGTTGCTGTCTGAAACACAATCATTGTGCCTAAATTCTTTCATACACAAACACGAGCACACAGAAAACTTTATCATTAACATAACCTTCTATCTTCTACAGACCACACAAGAAATTATCCGGTGCTTCACGGTCAAAGCCACAAATGTTGACCAGATAAAGGGCTAGGATCAAATATTTATTTCTCATACATTTACCATTTCTCAAATGAACCTACAAACTATATATATATATATATATATATATATATATATATATATATATATATATATAGGGAGAGGTTCATTTGAGAAATGCTAAATATATGAAAATAGAGAAGTAATCCTAGCCTTTCATTCGATCAAGATCGGCTTTGACTGGTCAAATATTGCGTCTTTGGCTGGTCAACAATTACGGCTTTGACTGATCAAAATTTGCGGCTATTTCAAAAATAGGACAGTTTTGTAATTTTTACCAATACACGGGACGAGTTCATATATGAACCTGTATGATTGACATATGAACTATATGTTCATATGCGAACCAGTGTAATTCACATATGAACTCTTTTAACTGATTCATATATGAACCAATTAACTGATTCACATATGAACTAATTAACTGTAGGTTCATATGCGAATCACTTGAACTAATCAACAGATTTATATATGAACCGTTGTGATTCACATATAGTTCATATATGAATTACAAAAGTTCATATATGAATCAGTTAAAAGAGTTCATATGTGAATTACACTGTTCATATATAAACATAGAATTCATTATGTACATGTTCATATATGAACTCGTCCCGCGTATTTTACGAAACTACCCCTCTTTCTTCTACATACCACATAAGGAATTATCCGGTGCTTCACGGTCAAAGCCGCAAATGTTGACCAGATAAAGGGCTATGATCATTTCTTTATTTCTCATATATTTAGCATTTCTCAAATGAACCTAATCCTCAGGTTCATTTGTTAACCAATATTTTCTTGTTAACTTTGTGAACCATTTCTAGCCCTTGATCTTGGAAATCAAGGGTTGAGATTGAAAATATCTTTTAGAAGGTGTAATAAATGTACAATTAATGTAATATTAGGGATGAACTATGGTGTTGGGGGTATTTTGGGGAAAAAATTAAATAAGAATCTTTATTCTCTTCATTAATTATCCTTCCAAAAAATCGCATGAAAATGTGAACATGTGTTCATCTATTAACTATTGTTTCAATTTAAATTTTGTACATAATTGCGATCCTTTTGTAGAAATATGAAACGTGTCATTCTTTAGGGAATAAACTGAAAAATGGATATGTTCATTTGTTCACCTGTTTAACCACATGTATATGATGTATTTATTGTTGGTCCTACTGTCAACTGGATCTGAGCTTGTGCATTTACTGAAAATGAACTTATATGCACACACACATATATATACTGAAAATAAAATGAACTTATATGCACACATATGAAAATTGACCCCTGTTGTGCTAATAACCATCTGGTATACTGAAAATTTGTGGTATACGGAAAATGAACTTATATGCACACATATTATATATTAAAAATAGAATGAACTTATATGCACACATATGAAAACCGACCCCTGTTGTGCTAATAACCATCTGGGTATGCTGAAAAATTGTGGTATACTGAAAATGAACATACATGCACACATATTATATATTGAAAATAAAATGAATTTATATGCACACATATGACCATTGACCCATGTTGTGCTAATAACCCTAACTCATATACGTGCTTGGATACCCAAAGGAATGTGCATTGTGTGTGTGTAAATAACCCCAACTAATATATGTGCTTGGATGCCCTGGTTTCATTGTCCCAAAATGGAAATATGTTCATAATATTGGTTTCTCATATGTTCATAATATTGGTTTCTCATAATGGTACCTTAACTGACATCGTATTCAAATAACGAAATATGAACATTATTTATTTTAAAAGTTGAAATCTTGACCAAAAATGTGGCTCCTTATGATTTTATATTATAGTTCACATAGTTTCGTCTGATTGGTGTAAAATGTAAAGTGACAATCATACCTGGATTTGCAGAAATCATCATATTTAATCGGTAGACAAACAACTGGATTTGAAACAAGTAGCTACTAGACTTCTTGGGATGTTCATAAAATTTTAGCAATTGAATAGAAAATATTTAGTTATCAAAGAAAGCTAGAATTATGGAATTTGAATTTTTGTAACTCCCATATAATTGTAATAAATATTGTATACATTTAAATTTACCTTTCTACCCTTTGTCATTAATGGTTAAAGGATTAAAAACAACATATGATGGTGCAATTCTATTGGTTGGAGTGGTTCACAAAGTTAACAAGAAACTGTTGGTTAACAAATTGTAACAACCGTAAATTCTTTGAGTTATGAGTTTATTAAAAAAAAACTTAATGGTGTAAATAAAATTTGAATAAAATGAGAATTCAATAAGCGGGGGTAAATGTGTAAAAACAATGGTGGCATTTAGTAACGGAATTCTTGCCTGTAGCCTTGGTGTAACTTTGGAATAGCTTTGGAGATAAAGTTGAGGGATGTCCCGGTGGCAGACATGCGACTTTGGGAAGGTATCATTTGTTAGTACGAGAAAGGTTGAAGGGAGCTTGTGGCTGGCAAAAGAACTATGCCGATAAGCGACGAAAGAACTTAGAGTTTTAACTTGGGGATCGCGTAAGGCATAAAATATCGTTGTGGACAGGAGTACTTCGTTTTGGAAAGGGGAAGCTAAGCCGTGTGATAATGGACCTTTTGAAATTAACCGATGAAGCGAGGGGTATTCACAACACCTTTCACGTTTCAAATAGGAGAAAGTGTCGTGCAGAAGTCGAAATGGCGGGCGTTACAGGATGTGCGGGTGGGTGAGAATTTGAACTTCAGCAAGGAACCGGAAGCTATCATGGATCATAAGGTTAAGCACGTGAGGACAAAGGATATCAATTTAGTAACGGTCCAATGGAAGTTCCACAAGGGGCGAGAAGCCATGTGGGAACTAGAAACGGATGTGATGGCCTGATATCTATACCTTTTCGACAAGGAAATTCCGAGGATGGAATTCTTTTAACGGGGGAAGTGTTGTAACAACCGTAAATTCTTTGAGTTATGAGTTTATAAAAAAAAAATACTTAATGGTGTAAATAAAATTTGAATAAAATGAGAATTCAATAAGCGGGGGTAAATGTGTAAAAATAAAGGAGTTGAGGTATTTGGTTGGAAATAAGGACAAAAGGGGCTCAAAACCCTAAGCATGCCTGGATCTTTTCTGTGTGTGTGCGATGCCAAAGCAAGGAGAAAGCTATCTTGGAGCCATTTGGGAGAAATCTTGGAAACGCGAAGGAGAAAGGGAAATCAGTAGCATTTTGTGAGATTCTTCAAGAGGTAAGCATTCTATTTAGAACCCTTGATCCCTATTCTTTGTTTTGGTTTGTTTCATCGATTTTAGTTGGGAGGATTGTCACGATTTAAGATTTGGAATCTAGTCCAGGTTGTGTATGGGGGGTGTTAGTGAAATGGATTACAGGCTCGACTCAATGCATGTTTACCGGGTGTGTTAATCAATTAATTAAAGAAATGGGGCTGTTGGTAGAAATCGATTTCGATCGACTGTCTTACTCTGGGCTTTCTGCATTGTGTGTCAAAGTCATCGAATTCGGGAACCGGGGTCGCCCGAGGCATCGGTGACCGGGATCACCCTGACCCTCTTTCGCCCGGTGTCAGGGGTTTCAAACCGGGTTCTATTAATCGAGTTTTAAACTAGTAAACTTTCAAAGTAGGAGCAAATGAATTAGTGGCCGTATTTCTGGATTGTAGGGAGCCATCCTTGCGAGACTAATAGTCATGTGCGAGCCGAGACCTTCCAATCAGGTGAGTTCCCTTATTTTCAAAATTGTATATAACCTTGAATTGGAAATGCATTTATTCTACATTACACATTATGCTTAATGTTAATCTTTGATAAAATCATATGTTCGGATATCGCTGTGAAAGGTTGTTATATAAAGTTTTATTTATTAATTTCTTTGTATGTTCAATATGTATGTTGACGTAACAGCGTGAATGGATGATTGGCCATGGATATCCATAACCATCGGGGATGGTTGGACCGTGTGTTTGGAATCTGTTTCCCTACACACGGAAACGACATCGACTAGGGGGCCATATGGGGATTTACTGGGGATCCCGAGGACGAGTAGTCCTGATTCGTGAGGATGGATTTTTGTGTGAATCCAGTCCTCTCTGGTGACTCGAAGTTTGTGAAACTAATTTTGTTATATTTGTAGTTGTTTTCTATTTACTGTAAGTTTGGACGAGGTTGGGAACTCACTAGACCTTCCGGTCTAACCCTCGCTTCCACTTTTCATAAAACCCATTTTCAGGTAACAGGGTTGCTGATGGATCTTTTATAGGGAAGAAGATTTGTTAGAAGCTAGAATGTTGGAGAGCGACCTTTGTAGCGGTATAGACAAAGGCTCTATTATAAATCTCTCGGTTGTAATAGAGACGATACAGATTATGTTAGTCCTTTTTTCTGAAATGATGTATAGGGACCCGATTTGGGAGTTCACGATATGTTGGGAATTGGGTTGTTACAATTGGTATCAGAGCCATAGTTTAAGGGATTTAGGTGACCGTTTGGGCCTAGACTTAAACTGTGGAGTAGAGAGGACACAACCGAGATGTAGGATGCCTTTGGGAAGATCACTCTAAGTGAACTAATTATAAGGTAGGGAGTGTTGTCATGTGAAGTACATTTACATTACACATGGCCAGTGTAATTGCAAATTTACGAGTACATGTATGAACTCAAATTGCCTTACGGTGCGTTCCTGTCTATAGAGGGTTGGTTTTGTGCGAATAGTGGGTTTTCGTCAAAAGAGTGTTATCGACCAGGTATTCAATGTAAGGGGACCACATGGTGTAAAGTTCTGATCTTGCAGTGTTAGCAACAGTTATTGTGAGATGCGTGGCGTCGATCATAGTGTATTTGATGACGCTCTTAGAAGGAGTATTGTCAGGACGATATTAGATCGTCCTTCAAGATTTCAGATCGAGTGAATGGATGATTAAGGGTAAACTTTTAGTTTTTATGAGTCCCATGCTAGGAGTTGTTATGTCGATCGTTTTGGATAAGAGGTGAGGATTGGGTTAGGATTTAGGGAGTTTCAAGTCAAGATCGAGTAAAGGAAGTGAATCTATAATTCTCAAATCAATGCTAGAGTGGCATTGGTTGTTGAAGAAATGTTATCGGGACGGATGGAACTAATGGAGGGGCAGAAAGTAACGAAAATTTGGTGGTTATTCGATCTGTTGGGGTCAAAGATTAAAATCGTATGATATGTAAATCATCGCTCAAGATGAGACCTTTGTGGGTGATCTAACCGGTAGATTGTGAAGCATCTATATAGCAAGTGGTCGCTAGAACGAGAAAGTGATTGTTAGTCAAAAGTAGGGTGAAGTAATAGCTGTGTGAAAGCAGCGATTGACCTCGACTTAGTGAATAACTTTCAATTGCAATTGAAATCATGCTTTATGTCTTTAAAGGTATTGCGAGAACTAGTTCATGATCTAAAGGTAGATGCATACTTAACGAATTTCATGTTTTGGAAATAAGTCGACGCGTACAAGAGTGTGTTAAAGAGGAAAGACAAACCTATTTCTCATTGCATAACAAAATTTTCCTTAAACTTAGGGATTTGTGAAGTATATCACTTCTTATCATGTTGAGATAAAATATGTTGCAAAAATCATTAACACAATTGGCAGTAAGCCTTTAGAACCAAAATGAGTTTGAGATGATATCTTATAAATGAGAGTGAGAGTCGATTGTTTTATTTCGTGCAATCGGTTTCGTTCAAAACTTTTCTAGCCATATAAGGGAGTTTTCTTTCCATGTTACGGTTGTCGCGGCATCGTTTTAATTGATCAAGGTGATGTTTTACCAAAGGATTGCACGCAAACGATTCTCGAGATCGTTGTGCAGGATTTATAACTTATGTGAGTCATGTGTGCTCAAGTTGTTTCCAAGTGTTTTGCCTTTTGATTGTTCAATTGTGAGAAATGATTGTTATTTATTTATCGAGTCGTCATGCATGAAGGCTATGAACTCATGAGGTCGTGAAAGTTGTTGGAGTAGGGACAAGGAACGGTTCAAGCTTGGGGAAGGTGTCGGTCAAGCTAACGCTAGACGAATTATGTCTTCGGTGTCCTTATTAAGGAATAAAGAGGGAGTATGGAAAATGTTGAAAATAGACTTTGACATTGATGGTATTATGGGAGTTCGAAATCCTGCTTGATAAATTGGCATGTGTTGTGGGGTGAAAGGTTCGAAGTCGTTGAAGTGCCGACGTTAGGGAATAATAATACTTGAAAGGTTAAAGAGTATTGAGCCTAGTCTTGTTGGAATAGCCCTTTGAGTTAGACCTCACATCGTGTAGACCATGGACCTCCTTCACATAAGGATGGCGAAGTATAAAACTAAATGCAATGCGTTGGGAAAGGAAGATGGTATTATAAATTCTTGTCGCCGGAGATACTGTGGGAGTATTATCCTATCTATTCTTTTACGATTGAAATTAGAAGTTGTTTAATTTGTGCTGAGACAGAAGTTGGATTTTACGAGTTTATCTTGGTGGGTCATATACGAAGTCAGTCGTTCAGGGATGGCATATATTGTCGGGTATTGGATAACCTTGCGGGGGCATTGTGTTAAGGAAGGATTGTTGTGTGGAGTGTTCTCGCTGTGAGGGTTCTAGCGTTTCATAAGGATGAAGTAATTAGTACAATCAAAGTGAGTGCTTGGGTTATATCTGGGAAGATTGGGTTACGATTCATCTGGACTTGGGGAGAGATGAAGTCGCGTGTTAGAATGGGTCTCCTACGCATACAAGTGAATGTGAAGGCAAGCTTGATCAGGTATACAAATGATTGTGAGAACCTGATCTACAATGTTATCAAGGCGGTGGTAACTGAGTGAACATGTGGTGCCAGTATGGTATAGGGGAAGACGTGTAAGTCATTGTTGTGTTAATTGTTTATTGTTGTGATGGGGTGATGAGGCGTATGATGATATGGAGTGAAGGTAAGGGTAATTTTGGTTTACGAGATTTAGGGAAGAGGTTCAAATGTGACAAATGTGTTAGATAAGCTGTTACATCATTGTGTTCGTGGGTTCCAAGGGGAGATGATAGGTGACAAATACCTACGAGAAGAACTCGTGCTCTTCTTGGGTGCGTTAAACTTTGGAGGAGCTTATATTAAGCCAATAAGAGTGTTCAGAGGTCGTTCGTGGTGCTTTGTAGTAGATTGGAAGTTGACTGGGAAACTTGGTACATTGGGTGTTGGGTATTGTTCATGAGACATCTGAATGTCCTAACTGAGAATTGTGGTGGAGCAAATACTTTGGGAATGTGTTACCAGTAAGAGGAAAAAGATTATGCAGGTTTGCGTTAGATGGAAACGTTAGCGGGTTGCAAATGGGCGAGTAAGCTAAGATTAAGAAGCTCGTCTAGTGAAACAGAAGAATGTGGAATATGTCTAAAAGTTGTTATTTACAAGGACTGGGAAAAAGAGTAACTACGTATGCTAGAGTTAAGGTGTTGGGAAATTAGTCCAAGAGATAGGCCTAAAAGCTTGCACCGTCTAGTGAGCTTTCGTGTTAGTGGGTGCCTTATGTTTCGAAGGGACAGAATAAGGTAGTTGATCGAGATGCTTGAAGGGGAAGATAAGCGGACATGAGTAATCTGTAGTGCAATGAATGTTCCATTGTGTGCTTGTGAAAATAAACGAGTTCAGAGGGAAAGTTTTTGGGTTTGGCTCAGTTCGTCAGTGGGATAGACAGGTGATAGAACCGAGGATTGGTGTATAGTAACGTATATAAACCAGTGGTTATTCGAATGAATAAGCATGGATAAGATGTTGGTTGATGTATGTATTGTGTATTTGAATTGTTTTCTATCAATGGATTAATGCTCGATGGTGTGTTATAGATCGGTATGCTGTTAGTGTTGGGTGTTAACCACGCAGTGGGCTTTACTAAGAATGGTGGCACTTAGTAACGGAATTCTTACCTGTAGCCTTGGTGTAACTTTGGAATAGCTTTCGAGATAAAGTTGAGGGATGTCCCGGTGGCAGACAAGCGACTTTGGGATGGTATCATTTGTTAGTACGAGAAAGGTTGAAAGGAGCTTGTGGCTGGCAAAATAACTATGCCGATAAGCGACGAAAGAACTTAGAGTTTTAACTTGGGGATCGTGTAAGGCTTAAAATATCGTTGTGGACAGGAGTACTTCGTTTTGGAAAGGGGAAAGCTAAGCCGTGTGATAATGGACCTTTTGAAATTAACCGATGAAGCGAGGGGTATTCACAACACCTTTCAGGTTTCAAATAGGAGAAAGTGTCGTGTAGAAGTCGAAATGGCGGGCGTTACAAGATGTGCGGGTGGGTGAGAATTTGAACTTCAGCAAGGAACCGGAAGCTATCATGGATCATAAGGTTAAGCACGTGAGGATAAAGGATATCAATTTAGTAACGGTCCAATGGAAGTTCCACAAGGGGCGAGAAGCCATGTGGGAACTAGAAACGGATGTGATGGCCTGATATCTGTACCTTTTCGACAAGGAAATTCCGAGGACGGAATTCTTTTAACGGGGGAAGTGTTGTAACAACCGTAAATTCTTTGAGTTATGAGTTTATAAAAAAAATATACTTAATGGTGTAAATAAAATTTGAATAAAATGAGAATTCAATAAGCGGGGGTAAATGTGTAAAAACAAAGGAGTTGAGGGATTTGGTTGGAAATAAGGACAAAAGTGGCTCAAAACCCTAAGCATGCCTGGATCTTTTCTGTGTGTGCGACGCCAAAGCAGGGAGAAAGCTATCTTGGAGCCATTTGGGAGAAATCTTGGAAACGCGAAGGAGAAAGGGAAATCAGTAGCATTTTGTGAGATTCTTCAAGAGGTAAGCATTCTATTTCGAACCCTTGATCCATATTCTTTGTTTTGGTTTGTTTCATCGATTTTAGTTGGGAGGATGGTCACGATTTAAGATTTGGAATCTAGTCCAGGCTGTGTATGGGGGTGTTAGTGAAATGGATTACAGGCTCGACTCAATGCATGTTTATCGGGTGTGTTAATCAATTAATTAAAGAAATGGGGCTGTTGGTAGAAATCGATTTCGATCGACTGTCTTACTCTGGGCTTTCTGCATTGTGTGTCAAAGTCATCGAATTCGGGAACCGGGGTCGCCCGAGGCATCGGTGACTGGGTCCCTGACCCTCTTTCGCCCAGTGTCGGGGGGTTCAAACCGGGTTCTGTTAATCGATTTTTTAAACTAGTAAACTTTCAAAGTAGGAGCAAATGACTTAGTGGCCGTATTTCTGGATTGTAGGGAGCCATCCTTGCGAGACTAATAGTCGTGTGTGAGCCGAGACCTTCCAATCAGGTGAGTTCCCTTATTTTCAAAATTGTATATAACCTTCAACTGGAAATGGATTTATTCTACATTACACATTGTGCTTAATGTTAATCTTTGATAAAATCATATGTTCGAATATCGCTGTGAAAGGTTGTTATATAAAGTTTTATTTATTAATTTCTTTGTATGTTCAATATGTATGTTGACGTGACAGCGTGAATGGATGATTGGCCATGGATATCCATAACCATCGGGGATGGTTGGACCGTGTGTTTGGAATCTGTTTCCCTACACACGGAAACGACATCGACTAGGGGGCCGTATGGGGATCTACTGGGGGCCCCTGAGAACGAGTAGTCCTGATTTGTGAGGATGGATTTTGGTGTGAATCCAGTCCTCTCTGGTGACTCGAAGTTTGTGAAACTAATTTTTTTATATTTGTAGTTGTTTTCTGTTTACTGTAAGTTTGGACGAGGTTGGGAATTCACTAGACCTTCCAGTCTAACCCTCGCTTCCACTTTTCATAAAACCTATTTTCAGGTAACAGGGTTGCTGATGGATCTTTTAAAGGGAAGAAGATTTGTTAGAAGCTAGATTGTTGGAGAGCAACCTTTGTAGTGGCATAGACAAAGGCTCTATTATAAATCTCTCGGTTGTAATAGAGACGATGTGTAGATTATGTTAGTCCTTTCTTCTGAAATGTTGTATAGGGACCCGATTTGGGAGTTCACGTTATGTTGGGAATTGGGTTGTTACACAAATGAACCTCCCTCTCTCTCTCTCTCTCTCTCTTTATATATATATATATATATATATATATATATATATATATATAGGGTCAGGTTCAGGGAAAAACCTAAAAAAACGAAAAACTGAGGAACACCCTGGTAGCCCTTCATCTGGACGGTATGCACTTGTGCATACAAGTAATTTGTGACATGCAAGTGCATAAAAACCAAAAAAACAACATAATTTATCTGTATGCTCAAGTTCATACCGTCTTTTTGAGGTTTTCCCTTGAACCTCCGTCTATATATATAGGGTTGGGTTCCGGTGAGAAGCGTGAGAAGTAGTTATCGACCGTTGGATGAGAAATGGACGCACCTTAGGATGAGATGCACCAGATCAATTCCCTTCTAAGCCGCAATTTATGGGAGGGCTTGAGATTAAAAGAGATAAACGATTTAGATCTACTTCTCACACTTCTCACCATTTACTCAACTTCTCACACGATCCTTCGCCATTAGGCATGGGAATGGGCCCCGACCCATCGGAGAACCCGGTCCACCCGCCCCGGTCAAGGACGGCGATTCCCCGCTAAACCGGGGATAGCGACGGGGATCTTCGTTTGTCTCAAACGGGGATTCCCTGCCCCGCCCCGTACCCATTATATATATTAATTAATAAATTTAATATATATTATTTATTTCAACTAAATTGGTAATTCATAATTTTCTATTTCTTAACTAGGTTTTTAATCTAAAAATTGTTATTTTTTTGGATGTTAGTACTTAATATTTTGGTAGGTTTTGAATCTAAAATTGTTATTTTCTAAAATTGGAAGTTAGGACGTAATATTTTGGATATAAAGTCAAAGATAAAATTACTCGATATAATTTTAGATATTACTCTATATGTTTTGGTACGTGTAACATTAAGTTTTTTTTTTGGATTAAATTGAATTTATTTTGGTTTTAGGTTATTAATTATGACATAATGTTGTGAATTTTTTGTATTAAATTAAATTCCTTTTGATTTTAAGTTTATTAGGAATATGTGAGATTTAAACATATACGACTTCACACATATTTGATTTAAAATAACTTTCATAATCGGGAAAATATCTCCGTTGGGAATGGAGATGTGATCATATTCCCCGCCGGGGATGGGGACAGGGATAGGGACAGAGATGAAGGATAAGGGAAGGGATGGGGATTGAAGTCCCTGCCCCATCATCCCCATAATGTTGGGTTTCGATAAGAAGCGGGATAAGTGGTTATCAACCGTTAGATGATAAATGGACGCACATTAGGATGAAATGCACCAGATCAATTTCCTTCTAAGCTGCAATTGATGGGAGGACTTGAGATTAAAAGAGATCAACGGTTCAGATCCACTTCTCACGCTTCTCACCATTAACTCAACTTCTCACACGATCCTTCGCCTACACACACACACACACACACACACACTGATGTGATTCTTCCGATCGTCTATTGGTTGCCCGAGATAGTAATGGTGAAACCGTGACCCGTTGTCTATAGTGAGACAAGAACCTTGGTATAAGATACGCCACAATCAACCCACCAAGTTGATTGATAAGTATTGAACGCCACAAGCAAGAAGACTTGATAAGTTCTATAGTTCACAAAGAACAAAAAGAGTTTAAAACTCACAATTTCATTCAAATCAAAAGTGGTTTCAAAAGATTACAAAGACAACCTATTTATAGGATACACAAGACAAATCAAAGGACTCAAATAAATTCTAGACAATAATTGAGGCAACCTTCTAATATCTTCTAAGTAAATGACTTCATAATGATAGGACCCTTCAAAATGCCTTCTAATTCAATGTTATGAGTTACTTGAACTTGGATCTATTGTTGGGCAGATTCATGGACGAAATTCCACCTTTATTTTGGGCTTGGATCCTTATTAAAATGTAGGAAAATGAGTACTCTTTAAGTGGGCTTTGATTTGAGTCCATTTGGACTTGAAATGAATGATTTATGACTAAAACATGGGCCATGTGTAGACTTGGCCGAATTTTCTTGGACTTGGGTGATATTTAGATGAAATAATCACAACTTGGGCTACCAAGCCTTGGGCTAATCTTGGCCTTCAATTCGGATCAAAATTCGACGGTTTCCTTGGCTACTTGATGAATTGATGATTGATTCTTTCCGACAAGATTTTATCAAACCGTTAAGAGCATCATTGAACATCTTAGCTTTTGACCTTGTGATTGGTCCAATCTTCCATCTCAATGGATCTTCATCATCTGGGTCGTTGGATGGGTTCTCATCATTCCCCCTCTCTTGAATGTGATTTGTCCTCAAATCTTCACCTGCATTAAAGGGGCTCAAATCAGAAACGTTAAAGACATCATGCACATTATACTCAACAAGCAAGTCAAGTTTGTAAGCATTGTATTAATTTTCTGCATGATTTGGAATGGTCCATCTCCCCTTGGCATCAGCTTTGACTTCCGTTTACTTGGAAATCGTTCTTTTCTCAAATGAAGCCACACCCAATCTCCTGGTTCAAATGTGATCTTTCTTCTACCCTTGTTTGCTTGTTGTTCATACTTCTTGGTGCGCTCTTCGATGTTGCTTTTCGCCTTCTCATGGATCTGTTTAACAAATTCAGCTTTCTTCTTGCCATCTAAATTCACTTGTTCACTTACAGGTAAAGGAGTTAAATCCATTGGAGTTAATGGCTTAAAACCATACACAATTTCAAAAGGTGAAAACTTTGTAGCTGAATGAACATGACGATTATATGCAAACTCAACATGAGGTAAGCATTGCTCCCAAGTTTTGACATTTCTTCCAATAATGGAACGCAACAAAGTACCAAGAGTGCGATTCACAACTTCTGTTTGCCCATCAGTTTGGGGATGGCACGTTGTGGAAAACAAGAGTTTTGTTCCCAATTTCCCCCACAAGGTTTTCCAAAAGTAACTCAAAAATTTTGTGTCTCGATCTGAGACAATGGTTCTTGGCATTCCATGCAACCTCACTATTTCTTTGAAAAACAAATCAGAAATATGTGATGCATCATTAGTTCGGTTGCATGCAATGAAATGAGCCATTTTGGAGAACCTGTCAACAACCACAAAGATTGAGTCTTTGCCTCCCTTGGTTTTTGGCAAACCCAACACAAAATCCATTGAAAGGTCAACCCACGGTTCACTTGGAATAGGCAAAGGAGTATATAAACCATGAGGTTGAACTTTTGATTTTGCTTGTTTGCAAACAACACAATTTTCACATATTCGTCCTACATCAACTTTCATTTTTGGCCAATAAAAATGTTCTTGTAAAATTGCCAAAGTTTTTGCCACGCCAAAATGACCCATAAGGCCTCCACCATGTGCTTCCCTAACCAAAATTTCTCGCAAGGAAGAGTTAGGAATGCAAATCTTTGATTCCTTAAACAAAAACCCCTCATGTTTGAAAAACTTTTCAAAAGAACATTTTTCACATGCTTGAAAATTTTGTCCAAAATCGGCATCATTGTGGTACAATTCTTTGATTTGTTCAAAACCAAGAATTTTACAGTCAAGAGAAGAGAGTAAAGAGTATCTTCTTGAAAGTGCATCAGCCACAACATTTTCCTTACCTTTCTTGTATCGGATGACATAAGAAAATGTCTCAAGAAACTCAATCCATCGAGCATGCCTTTTGTTTAACTTATGTTGTCCCTTTAAGTACTTCAAGGACTCATGGTCAGAATGTATCACAAACTCTTTGGACTACAAATAGTGTTGCCATGTCTTTAATGCACGGACCAATGAATACAGTTCTTTGTCATAAGTGGGGTAGTTCAAGGTCGCCCCATTCGACTCCTCACTAAAATAGGCCAATGGTTTACCTTCTTGCATCAAAACTGCACCTATTCCAACACCTGATGCATCACACTCAATTTCAAAGGTTTTATCAAAGTTGGGCAAAGATAACAAAGGAGCATGGGTTAAATGAAAATTAAGTTGTTCAAAAGCTTGCTCTTGTTCTTTGCCCCATTTAAAACCGACGTTCTTTTTAACGACTTCGGTGAGTGGTGATGCCAAAGTGCTAAAGTTTTTAACAAATCTACGATAAAAACTTGCTAGACCATGAAAACTTCGCACTTCACTTACACTCTTTGGAGTTGGCCAATCTTGGATGGCCTTTACCTTTTCTTCATCAACAGAAATTCCTTGTGAACTTACCATGTATCCAAGGAAAACAACATGATTGGTACAAAAGATGCACTTCTTCAAGTTTGCAAAAAGCTTTTCCTTCCTAAGCACACTCAAAACAGAAGTTAGATGTTCAAGATGATCGTCCAAACTTTTGGAGTAAATCAAAATATCATCAAAGTAAACAACCACAAACTTTCCAATGAAATCTCTCAAAACATGGTTCATTAGTCTCATGAATGTACTAGGAGCGGTAGTTAAACCAAAGGGCATCACTAACCATTCATATAAACCATGTTTTGTTTTGAAAGCGGTTTTCCACTCATCACCCTCTCTCATACGGATTTGGTGATAACCACTTTTCAAATCAATTTTCGAAAATAATTTTGCACCATACAGTTCATCAAGCATATCATCTAATCGAGGAATTGGATGACGATACTTTACCGTGATATTGTTGATGGCGCGACAATCCACACAATCCACACTTGTGTTTAATAACTATTATATAATTGGTTTCAAAGTATTTAAGGGCATGCCTCAAAATCAAACGGATGCACATTTCAGATGTCTATTTTTTTTCTCTTGCAATAATCGAATGAGCAGATATACGGGAACCCACTCAGCTCTTAATAGGTCCGTCCTTGTTTTAAAAAGTTGTAAATTCTAATAAGGAGATGCATTTGTAGACAATGATAAAGTTAGGATAACATATGCAATCCCCTCTCACCCTCCCTACTTTTCTTGATATTCATAGTTAATAAATAGAGTAAACAGTGGTGGCACACAACTTTTCCAACCGCAGGGGCCGGACCTAATATATTATATAATTCCTAGTCCTTACGAACATGGATGGGCCTAGGAATTTTTTCATAGGGTGACACCATATTTTTTATATGTTTTTTATTAACGTGTCTACATCTTTTTACCAACGTTCAATATCGTCCGGTGTGTTTTCAACCTAATTAAGCCATTTCAAAGGATTTTTAAAGTTTTTTGCTTGATTTCGAGGGATTTTTAAGTTTTTTTTATCGACTTCGAGAGATTTTTTTCAGTATTTTCTGTGGATTTCAAGAGAATATTTTGTTTTTTTTTTGTTGGTTTCAAGAGTTTTTTTTGGTTTTTTGGTTGATTACGAGGTACAATTTTGCACTTCTAAAATAATACGGTTTCACCTTTCACAGACCTAATTTTTTTTACCTTACGGCGAGAAACAATACGGTGGCACGTGCCACTTTTTAAACAATAGTCGTCGTTAAGAGAGTTAAGCTCTCGGTTTGAGGGGGTTTGGCCGAACAGTTGGGTGGATCGGTTTCCACAACTTGCTACTATTCAGTTTCCGAGTCTAAATGAGCATGAAAGGGATGAGATTCGTTGGGAGGATGGGAATAGGCATATGGACGAATTTTCGGTGAGGGTAACTTCGGAAGCTTTGAGTGGGTCTTCCCAGAATGTTCCGTGGACAAAAGGTGTTTGGTTTAAAGGGCACATTGCTAAACACGCTTCCTGCATGTGGACTGCATGCCTTCGGCGGTTACCTACTCAGGATCGTATGCTCTCATGGAACTCGGATAGTTTAAACCTTATTTGTCCTTTATGTGAGGTTTGTATGGATTCCCATACCCACTTGTTTTTTGAATGCCAATTTTCCAATGAAATTTGGACGCGGATAAAGTTTTTTGCGGATATTGAAGATTGGCCGGATCGTTGGGACGATGTTTTGATGACTCTTTCGGATGGTAATCGGCTCCCCAATCGGCTGGGGCCGAAACTCCACATTGCGGCTGCGGTTTTCTTTATATGGCGAGAACGGAACAATCGTTTGTTCCGTAATGAAAAGTGTGATATGGAGGTGATCATCAAAGAGATACGGGACATGGTTCAATGTCGGCTTGCATGGACTACTAGAAGATCTCGTCCTATATCTTATGAAGCGACCTAATCTTAGCTTTGGCCTTGCGGCTTTGGTGTTTGGAGCTCCGGTGGTTTTTAGCATCTTTTTTTCGATGTTATTTGCGTCTATTATGTTGTGTTTATTTTGGTTGTTAGAGTTGCTTGGTACGGGGTTGTTTCCAAGTTTTTGTGTTTCTTCGTTTGGTTGTAAGCGGTGTGCCGTACACTTTTGTTTTCGTTTTATATTATTGCCGGAGTTTTCCCTAAAAAAAACAAGCCATTACGGACCATTATGACCCATTATATCTCAATTGCACCCAATAACTTCTAATCATACTAGCTATGACCCATTTACTCCAGTTATGACCAATTACACTTGTTACGGAGACACAAACCTCTTATACCCGCTAAGACAAAAATTACCCAATAACGAGCCATTACGGACCATTATGACCAATTATATCTCAATTGCAACCAATAATTTCTAATCATACTCATTATCACTCGTTTACTCCCGTTTTGACCAACAAGACTTGTTAAGGAGACACAAAGCCCTTATACCCACTACGACCAAAATTACCCAATAATGAGCCATTTAGGACCACTATGACCCATTATATCTCAATTGCACCCAATAAGTTTTAATCATACTCATTATAACCCACTTACTTCCGTTATGACTAATTAGAACTGTTAAGGAGAGACACAAACCCCTTATACCAACTAAGACCAAAATTACCCAATAACGAGCCATTACGGACCATTATGACCCGTTATTTCTCAATTACACCTAATAAGTTCTAATCATACTATTTATGACCCATTTACTCCCGTTATGGACAATTAGACTTGTTAAGGAGACAAAAACCCCTTATACCCGCTAAAACTAAAATTACCAATAACGAGCCATTACGGACCATTATGACCCGTTATATCTCAATTACACCTAATAAGTTGTAATCATACTAATTATGACCCATTTACTCCCGTTATGGACAATTGGACTTGTTAAGGAGATACAAACCCCTTATACCTGCTAAAACTAAAATTACCCAATAACGAGCCATTACGGACCATTATGACCCATTATATCTCAATTACACCCAATAAGTTCTAATCATACTAGCTATGACCCATTTACTGTCGTTATGACCAATTACACTTGTTACGGAGACACAAACCTCTTATACCCGCTAAGAAAAAATTTACCCAATAACGAACCATTACGGACCATTAAGACCCATTATATCTCAATTGCACCCAATAAGTTCTAATCATACTCATTATCACTCGTTTAATCCCTTTTGACCAACTAGACTAGTTAAGGAGACACAAAGCCCTTATACCCACTAAGACCAAAATTACCCATTAACGCGCCATTACGACCATTATGTAACACCCTAGAAACTGCGGAAATAAAATTTTGAAGAAACAATTCGGCAATAGACTAAGTTGCGGAATAAGGTGTGACAATTTTCATTACACAATCAACCCAACGGGTATAGAGTAGCCAATATTGAGGTAGATAACTGAAGTATAAAACAACATCCTATTAATCTATAAAATATCTAGATTAGGGACGGGTGTCGCTATACTTCCAAAATGAATCTTCAAAAGAATCCCTCACGACCCCAAGGTCGCTCCCTCAGTCCCGACGAGCCCCACTGCTAAGATAACCTGCCAACATGACAACAAAGAGCAAGCGTTAGGCTAACGCCTAGTGAGAACAAGCCAAATAAAAGAGAGTACTAAACCCAATTGGTGCCACGCGGTAGTATAGCCATGAGCTAAGTCAAGAAATCCAATAAACCATTAGTGATTAAACATGGTATAAGTAATACCCACATATCACATAACGAGCTCAACCCCTCTAAATCTGTTGCTCAAAACATTCAAGTCAACCCCTCTGGATCTATCCTTGAGAGTTCCCAAAACAGGGGGAACTCAAGCACATAATGGGATTTCACCTTACTGCACCATGAGACGCTGCCCGACCGTATAGGCCCACACCTTACTTATCATGGTAACCCGATGCCTATCCCGTGCTAAAACGTGAACCAAATGCCCAAAACATGGGACATAGGAACACAGTGCCTATGGATCCATTGCACTAAGACTCAAAGCCAAAGCATGTCATTTCAGAGCATGCTCATATTAAATCAGATATACAGGCAATTCATATGAACAACGGTTCAATTCTATAAATTGTGACTCTTGAAAATGTGAAATCTTTAGAAGGTATTTCCCAACAGAATCGGTTACTTTGAAACCAGGTTTTCCACATTTAAATAATACATTTGTCACATAGCATTCGTAATACAGACCGATTTAGCTTAAGGACTCACCTCAGATTTCTTCCTGATTATAGCCTGCTTCAGACGATTGCTACCTATGACAACACCGATAATCGGTAAGCCAAAATAAAGACAACTTAATGACTTAAAACTCCAGAATACGAACACAACACACTACCAGAACTCAGTACCGGTCGAAGGACACAACCGGTCGAACCCTGACCTCGGTCGAACACGACCTTCGGTCGAACAAGACCTTCGGTCGAACATGACCTCGGTCGAACAAGACCTTCGGTCGAACATGTGTCCGGTCAAAGGACACATCGGTCGAACGACCAATCGGTCGAACGGCCAACCGGTCGAAGGACCATCGGTCAAATGACCATCGTCTTGTTTCATCAAGAACACCATAAACAGATCTATGCAGAACCTAGATCCAAAATGAGAAATACTCAGATCTCACAATGGAACGGTTTAAAACCTTCACAACAAGATTATACGCGGCTAAAAGCATTCAGATCAAAGCATTAGGCTAGATTCGTACCTTGATTTGGAGAAAACCCGAAGAACCACTTCACTGCTTCTTTTCTCTTTCTCTCTCTGATTTCTCAAAAACTGATATTTGTGATATTTCCAAAATATCTAAAATCTGATTTATATTTATATAACACAAGTTACATTTTACCCCCTTGGACTTTGGGTAATAGTCAACTTTTCACCCAACCCCAAAATAGCGGGTGTTACACATTATGACCCGATACAACTCAATTACACCAAATAAGGTCTAATTAAACTCACTATGATGACCCATTTACTCCCACTATGACCAACTGGACTTGTTAAGGAGACACAAACCCCTTGTAGCCACTAAAACAAAAATTACGCAGTAACGAGCCATTACAGGCTACAAAGACCCATTACACATCAATTACACCAATTAAGGTCTAATCAAACTCATTTTGGCCAATTCGATGGTTTTAAGAGACACAAACCCTTTATACCCACAAAGACCAAAATTAGCCAATAATGAGCCATAACGGACCACTATGACCCATTATATCTCAATTGCACCCAATAAGTTCAAATCATACTCATTATGACCCATTTACACCCTTATGACCAAATGGACTTGTAAAGGAGAAACAAACCCTTCATACTCACTAAGACCAAAATTAGCAAATAATGAGCCATTCCGGACCACAATGACCCATTATAACTCAATTGCACCCAATAAGTTTTAATCATACTCATTATTACCCACTTACTCCCGTTACGACCAATTAGAACTGTTAAGGAGAGACACAAACCCCTTATACCAACTAAGACCAAAATTACCCAATAACGAGCCATTACGGACCATGATGACAAGTTATATCTCAATTACACCTAATAAGTTCTAATCATACTAATTATGACCCATTTACTCCCGTTATGGCTAATTGGACTTGTTAATGAGACACAAACCCCTTATACCCGCTAAAACTAAAATTACCCAATAACGAGCCATTACGGACCATTATGACCCATTATATCTCAATTGCACCCAATAAGTTCTAACCATACTAGCTATGACCCATTCCCTTTATGACCAATTACACTTGTTACGAAGACACAAACCTCTTGTACCCGCTAAGAAAAAAATTACCCAATAACGAGCCATTACGGACCATTATGACCCATTATATCTCAATTGCACCCAATAAGTTCTAATCATACTCATTATCACTCGTTTACTCCCGTTTTGACCAACTAGACTTGTTAAGGAGACACAAAGCCCTTATACCCACTAAGACCAAAAGTACCCATTAACGAGCCATTACGAACCCACAAACCGCTTGCCTCAAAACTTTTTGTTGCTGCTAGTGTGTACTACATTTGGAGGGAGCGGAACAATAGAATTTTTAGAAATGCGGCAATCTCAGTGGACCAAATTGTTCAAGATATAAGGAACATTGTCACTATGCGGCTTGCTTGGAATACTCGGCGGACTAGGAATCAGATTCATGGCCCGACGTGCTCTTTCTTTGGATTGGTTGTTTTGCACCTCTGGTTGGGTTGGTGTTTTTTTGGCTTCTGTTTAAAGTTGGTAGTTGCTTATTTTGGCTTTTTTTATGGCTTGGTGCTTTTTGTCCCTTGCTTGGGTCTTTTGTTGGATGCTTGATATAACTTTTTTTGTTTCTTTGTTTTAATATATTTGTCGGGGTTTCCTTAAAAAAAACGAGCCATTACGACCATTATGACCCGATACAACCCTTAACGAGCCATTACGGCCATTTTGACCCGATACAACTCAATTACACCAAATAAGGTCTAATTAAACTCACTATGACCCATTTACTCCCATTATGACCAACTGGACTTGTAAAGGAGACACAAACCACTTATAGCCTTTAAATCAAAAATTACGCAATAACGAGCCATTTCAGACTACAAAGACCCGTTACACATCAATTACACCAATTAAGGTCTAATCAAACTCATTATGATCAATAATATGGTTTTAAGAGACACAAACCCTTTATACCCACTAAGACCAAAATTTGCCAATAATGAGCCATTACGGACCATGATGACCCATTGTATCTTAATTGCACCCAATAAGTTCAAATCATACTCATTATGACCCATTCACACCCCTTATGATCAAATAGACTTTTAAATGAGACACAAACCCTATATACCCACTAAGACCAAAATTAGCCAATAATGAACCATAACGAACCACTATGACCCATTATATCTCAATTGCACCCAATAAGTTCAAATCATACTCATTATGACCCATTTACACCCTTTATGAGCAAATAGACATGTAAAGGAGACACAAACCCTCTATACCCACTAAGACCAAAATTAGCCAATAATGAGCCATAACGGACCACTATGACTTATTATATATATCTCAATTACCCCAAAAAAGGTAATAAGAGTCATTATGACACATTACTCCCATTATCACCAATTAGACTTGTTAAGCAGACACAAACCCCTTATGCCCACAAAGACCCAAATTAGCCAGTAATGAGCCATTACAGCAGACCATTATGACCCGTTACAGCTCAATTACACCTAAAATAAGGTCTAATCAAACTCATAATGACCCAATTAATCCCATTATAAGCAATTGGACTTTTAAAGGAGACACAAACCCCTTATGGACTTGCCAAAATTACCCAGTAACGAGCCATTACGAACTAAAAAGACTAGTTACACATCAATTACGCCATTAAGACCCATTTACTCCCATTATGACCAATTAGATTTGTTTTTGGGGAAACAACCCCTTATTGCAAATAAGACCAAAATTAGCAAATAACGAGCAATTACAGACTACATAGACCCGTTACACATCAATTACACCAATTAAGGTCTAATCAAACTCATTATGACCAATTAAATGGTTTCAAGAGACACAGACCCTTTATACCCAGTAAGACAAAAAATAGCCAATAATGAGCCATTACGGACCATTATGACCCATTATAACTCAATTGCACCTAATAAGTTCAAATCCTACACATTATGACCCATTTACACCCTTATGACCAAATGGACTTGTAAAGGAGACACAAACCCTTTATACCACTAAGACCAAAATTAGCCAATAATGAGCCATTACGGACCACTATGACCCATTATATCTCAATTGCACCCAGTAAGTTTTAATCATACTCATTATAACCCACTTACTCCCGTTACGACCAATTAGAATTGTTAAGGAGAGACACAAACCCCTTATTACAAAGACCAAAATTACCCAATAACGAGCCATTACGGACCATTATGACCCATTATATCTCAATTACACCTAATAAGTTCTAATCATACTAATTATGACCCCTTTACTCCCGTTATGGCTAATTGGACTTGTTAAGGAGACATGTTTATACCCGCTAAAACTAAAATTACCCCATAACGAGCCATTACGGACCATTATGACCCATTATATCTCACTTGCATCGAATAAGTTCTAATCATACTTGCTATGACCCATTTACTCCCATTATGATCAATTACACTTGTTAAGGAGACACAAAGCCCGTATACCCACTAAGACCAATATTACCCATTAACGAGCCATTACGACCACTATGACCCGATACAACTCAATTACACCAAATAAGGTCTAATTAAACTCACTATGACCCATTTACTCCCATTATGACCAACTGGACTTGTAAAAGAGACACAAACCACTTATAGCCACTAAAACAAAAATTACGCAATAACTAGCCATTTCAGACTACAAAGACCCGTTACACATCAATTACACCAATTAAGGTCTAATCAAACTCATTATGATCAATTAGATGGTTCAAAGAGACACAAACCCTTTATACCCACTAAGACCAAAATTAGCCAATAATGAGCCATTACGGACCATTACGACCCATTGTATCTTAATTGCACCCAATAAGTTCAAATCATACTCATTATGACCCATTCACACCCCTCATGACCAAATAGACTTTTAAAGGAGACACAAACCCTATATACCCACTAAGACCAAAATTAGCCAATAATGAGCCATAACGGACCACTATGACCTATTATATCTCAATTGCACCCAATAAGTTCAAATCATACTCATTATGACCCATTTACACCCTTTATGACCAAATAGACATGTAAAGGAGACCCAAACCGTCTATACCCACTAAGACCAAAATTAGCCAATAATGAGCCATAACGGACCACTATGACCTATTATATATATCTCAATTACACCAAATAAGGTAATAAGAGTCATTATGAGACATTACTCCCATTATCACCAATTAGACTTGTTAAGCAGACACAAACCCCTTATACCCACAAAGACCCAAATTAGCCAATAATGAGCCTTTACAGACCACTATGACCTGTTACAACTCAATTACACCTAAAATATGGTCTAATTGACTCATAATGACCCAATTACTCCCATTATAAGCAATTGGACTTGTTAAGGAGACACAAACCCCTTATGGACTTGCCAAAATTACCCAGTAACGAGCCATTACGAACTAAAAAGACCAGTTACACATCAATTACGCCATTAAGACCCATTTACTCCCATTATGACCAATTAGATTTGTTTTGGGGGAACAACCCCTTATTGCAAATAAGACCAAAATTAGCAACTAACGAGCAATTACAGACTATAAAGACCCGTTACACATCAATTACACCAATTAAGGTCTAATCAAACTTATTATGACCAATTAAATGGTTTCAAGAGACACAGACCCTTTATACCCAGTAAAACCAAAATTAGCCAATAATGAGCCATTACGGACCGTTATGACCCATTATATCTCAATTGCACCCAATAAGTTCAAATCATACTCCTTATGACCAAATGGACTTGTAAAGGAGACACAAACCCTTTATACCCACTTAGACCAAAATTAGCCAATAATGAACCATTACGGACCACTATGACCCATTATATCTAAATTGCACCCAGTAAGTTTTAATCATACTCATTATAACCCACTTACTCCCGTTACGACCAACTAGACTTGTTAAGGAGACACAAAGCCCTTATACCCACAAAGACCAAAATTACCCCTTAACGAGCCATTACGACCATTATGACCCGATACAACTCAATTACACCAAATAAGGTCTAATTAAACTCACTTTGACCCATTTACTTCCATTATGACCAACTGGACTTGTAAAGGAGACACAAACCACTTATAGCCATTTAAACAAAAATTACACAATAACGAGCCATTTCAGACTACAAAGACCCGTTACACATCAATTACACCAATTAAGGTCTAATTAAACTCATTATGATCAATAAGATGGTTTTAAGAGACACAAACCTTTATACCCACTAAGACCAAAATTAGCCAATAATGAGCCATTACGGACCATTACGACCCATTGTATCTTAATTGCACCCAATAAGTTCAAATCATACTCATTATTCACACCCCTTATGACCAAATAGACTTTTAAATGAGACACAAACCCTATATACCCACTAAGACCAAAATTAGCCAATAATGAGCCATAACGGACCACTATGAACCATTATATCTCAATTGCACCCAATAAGTTCAAATCATACTCATTTTGACCCATTTACACCCTTTATGACATGTAAAGGAGACACAAACCCTCTATACCCACTAAGACCAAAATTAGCCAGTAATGAGCCATAACGGACCTTTATGACCTATTATATATATCTCAATTACACCAAATAAGGTAATAAGAGTCATTATGACACATTACTCCCATTATCACCAATTAGACTTGTTAAGCTGACACAAACCCCTTAAACCCACAAAGACCCAAATTAGCCAATAACACCTAAAATATGGTCTAATTGACTCATAATGACCCAATTACTCCCATTATAAGCAATTGGACTTGTTAAGGAGACACAAACCCCTTATGGACTAAAGCCAAAATTACGAAGTAACGAGCCATTACGGATTAAAAAGACCAGTTACACATCAATTACGCCATTAAGACCCATTTACTCCCATTATGACCAATTAGATTTGTTTTTGGGGAAACAACCCCTTATTGCAAATAAGACCAAAATTAGCAAATAACGAGCAATTACAGACTACAAAGACCCGTTACACATCAATTACACCAATTAAGGTCTAATCAAACTTATTATGACCAATTAAATGGTTTCAAGAGACACAGACCCTTTATACCCAGTAAGACAAAAATTAGCCAATAATGAGCCGTTACAAACCGTTATGACCCATTATAACTCAATTGCACCTAATAAGTTCAAATCCTACTCATTATGACCCATTTACACCCTTATGACCAAATGGACTTGTAAAGGAGACACAAACCCTTTATACCACTAAGACCAAAATTAGCAAAAAATGAGCCATTACGAACCACTATGACCCATTATATCTCAATTGCACCCAGTAAGTTTTAGGGGTTTGTGTCTCCTTAAGAAGTCTAATTGGTCATAACGGGAGTAAGTGGGTCATAATGAGTATGATTAGAACTTATTGGGTGCAAGTGAGATATAATGGGTCATAAACTCATAATGGTCCGAAATGGTTCATTATTGGGTAATTTTTATCTTAGTAGGTATATGGGGTTTGTGTCTCCTAAAACGAATCTAATTGGTCATAATGGGAGTAAATGGGTCTAAATGAGTTTGATTACACCTTATTAGGTGTAATTGAGGTGTAACGGGTCTTTGTAATCCGTAATGGCTCGTTATTGGGTAATTTTGGTCTTAGTGGGTATAAGGGGTTTGTGTCTGCTTAACAAGTCTAATTGGTCATAACGGGAGTAAATGGGTCATTATGAGTTTGATTGGACCTTATTAGTTGTAATTGAGTTGTAACGGGTCATAATGGTCCATAAATGGCTAATTATTGGCTAATGTCTTTCTGGGTATAAGGGGTTTGTATCCCCTTAACAAGTCTAATTGGTGATAACGGGAGTAATGGGTCATAATGACTCTAATTAGACCTTATTTGGTGTAATTGAGATATAATGGGTCATAATGGTCCGTAATGGCTCGTTAATGGGTAAATTTTGTCTTACTAGGTATAAGGGGTTTATGTCTCCTTAAGAAGTATAATTGCTCAAAACAGGAGTAAATGGGTCATAGTGAGTATGATTAGAACTTATTGCGTGTAATTGAGATATAATGGGTCATAATGGTCCGTAAAGGCTCGTTATTGGGTAATTTTGTTCTTGGTGGGTATAAGGGGTTTGTGTTTTCTCAACAATTATAATTAGTCATAACTGGAGTAAATGGATCAAAATTTGTAAGATTAGAACTTATTGGGTGTAACTGAATATACAGGTCATAGTGGTCCGTAATCTCTCGTTTTAGGGTAATTTTAGTATTAGTGGGTATAAGGGGTTTGTGTCTCCTAAACAATTATAATTGGTCATTACAGGAGTAAATGGTTCATAATTAGTATGATTAGTACTTATTAGGTGTAATTAAGATATAACGGGTCATAGTGGTTCGTAATGGCTCGATATAGGGTAATCTTGGTCTTAGTGGGTATAAGGGGTTTGTGTCTCCGTAAGAAGTCTAATTGGTCATAACGGGAGTAAGTGGTTCATAATGAGTATGATTAGAACTTATTGGGTGCAAGTGAGATATAATGGGTCATAAACTCATAATGGTCCGAAATGGTTCATTATTGGGTAATTTTTATCTTAGTAGGTAGGGGTTTTTTTTTGGAAAGGAGGCAGCACTCCTGGCAATAAAAACGAGAAAAAAAACAATACAAAGAAAAGGCGAGGGAAAACCCTCCCTAAGACCAAACACCCCTAATCATTAGGACAAGCCCTAACTAAAAAGGGGAATAGCAACAAAAACGAACACCACAAAAAATACGAACGTACCACAAAATCAAAAGCCAAAACAGACAGAGGCTAAAGGAGACCACATACATAATAAACCAAATGAAACAACCCCTAAAGCACACAACCAGCTCCCTGGAGCACTTAAACAAGTGCATACACCATTCATACCCCATGAATAGCTAAGAATGATCCTCAGTCACAACCTCAACCCTCTTGCCCAATAACTTCATATGACTCATTATGACTCATTTAGTCCCATTATGACCTATTAGATTCGTTTTAGGAGACACAAACCCAATATACCTACTAAGATAAAAATTACCCAATAATGAACCATTTCGGACCATTATGAGTTTATGACCCATTATATCTCACATGCACCCAATAAGTTCTAATCATACTCATTATGACCCACTTACTTTCGTTAAGGAGACACAAACCCCTTATACCCACTAAGACCAAGATTACCCTATATCGAGCCATTACGAACAACTATGACCCGTTATATCTTAATTACACCGAATAAGTACTAATCGTACTAATTATGAACCATTTACTCCCATAATGACCAATTATAATTGTTTAGGAAACACAAACCCCTTATACCCACTAATACCAAAATTACCCTATAACGAGAGATTACAGACCACTATGACCTGTTATATCTTAGTTACACGCAATAAGTTCTAATCATTCAAATTTTGATCCATTTACTCCCGTTATGACCAATTATAATTGTTGAGAAAACACAAACCCCTTATACCCACCAAGAACAAAATTACCCAATAATGAGCCTTTACGGACCATTATGACCCATATATCTCAATTGTAACCAATAAGTTTAAATCATACTCATTTTGACCCGTTTACTCCCGATACGACCAATTAGACTTGTTAAGGAGACACAAACCCCTGGGTAAAACAAAATTTACCCATTAACGAGCCATTACGGACCATTATGACCCATTTACTCCCGTTATGACCAATTAGACTTGTTAAGGAGACACAAACCTCTTATACCCGCTAAGACAAAAATTACCCAATAACGAGCCATTACGGACCATTATGACCCATTATATCTCAGTTGCAACCAATAAGTTCTTATCACACTCATTATGACCCACCTACTCCCGTTATGACCAATTATACATGTTAAGGAGTCACAAACGCCATATACCCACTAAGACCAAAATTAGCCAATAACGAGCCATTACGGACCATTATGACCCATTATAGCTCCATTGCACCCAATAGGTTCTAATCATACTCATTATGACCCATTTACTCCAGTTATAAGCAATTAGACTTGTTAGTTAAGGAGACATAAACCCCTTATACCCGGTAAGACAAAAGTTACCCATTAACGAGCCATTACGGACCATTTTGACCCATTATATCTCAGTTGCACCCAATAAGTTCTAATCATACTCATTATCACCCATTTACTACCATTATGACCAATTACACTTGTTAAGGACACACAAATCCCTTGTACCAACTAAGACCAAAATTACCCAATAACGAGCCATTTACTCCCGTTATGATCAATTACACTTGTTAAGGAGACACAATCCTCTTATACCCGCAAAGACAAAAATTATACAATAACAAGCCATTACGGACCATTATGACCCATTATATCTCAGTTGCACCCAATAAGTTCTAATCAGACTCATTATGACCCATTACAGCCATTATCACTAATTAGACTTGTTAAGGGGATACAAACCCCTTATACCCAGAAAGACATTAGCCAATAATTAGCCATTTATGGACCATTATGACCCGTTACAACTCAATTACAACTAATAAGGTCCAATCAAACTCATAATAACCCATTTACTCCCGTTATGACCAATTACACTTGTTAAGGAGACACAGACCCCTTATACCCGCTAAGACCAAAATTACCCAATAACGAGCCATAACGGATTACAAAGACATGTTACACCTCAATTACACCTAATAAGGTGTAATCAAACTCATTTAGACCCATTTACTCCCATTATGACCAATTATTAGATTCGTTTTAGGAGAAACAACTCCTTATTGCAACTAAGACCATAATTAGCCAATAACGAGCCATTACGTACCACAAAGACCCGTTTATACCTCAACTACACCAAATAAGTTCTAATGAAACTCATTATGACTCATTTACTCCCATTATGACCAATTAGATTCGTTTTAGGAGACACAAACCCCATATGGTATACTAAGATAAAAATTACCCAATAATGAACCATTTCGGACCATTATGAGTTTATGACCCATTATATCTCACATGCACCCAATAAGTTCTAATCATACTAATTATGAACCATTTACTCCCGTAATGACCAATTAAAATTAGCCAATAACAAGCCATTACGGAAGTCTACCCGGTGGTCGTCGGTTCTTTGCAAAATTCTAGACCTTCGACCTCACATTAGAAGATTCTTTATTTTCCGGGTTGGTAATGGTGAAGAGATTAATGCATGGGAAGATCGTTGGGGGACTAATAACCCATTATCTACGTCCATAACGTATCGGTTCATACATGGGGAGGGATTTTCTATGCGCACTTCGTTAAAAGATTTGGTTGATCGGCTTGGGAGTGTTTGGCCGAATGCTTGGATTCAAAGGTACCCGCATCTTGGTATGATGGAGTGGCCGATCATTGATAGTGATCGACGTGACCAAATTTGTTGGTCGGATGTTAATGGTAACTTAGTGGACTTTTCGGTTAAAGTCGCATCCACTTCTATTGGAGGCATACATACCGTATGCTCTTGGCATAAATGGGTTTGGTTTCCCGGTAACATTGCGAGACATGCCTTCTGTCTTTGGATTGCTTGTCACCGTAGACTCCCTACTCAAGATCGTATGAGCATTTGGGTTTCGGAAGATGAAGGTTTAGTTTGCCCGTTGTGTGAAGTTGAGCAGGACTCTCACCGGCATCTTTTCTTTCAATGTGTGTTTGCGCATGATGTATGGCAACGCATAAAATTTTTTGCCAATCTAGAGGAATGGCCGGATGGATGGGACGATATAGTGGAATTGCTCTCGGATGATTCGTACGCGAGGAAACCGCTTGCCTCAAAACTTTTTGTTGCTGCTAGTGTGTACTACATTTGGAGGGAGCGGAACAATAGACTTTTCAGAAATGCGGCAATCTCAGTGGACCAAATTGTTCAAGATATAAGGAACATTGTCACTATGCGGCTTGCTTGGAATACTCGGCGGACTAGGAATCAGATTCATGGCCCGACGTGATCTTTCTTTGGATTGGTTGTTTTGCTCCTCTGGTTGGGTGGTGGTGTTTTTTTGGCTTCTGTTTAGAGTTGGTAGTTGCTTGTTTTGGCTTTTCTTATGGCTTGGTGCTTTTTGTCCCTTGCTTGGGTCTTTTGTTGGATGCTTGATATAACTTTTTTTGTTTCTTTGTTTTAATATATTTGCCGGGTTTTCCTTCAAAAAAAAAACAAGCCATTACGGATTACAAAGACCCGTTACACCTCAATTACACCTAATAAGGTGTATTCAAACTCATTTAGACCCATTTACTCCCATTATGACCAATTAGATTAGTTTTAGGAGAAACAACTCCTTATTGCAACTAAGACCGTAATTAGCCAATAACGAGCCATTACGTGAGCCAATTATGATTACGGAATGATAGGGATGGGAATGAGACCCGCCCCATTGGGGAACCCAGTGTACCCGCCCCGGCGGGGACGGGGATTCCCCGCAAAACCGGGGATCGGGGATGGGGACGGGGATCCCCGAAAGTTAAAAACCGGGGATGGGGACGGGGTCGGGTAACGTGATCCCCGTCCCGCCCCGTCCCCGCATATTAAATATATTATATAATTATCACTAAATATTATGTATATTTATTACTAAATATATTGTATGTCTATTTCTAAATATATTATTTATAAAGATTTAGATATAACTTTCATATTTAGAATGGTATTTTGATATTTTTTGTTACATTTTTTTTACTTGTGTTACTTTTTTAGATAAAAAAATGGAGATTCTAAAGCGTTTGATCAAATAATTACGTATGACGTTGTGACTTTGTTCACATCAATATTTGGTAGTACGTAGAAACATATTTTGGAAATATGTGAGATTTAGACATCGACTATTATCGATCGAGTATATATAGTGCTCAATACATTTCATTTAAAATATATCAAATAAGGGGGAAAAATCCCCGATTACCCATTGGGATCCCCGCCCCATTACCATCCCTACGGAATGACATTGAGATCTCTCTCTCTTCGTGGGCGATTAGGGTTTCTCGAAGATGTTGAGCTTCGATCGATCTGCTGCTAGGGGGTTTGTTTGTTGTCTGTATATCGAGCGAATTGGGATCGTAGGCTGTCTTGCGGAGGTGTGGAATCAGCGATAAGGGATCTAGGATTTTCTACGGTGTTCGTGTCCAGGTCGGTGGTCCTGTCTTCTTCGTTCAGTTGGTTTGTGGTGCGGCGATCTCAGGTAATCCTCGGCCTTTAGTGTTGTGTCGTGTTTCTTGGGTCTTCGTTACACTAAGGTTGGAACCCTAGTTAGGGTTTTGTAATCCGCTAGGGTTTTCGTTTTGGTGTAGCAACACTCAGACTTCGATTACGCATAGGTTGCTTAGGGTTTTGTCTAGCTGTTATGGATGCCACTTCGGGAGAGGAGATAGTGTCTGAAGATGTCAACGTCCCTTCAAACGTGTCTGGAAATATGGGTATTAGGGCTGACGTCACCCATGATGTCAGCGTCCCCATGCAATCTGCATCCCAATCGGAGTCCGCAGTTGGTGGATCGGGGAGCGGGTCTCAGGAGCAAAACAATCGCGTATCAGTCTTTCAGCGGCTTAATTATGCGTCGGTAGTAGGGAAACCTTCGTTGGGGGGTTTGGAGTTCTACCCATTGGATGATCGTAAGTCCAATGTGGTTGCTATCCAGATAGAGCTTGCAAAGGAAGTAAGTATTTCGTATAATACAACTTTGTATGGGTATTTCCTCGGCACTAGACCTGATTTTTCTGTTGTTAAACGTGTTGTGATGTCTCAATGGGGACGATTTGGTTTAAACGATATTATGTTAAATGGGAATTGGATTTTTTCTTTCGATTCAATGATGTTGGTGGGTGTTCCCAAGTCACTGATCAAGATCCTTTGATGGTGTATGGGGTTCCACTCTTTGTGGCACGTTGGGATCCTTCGAAAGGACTTAACAAACCCATCCATACATAATGTCCTCTTTGGGTGAAGCTTCATAATATTCCGTTGGTTGCTTTTAATAAAGAGGGCATTGGTCGAATAGCTAGTGCTTTAGGCGTGCCCAAATCTATGGATGCTTGTACGACTTCTATGTGTGATAAAAAATGGGGACGTCCGGGGTTTGCAAAAGTCCTTGTGGACGTGTGGGTGGTTGGTGAGTTGAAACGGGAGATAGAGGTAGTGATACCGTATGTGAATGGGGAGAAAGAGGAGAGAACTAAAGTGTTGGTGGAATATGTGTGGGAACCTAAACAATGTTCTCTATGTTGTGTTTTTGGACATTCTCTTGGGACATGTGCCAAAGCACCGGTTCAGAATAGGGATAAGAGGAATAATAATCTTACGGATGATGACGGATTCATGCAGGTGGTTAGGAAGAAAAGGGGGCCTAGAGCGTATAATCGGCACTATCATGCGCATGGTGGGGTGAATGGTCATAATGGGACTAGGGAGGAGGTTACTGATAGGGAAATTTCCAAAGGAAAGGTGGTGGATAACTCTACACGCACAAGTGCATGCAAGGAGAACAAGGAAGACCCAAATGTTTGTAAAGACTCTACTGCTTGCAATAGTGCCGTTTCGGATGAAATTGATTGTAATGGTGTGTGCATTGCAGAAAGTCTAGGACCGGTTGTCATGAACTCGGGAACAAAATGGGTTATGGAGGTAGCTGTGGGTGACAAAAATAAACACGATTGGGGGTGTGGTTGAAAAGGTGCCGATGTCGCCAATGCGGTTGAGAAACCTTGCGTTACTACCCCAGCAGACCTAGGTGCTTTTCTTGATGGGATTTCTGCTACTGTGGTATGTGGGGGAACGGGTAAAAACCCAAGACCACACACACCGTTTAAACCAGCTCCTGTAGCTAAGCCCATCCGTGGCATTCTGAAGACGACTAATCGAAGTACGGTGGAAAATACGAATAGATTTATCATGCTGGGGGATGAACAGGGGAGCTCACGGGATCTGGAGGGTGTTGGTAATGATGGTAATGTCGGGGAGGGGCTCGGGAAGAATGTGCAATCCTCATCATGATTAAGTTTGCGTCTTGGAACGTTAGGGGTCTAAATGCCCCTATTAAGCAACGGGAGGTTAAAAATTTGATTCATACTAATAATGTGAATTTGTGTGCTATTATAGAATCCCATGTCAAACGGGAATCGTTGGATTCTATTTGTGGTAAGGTCTTTGGTAAATGGGAATGGTGCTCGAACCAAGTCTGTTCGGAATTTGGAACTCGTATTATTCTTGCGTGGGATGCTAGATTAATGGATGTGATGACTCTTGAAAATCATGAAAAATATTTGAATTGTTCCGTCCGGTTACATGGGGTCTCGGACCCGATCTTTCTGTCCATCACTTATGGGCTTAATACTAATGTTGCTAGGGGAAGTTTATGGTCGGGTATTAGGAAGTTCAAGGTGCTTATGGGCAACAGGCCGTGGATCCTAATGGGGGACTTCAATGCAATGCTATTCCCCCATGATGGTCTTGGCGGTTCTTCCAGACGGAATGTTGACACGATGGAATTTGGTTCATGTATTGAAGATGTGGAATTATTTGATGTGAACTACTCGGGAATCCAATACACTTGGTGTCAAAAGCCTAGTGAGGAGGGAGGTATTCGGCGCAAGTTGGATCGTGTTATGGCTAACACTGATTTTACGTCCCGTTTTCTTGATGCTAATGTTGTGTTCATGCCGAGGGGGGCTTCTGATCATTCGGCCTCTATTCTCACTTTCAGTGCAGGTATCAGGAAGAAGGTTTGGGGTTTTAAATTTGATAATTTTCTTGTTGACCATCCTTTTTTCAGGAAAACGGTGGAGGATGGGTGGAATGTGTCTATGCATGGATCTTTCATGTTTAAAGTTTTGAAAAAAGCTCAAGTTTTTGAAAGGGCCTTTTAGGCGCCTTAAGAGCTCCTATGGTAATTTATTGAATAGGATCACGATTTTAAAGCATGAGCTTGATACTGTCCAACTGATGTGTGATGCTGACCCTCATAATCAGCTTTTGCATGAGGATCTCTGCCATCTTCGGTTGGCCTATGTTAACGCTTGTCATGATGAGGAGGTAGCTATTCGGTAGAGAGCTAAGGTCCACTGGCTTAATGAAAGCGATATGAATTCTAAATTTTTCCATAAGGTTCTGAAGGAAAGACGTCACACAAACCGAATCTCGATGGTTTGTGATATGGCTGGCCAGTTTTTCCTTAATGATGAGGTTGGTGGTGCTTTTGTTGATTACTTTCAGTCGATCCTTGGGGTCCGTGACACGTTGGTTAATCCGAGCATGTCTGAGTATACTTTCCCTAAACTACTCTCTATTAGAGAGTCTAATGTCATGATTCGTCCTATCACGAATGAGGACATAAAAACTGCGTTGTTCCAGATTGGGAATGATAAATCCCCGGGTTCAGATGGGTTTTCAACTAATTTTTTTAAATCTGCTTAGGATATTGTGGGTAATGAGCTTTGTCTTGCTATTCATAATTTCTTCTATTCGGGTCATCTGGAGAAAGAGTTGAATCATACGCTTCTCTGTCTCATTCCTAAAATCCTGAACGCTAGTAGAGTTACGGAGTATCGTCCGATTTCGTGTTGTACGGTGATTTATAAGATTATTAGTAAGATTCTTGTCAATCGTATGAAGGAGTATTTGGGTGATCTAATTAGTGCGACGCAATCGGCTTTTATATCGGGTCGTCGAATCTCTGATAACATATTGATGGCTCATGAGTTAGTTTCGGGGTATCAACTCCAAACTGGTCCTCCTAGATGTGCTGATATGAAAACGTCGACCCGCAAGTTAAGAAACTTGGAACCTTCGTATGAGATAGTTTAGGAAGCGAATATCCCAGGTATAGGAATCTTCAACTAACCTAGAGCAAATCCTTGACCCGTTAGTTATATAACTAAGAACCAAAGGAATCCGAAATGCCACAAGATCGTGCTCACAATCTTGATAAGTTCTTGAACTATGAACGCTCTCGCAAGGAATCACAGCTCACAAAATGAGATCAACTCAAAAGAAAGTGTTTATATTACTTGGATCATGATTTCAAATGATTACAAATGGCTCCTATTTATAGGGTTCAAAAGACACCCCAAAAGACTCTCCATAAAGTCTAAGACTTCAATTTCAATCAAGAATTAAAGGCATACCTTTAATTCATGAATCTAGACATACTCTAAATAACTATTCAAAGACTTCTAAATACCTAGACTTTAAACATAGGCCTAAAAAGCGGATTGGGCTTTATACACTAGTTTATTGGGCTCAAATTCAACATAAACAAAAGAAAATATATCAATTTTGGGCTGCCAAAATAATGCTCACGGGTTAATTATTTGAAATGGCCCAAAAGCTTGCAATCCTCAAAACAAATGCTTCTTAAGCTCCATCATTGATCCAAAGCTTCTATAAGCATAATATCGTGCGTTACATGCACATCTTCAATGGACTTTACTTGAATCTCCGCAACTAAGCTCATCAAAGCTTCCTTGATCAATTTCGATCTTGATCTTGTAACCGGGCCATCTTCAATCGCCAAGGGATCTTTTATGTGGTTGGAAGGTCCTCCATCATGTGCTTTTAAGATTGACATTAAAAAGGCGTATGACATGGTTGATTGGCAATTTCTGCTTAATATGTTGGAGGGAATGTGGTTTCATGTGGCGCTGATTAAATGGCTAAATGTGATGCTAACGACTACCTCTTTTTCGTTGTCGGTTCATGAACTTGTTGTGGAGATAACGACACAAGAACAACTTTCTTGTCATGATGTTTGAAAGTGTACTGATTATGAAAGCCATCATAGATAACTCTTCGGTCAAATTGCCACGGCCTCCCCAAAAGTATGTGACTGGCATGCATTGGAACAACATCACACATTACTTCATCTTTGTATTGACAAATGGAAAAGGAGATCAATACCTGTTTGGTCACTTTCACTTCCCCACATTCATTTAGCCGTTGAAGTTTGTATGGTAGTGGATGTTTTAGAGTGTGCAAATTTAACTTCTCAACAACTTCGGTACTTACAACATTTGCACAACTCCCACCGTCAATGATTAAAGTACATACCTTGCCTTGCACCAAACATCGTGTATGAAATATGTTTTCCCGGTGTTGCGTGTCATCCACGTTCACTTGCAAGTTCAAAGCTTTTTTCACCACCAATAGTTCACCATTTTCTGCCTCGGTTTTCTCTAAGTCCTCTTCCTCATCCTTGGAATCATCTTTTTCACTTTCAGACTCCACTTCACCACTTTCATGAAGAATCATGACTCTTTTGTTTGGACATTGTGATGCAATATGTCCCATACCTAAACAACGAAAACACTTAATTTCACGAGATTTAGAATGGGTAGAACCAATACCTTTACCCTTGTCCACTTTCCTGCCTTCATTTTGGGATTTTGAAGTGGATGAATTGGTACCCTTGAATGCCTCTCCCTTATGTTTATTTTGGGGCTGGAAACTAGATGCTTGGCCCCTTGAATAGGTATTTCTCTTCTTTAGTTGCCTCTCAACTTTCATGGCCGTATGCACCATGTCTTCAAGCTCCACACAATATTGAAGTTCCACCACATTGGCAATGTCACGATTTAGGCCACTCAAAAACCTTGCCATGGTTGCCTCCCTATCTTCTTCAACATTTGCTCGAATCATAACAATCTCCATCTTCTTGTAATAGTCCTCAACAGATTTGGTTCCCTGATTCAAAGATTGTAATTTGCAATACAAATCTCTAAAATAGTGAGAAGGAACAAACCTCTTCCGCATAACTGCTTTCATTTCATCCCAAGTAGAAATAGGCCTCTCACCATATCTCCTTCGGTTTGTTACCATTTGATCCCACCATACAATTCACGGAATATGCAATTGCATATTCCGTGAATTCAATGGCAGCTAGTTTTACCTTTTTATCTTCAGAATAGTTGTTGCAGTCAAATATGAGATCCACCTTTTTTTCCCATTCCAAATAAGCTTCCGGATCACTCTTCCCTTGAAATTGTGGAATCTTCATTTTGATGTTGCTAAATCCTCCATCAGCCCTTGGATTTCGTCTTCTATTACCATGTCTTCTTCTTGGATGTCGTGGTCCATCTTCATACTCTTCCTCCCCTTCGTACTCCTCTTCTCGATAAGAACGCGGCGGCGTAGGAGGTTCTTCTTCCGTCCTTCTTTCAATTCTATCCAATCTTTTCCATCACACCTTCTAATACAACTCCAAGTCGTTGAAACTGTTGTTGCATGGCTCGAACAGTAAAATCATTCTCCCTTTCATCGTTGGATGGATTTCCCTGTGAATTAGGATCTTTTTTCGACATACTTAATTATTAGTATAAAACAAATTATTCTCCTCACAAATCCCTCGTGTTTGCACTCAATATGGCTTTTACCTCCCCTCAATTGTTCTTACACACTCAATGCCTTTTACCTCCTAATCCCTTGTAGAGCTCAATTGGTAAAAGAACAAATGAAATGTGAACACAAATCTCGGCGTTCAAGCAATCCTATAAGAACTTAATTCAACAAACGAGTCTTGGCCTTTGCAAGAAATAGAATGAATGTCTCCAGAAAAACAAACCTTAGAAATTGGAATTTCGGGTGATTACGCGATCAATATTGAGATGAGAATAGCCAAGAATACAACTCCGTGATGGTTCACAAAGATTGTTTGGACCTCCAATTAACCCATCTCTGCTTTGCTGATGATTTGTTCGTCTTTACTAGGGGAGATGTGCAGTCCGTGATGGTTCTTAAGAAGGCTTTGCATATTTTCAAGATAAAAGCGGGGCTTTCCCCTAGCTTGGATAAAAGTGAGATCTTCTTTGGGAATGAGCCGGAGAATGTGCGTAATGATATTCGGGAATGTCTTCCTCTTCGTAATGGTATGTTTCCAATTCGATACTTGGGTGTTCCCCTCTCACCGTTGAAACTTCATGTGGGTGACTTTGATGGGCTTCTTGTTAAGGTGCGAAATAAGATTACTAATTGGAAGAATAAATTTCCTTCCTTTGCGGGTCGTAGGCAACTTATCCTTTCGGTTTTATCGTCTTTACAATTATATTGGACGTCGACTTTTCTCATTCCCTCTTCGGTGGTTCACAAGCTTGAAGCTTTATTTCGCAAGTTTTTATGGGCTCAAGGTGATTCGGCAAAAGGAAAGTGCAAAATTTCTTGGGAGAATGTGTGTAAACCTCTAGCAAATGGTGGCCTTGGCATTAGACGGTTGGCTATTTGGAATCGTGATCTTCTAGCGAAGCATATGTGGGATATTCTTATTCAGCGTTCGTCTATGTGGGTGAGATGGGTGTATCTGTATTGTCTGAATGATACACACTTCTAGCTTGTGCGGAAGAATTCTTGTTGGTCATGGATGCTTAGGAAACTTCTTGATATGCACCAACATGTGCGGCCGCATCTTAGCCGTTTGGTGGGTGATGGGGAGTCTACTAATGCTTGGGAAGATCCGTGGGCCCAAGGTAATCCCCTTTCGCATCTTTTACTTGACCACTTTATTATAACGCGTGGGTTTTCCAAGCTGTCCACTCTTAAGGAGGTGCATGACGATTTGGAGGTGATTGGCCGATTGATTGGCGTGAGACTTTTCCCACTCTTAATGATTTGGCTTTGCCTACTTTATTTCCTCACCGTCGTGATTTGAGGGTTTGGAAGGATGTGAATGGTAATGGTGGGGAGTTTTCTGTTCGTCGGGCTTATCATTCGATGGATGGTGTGCATGAAGGAGTGTCTTGGGCGAAAGCTGTTTGGTTCCCAGGACATGTTCCTAAGCATGCATTTTGCATTTGGGTGGCTTGCCATAATCGTCTTCCCACTCAAGATCGTGTGGCTAGGTGGGGTGGTGACCGGACTTACATGTGCCCGTTATGCAATGAATGCATTTGTTTTTTGAATGCAGATTCTCAATGGAGGTTTGGGCTAAGATTAAGATCCTTGCGAACATTCCTGATTGGCCCTGTTCTTGGCCGCTCATTGTGGAAAATCTTTCTACGTTGCAGGGTTTGAAAAGATTTCAGACTCAAAAACTTTTCATTAGTGCATCGGTTTTCTTTGTGTGGAAGGAAAGAAACAATCGTATTTTCAGGAATCAAAGTCGTCAACCGCTGGATCTTGTTAAGATTATTATTGATATGGTGCGCTTGCGGCAGATGTGGAAGTCTAGAGGGCATATGGCGGCTAATCATGTTCAGATCTGAGTTGTTCGGTGTTGCTAGTCTGGATTGGGTTTTTTTGGGTTCTGGGTTGTTTTTAGTTCTTCTTTTTTTGTATGTTATTTGTGTCTGTTGAGATGTGTCTCTTTTGGTTGCTTGTGGCTTGGTATGGCGTTGTTACCAAGTTCTTTTGTTTCTTTTGGGTGGTGTGGCTTTTGTAGCCTGAACGTTGTTTTTGCTTTTCTTTTATAATATGTGCCTGGAGTTTTCCTTCAAAAAAAAAACGAGCCATTACGTACCACAAAGACCCGTTTATACCTCAATTACACCAAATACGTTCTAATGAAACTCATTATGACTCATTTACTCCAATTATGACCAATTAGATTCGTTTTAGGAGACACAAACCCCATCTACCTACTAAGATAAAAATTACCCAATAATGAACCATTTCGGATCATTATGAGTTTATGACCCATTATATCTCACTTGCACCCAATAAGTTTTAATCATACAAATTTTGATCCATTTACTCCCGTTATGACCAATTATAATTGTTCAGAAAACACAAACCCCTTATACCCACCAAGAACAAAATTACCCAATAACGAGCCTTTACGGACCATTATGACCCATTATATCTCAATTGTAACCAATAAGTTCAAATCATACTCATTTTGACCCGTTTACTCCCGATACGACCAATTAGACTTGTTAAGGAGACACAAACCCCTTATACCCGGTAAGACAAAATTTACCCATTTACGAGCCATTACGGACCATTATGACCCATTATATCTCAATTGCACCCAATAAGTTCTAATCTTACTAGTTATGACCCATTTACTCCCGTTATGACCAAGTAGACTTGTTAAGGAGACACAAACCTCATAACCCGCTAACACAAAAACTAGCCAATAACGAGCCATTACGGACCATTATGACCCGTTATATCTCAATTGCACCCAATAAGTTCTAATCATACTCATCATCACCCATTTACTCCCATTATGACCAATTACACTTGTTAAGGAGACACAAATCCCTTATACCCACTAAGACCAAAATTACCCAATAACGAGCCATTTCCTCCCATTATGATCAATTAGACTTGTTAAGGAGATACAATCCTCTTATACCCGTAAAGACAAAAATTATACAATAACAAGCCATTACGGACCATTATGACCCATTATATCTCAGTTGCACCCAATAAGTTCTAATCATACTCATTATGACCCACTTACTCCCGTTATGACCAATTAAACTTCATAAGGAGACACACAACTCTAATACCCCCACTAAGAGCAAGATTACCCTATAACGTGCCATTACGAACCACTATGATCCGTTATATCTCAATTACACCTATTAAGTTCTAATCATACTAATTATGAACCATTTACTTCCATTATGACCAATTAGACATGTTAAGGAGACACAAACCCCATATACCCACTAAGACCAAAATTAGCCAATAACGAGCCATCATATCTCATTTACACGCAATAAGTTCTAATCTTACTCACAATGACCCATTTACAACTGTAATGAGCAATTAAATTTGTTATGGAGACACAAACCGCTTATACCTAGTAAGACAAAATTTACCCATTAACGAGCCATTACGGACCATTATGACCCATTATATCTCAATTACACCAAATAAGGTCTAATCAGACTCATTATGACCCATTATTCCCATTATCACTAATTAGACTTGTTATAAGGGGATACAAACCCCTTATACCCAGAAAGACATTAGCGAATAATTAGCCATTTATGGACCATTATGACCCGTTACAACTCAATTACAACTAATAAGGTCCAATCAAACTCATAATGACCCATTTACTCCCGTTATGACCAATTAGACTTGTGAAGGAGACACAGACCCCTTATACCCGCTAAGACCAAAATTACCCAATAACGAGCCATTACGGATTACACAGATCCGTTACAAACTAATAACGAGCCATTACTAAGAGCAAGATTACCCTATAACGAGAGATTACGGACCATTATGACCTGTTATATCTCAGTTACACCCAATAAGTTCTAATCATACAAATTTTGAGCCATTTACTCCCGTTATGACCAATTATAATTGTTGAGAAAACAGAAACCCCTTATACCCACCAAGAACAAAATTACCCAATAACGAGCCTTTACGGACCACTATGACCCATTATATCTCAATTGTAACCAATAAGTTCAAATCATACTCATTTTGACCCGTTTACTCCCGTTACGACCAATTAGACTTGTTAAGGAGACACAAACCCCTTATACCCGGTAAGACAAAATTTACCCATTAACGAGCCATTACAGACCATTATGACCCATTATTTCTCAATTGCACCCAATAAGTTCTAATCTTACTAGTTATGACCCATTTACTCCCATTATGAGCAATTAGACTTGTTAAGGAGACACAAACCTCTTATACCCGCTAAGACAAAAATTACCCAAAACGAGCCATTACGGACCATTATGACCCATTATATCTCAGTTGCAACCAATAAGTTCTTATCACACTCATTATGACCCACCTACTCCCGTTATGACCAATTATACATGTTAACGAGTCACAAACGCCATATACCCACTAAGACCAAAATTAGCCAATAACGAGCCATTACGGACCATTATCACCCATTATATCTCAATTACACGCAATAAGTTCTAATCATACTCGCTATGACCCATTTACTCCTGTTATGAGCAATTAGATTTGTTAAGGAGACACAAACCCCTTATACCTAGTAAGACAAAATTTACCCATTAACGAGCCATTACGGACCATTATGACCCATTATATCTCAATTACACCAAATAAGGTCTAATCAGACTCATTATGACCCATTACTTCCATTATCACTAATTAGACTTGTTATAAGGGGATACAAACCCCTTATACCCAGAAAGACATTAGCCAATAATTAGCCATTTATGGACCATTATTACCCGTTACAACTCAATTACAACTAATAAGGTCCAATCAAACTCATAATGACCCATTAACTCCCGTTATGACCAATTAGACTTGTTAAGGAGACACAGACCCCTTATACCCACTAAGACCAAAATTACCCAATAACGAGCCATTACGGATTATAAAGACCCGTTACACCTCAATTACACCTAATAAGGTGTAATCAAACTCATTTAGACCCATTTACTCCCATTATGACCAATTAGATTCGTTTTAGGAGAAACAACTCCTTATTGAAACTAAGACCATAATTAGCCAATAACGAGCCATTACGTACCACAAAGACCCGTTTATACCTCAATTACACAAAATAAGTTCTAATGAATTTCATTATGACTCATTTACTCCCATTATGACCAATTAGATTCGTTTTAGGAGACACAAACCCCACATACCTACTAATATAAAAATTACCCAATAATGAACCATTTCGGACCATTATGAGTTTATGACCCATTATATCTCACTTGCACCCAATAAGTTCTAATCATACTCATTATGACCCACTTACTCCCGTTATGACCAATTAGGCTTCTTAAGAAGACACACACCCCTTATACCCCCACTAAGAGCAAGATTTCCCTATAACGTGCCATTACGAACCACTATGACCCGTTATATCTCAATTACACCTATTAAGTTCTAATCATACTAATTATGAACCATTTACTTCCGTTATGACCAATTAGACATGTTAAGGAGACACAAACCCCATATACCCACTAAGACCAAAATTAGCCAATAACGAGCCATTACGGACCATTATGACCCATTATATCTCAATTACACGCAATAAGTTCTAATCATACTCACTATGACCCATTTACAACTGTTATGAGCAATTAGATTTGTTATGGAGACACAAACCCCTTATACCTAGTAAGACAAAATTTACCCATTAACGAGCCATTACGGACCATTATGACCCATTATATCTCAATTACACCAAATAAGGTCTAATCAGACTCATTATGACCCATTACTCCCATTATCACTAATTAGACTTGTTAAGGGGATACAAACCACTTATACCCAGAAAGACATTAGCCAATAATTACCATTTATAAACCATTATGACCCGTTACAACTCAATTACAACTAATAAGGTCCAATCAAACTCATAATGACCCATTTACTCCCGTTATGACCAATTAGACTTGTTAAGGAGACACAGACCCCTTATACCCGCTAAGACCAAAATTACCCAATAACGAGCCATTACGGATTACACAGACCCGTTACACCTCAATTACACCTAATAAGGTGTAATCAAACTCATTTAGACCCATTTACTCCCATTATGACCAATTAGATTCGTTTTAGGAGAAACAACTCCTTATTGAAACTAAGACCATAATTAGCCAATAACAAGCCATTACGTACCACAAAGACCCGTTTATACCTCAATTACACCAAATAAGTTCTAATGAAACTCATTATGACTCATTTACTCCCATTATGACCAATTAGATTCGTTTTAGGAGACACAAACCCCACATACCTACTAATATAAAAATTACCCAATAATGAACCATTTCGAGCCATTACGGACCATTATGACCCATTATATCTCAATTACACGCAATAAGTTCTAATCATACTCACTATGACCCATTTACTCCTGTTATGAGCAATTAAACTTCATAAGGAGATACACACACCTTATACCCCCACTAAGAGCAAGATTACCCTATAACGTGCCATTACGAACCACTATGATCCGTTATATCTCAATTACACCTATTAAGTTCTAATCATACTAATTATGAACCATTTACTTCCATTATGACCAATTAGACATGTTAAGGAGACACAAACCCCATATACCCACTAAGACCAAAATTAGCCAATAACGAGCCATTACGGACCATTATCACCCATTATATCTCAATTACACGCAATAAGTTCTAATTATACTCACTATGACCCATTTACAACTGTTATGAGCAATTAGATTTGTTATGGAGACACAAACCCCTTATACCTAGTAAGACAAAATTTACCCATTAACGAGCCATTACGGACCATTATGACCCATTATATCTCAATTACACCAAATAAGGTCTAATCAGACTCATTATGACCCATTACTCCCATTATCACTAATTAGACTTGTTAAGGGGATACAAACCCCTTATACCCAGAAAGACATTAGCCAATAATTAGCCATTTATAAACCATTATGACCCGTTACAACTCAATTACAACTAATAAGGTCCAATCAAACTCATAATGACCCATTTACTCCCGTTATGACCAATTAGACTTGTTAAGGAGACACATACCCCTTATACCCGCTAAGACCAAAATTACCCAATAACGAGCCATTACGGATTACACAGACCCGTTACACCTCAATTACACCTAATAAGGTGTAATCAAACTCATTTAGACCCATTTACTCCCATTATGACCAATTAGATTCATTTTAGGAGAAACAACTCCTTATTGAAACTAAGACCATAATTAGCCAATAACGAGCCATTACGTACCACAAAGACCCGTTTATACCTCAATTACACCAAATATGTTCTAATGAAACTCATTATGACTCATTTACTCCCATTATGACCAATTAGATTCGTTTTAGGAGACACAAACCCCACATACCTACTAATATAAAAATTACCCAATAATGAACCATTTCGGACCATTATGAGTTTATGACCCATTATATCTCACTTGCACCCAATAAGTTCTAATCATACTCATTATGACCCACTTACTCCCGTTATGACCAATTAGGCTTCTTAAGAAGATACACATCCCTTATACCCCCACTAAGAGCAAGATTTCCCTATAACGTGCCATTACGAACCACTATGACCCGTTATATCTCAATTACACCTATTAAGTTCTAATCATACGAATTATGAACCATTTACTTCTGTTATGACCAATTATACATGTTAAGGAGACACAAACCCCATATACCCACTAAGACCAAAATTAGCCAATAACGAGCCATTACGGACCATTATGACCCATTATATCTCAATTACACGCAATAAGTTCTAATCATACTCACTATGACCCATTTACTCCTGTTATGAGCAATTAAACTTCATAAGGTGATACACACACCTTATACCCCCACTAAGAGCAAGATTACCCTATAACGTGCCATTACGAACCACTATGATCCGTTATATCTCAATTACACCTATTAAGTTCTAATCAAACTAATTATGAACCATTTACTTCCGTTATGACCAATTAGACATGTTAAGGAGACACAAACCCCATATGCCCACTAAGACCAAAATTAGCCAATAACGAGCCATTACGGACCATTATCACCCATTATATCTCAATTACACGCAATAAGTTCTAATTATACTCAATATGACCCATTTACTCCTGTTATGAGCAATTAGATTTGTTATGGAGACACAAACCCCTTATACCTAGTAAGACAAAATTTACCCATTAACGAGCCATTACGGACCATTATGACCCATTATATCTCAATTACACCAAATAAGGTCTAATCAGACTCATTATGACCCATTACTCCCATTATCACTAATTAGACTTGTTAAGGGGATACAAACCCCTTATACCCAGAAAGACATTAGCCAATAATTAGCCATTTATAAACCATTATGACCCGTTACAACTCAATTACAACTAATAAGGTCCAATCAAACTCATAATGACCCATTTACTCCCGTTATGACCAATTAGACTTGTTAAGGAGACACATACCCCTTATACCCGCTAAGACCAAAATTACCCAATAACGAGCCATTACGGATTACACAGACCCGTTACACCTCAATTACACCTAATAAGGTGTAATCAAACTCATTTAGACCCATTTACTCCCATTATGACCAATTAGATTCGTTTTAGGAGAAACAACTCCTTATTGAAACTAAGACCATAATTAGCCAATAACGAGCCATTACGTACCACAAAGACCCATTTATACCTCAATTACACCAAATAAGTTCTAATGAAACTCATTATGACTCATTTACTCCCATTATGACCAATTAGATTCGTTTTAGGAGACACAAACCCCACATACCTACTAATATAAAAATTACCCAATAATGAACCATTTCGGACCATTATGAGTTTATGACCCATTATATCTCACTTGCACCCAATAAGTTCTAATCATACTCATTATGACCCACTTACTCCCGTTATGACCAATTAGGCTTCTTAAGAAGACACACACCCCTTATACCCCCACTAAGAGCAAGATTTCCCTATAACGTGCCATTACGAACCACTATGACCCGTTATATCTCAATTACACCTATTAAGTTCTAATCATACTAATTATGAACCATTTACTTCCGTTATGACCAATTATACATGTTAAGGAGACACAAACCCCATATACCCACTAAGACCAAAATTAGCCAATAACGAGCCATTACGGACCATTATGACCCATTATATCTCAATTACACGCAATAAGTTCTAATCATACTCACTATGACCCATTTACTCCTGTTATGAGCAATTAAACTTCATAAGGAGATACACACACCTTATACCCCCACTAAGAGCAAGATTACCCTATAACGTGCCATTACGAACCACTATGATCCGTTATATCTCAATTACACCTATTAAGTTCTAATCATACTAATTATGAACCATTTACTTCCATTATGACCAATTAGACATGTTAAGGAGACACAAACCCCATATACCCACTAAGACCAAAATTAGCCAATAACGAGCCATTACGGACCATTATGACCCATTATATCTCAATTACACGCAATAAGTTCTAATCATACTCACTATGACCCATTTACAACTGTTATGAGCAATTAGATTTGTTATGGAGACACAAACCCCTTATACCTAGTAAGACAAAATTTACCCATTAACGAGCCATTACGGACCATTATGACCCATTATATCTCAATTACACCAAATAAGGTCTAATCAGACTCATTATGACCCATTACTCCCATTATCACTAATTAGACTTGTTAAGGGGATACAAACCACTTATACCCAGAAAGACATTAGCCAATAATTACCATTTATAAACCATTATGACCCGTTACAACTCAATTACAACTAATAAGGTCCAATCAAACTCATAATGACCCATTTACTCCCGTTATGACCAATTAGACTTGTTAAGGAGACACAGACCCCTTATACCCGCTAAGACCAAAATTACCCAATAACGAGCCATTACGGATTACACAGACCCGTTACACCTCAATTACACCTAATAAGGTGTAATCAAACTCATTTAGACCCATTTACTCCCATTATGACCAATTAGATTCGTTTTAGGAGAAACAACTCCTTATTGAAACTAAGACCATAATTAGCCAATAACAAGCCATTACGTACCACAAAGACCCGTTTATACCTCAATTACACCAAATAAGTTCTAATGAAACTCATTATGACTCATTTACTCCCATTATGACCAATTAGATTCGTTTTAGGAGACACAAACCCCACATACCTACTAATATAAAAATTACCCAATAATGAACCATTTCGAGCCATTACGGACCATTATGACCCATTATATCTCAATTACACGCAATAAGTTCTAATCATACTCACTATGACCCATTTACTCCTGTTATGAGCAATTAAACTTCATAAGGAGATACACACACCTTATACCCCCACTAAGAGCAAGATTACCCTATAACGTGCCATTACGAACCACTATGATCCGTTATATCTCAATTACACCTATTAAGTTCTAATCATACTAATTATGAACCATTTACTTCCATTATGACCAATTAGACATGTTAAGGAGACACAAACCCCATATACCCACTAAGACCAAAATTAGCCAATAACGAGCCATTACGGACCATTATCACCCATTATATCTCAATTACACGCAATAAGTTCTAATTATACTCACTATGACCCATTTACAACTGTTATGAGCAATTAGATTTGTTATGGAGACACAAACCCCTTATACCTAGTAAGACAAAATTTACCCATTAACGAGCCATTACGGACCATTATGACCCATTATATCTCAATTACACCAAATAAGGTCTAATCAGACTCATTATGACCCATTACTCCCATTATCACTAATTAGACTTGTTAAGGGGATACAAACCCCTTATACCCAGAAAGACATTAGCCAATAATTAGCCATTTATAAACCATTATGACCCGTTACAACTCAATTACAACTAATAAGGTCCAATCAAACTCATAATGACCCATTTACTCCCGTTATGACCAATTAGACTTGTTAAGGAGACACATACCCCTTATACCCGCTAAGACCAAAATTACCCAATAACGAGCCATTACGGATTACACAGACCCGTTACACCTCAATTACACCTAATAAGGTGTAATCAAACTCATTTAGACCCATTTACTCCCATTATGACCAATTAGATTCATTTTAGGAGAAACAACTCCTTATTGAAACTAAGACCATAATTAGCCAATAACGAGCCATTACGTACCACAAAGACCCGTTTATACCTCAATTACACCAAATATGTTCTAATGAAACTCATTATGACTCATTTACTCCCATTATGACCAATTAGATTCGTTTTAGGAGACACAAACCCCACATACCTACTAATATAAAAATTACCCAATAATGAACCATTTCGGACCATTATGAGTTTATGACCCATTATATCTCACTTGCACCCAATAAGTTCTAATCATACTCATTATGACCCACTTACTCCCGTTATGACCAATTAGGCTTCTTAAGAAGATACACATCCCTTATACCCCCACTAAGAGCAAGATTTCCCTATAACGTGCCATTACGAACCACTATGACCCGTTATATCTCAATTACACCTATTAAGTTCTAATCATACGAATTATGAACCATTTACTTCTGTTATGACCAATTATACATGTTAAGGAGACACAAACCCCATATACCCACTAAGACCAAAATTAGCCAATAACGAGCCATTACGGACCATTATGACCCATTATATCTCAATTACACGCAATAAGTTCTAATCATACTCACTATGACCCATTTACTCCTGTTATGAGCAATTAAACTTCATAAGGTGATACACACACCTTATACCCCCACTAAGAGCAAGATTACCCTATAACGTGCCATTACGAACCACTATGATCCGTTATATCTCAATTACACCTATTAAGTTCTAATCAAACTAATTATGAACCATTTACTTCCGTTATGACCAATTAGACATGTTAAGGAGACACAAACCCCATATGCCCACTAAGACCAAAATTAGCCAATAACGAGCCATTACGGACCATTATCACCCATTATATCTCAATTACACGCAATAAGTTCTAATTATACTCAATATGACCCATTTACTCCTGTTATGAGCAATTAGATTTGTTATGGAGACACAAACCCCTTATACCTAGTAAGACAAAATTTACCCATTAACGAGCCATTACGGACCATTATGACCCATTATATCTCAATTACACCAAATAAGGTCTAATCAGACTCATTATGACCCATTACTCCCATTATCACTAATTAGACTTGTTAAGGGGATACAAACCCCTTATACCCAGAAAGACATTAGCCAATAATTAGCCATTTATAAACCATTATGACCCGTTACAACTCAATTACAACTAATAAGGTCCAATCAAACTCATAATGACCCATTTACTCCCGTTATGACCAATTAGACTTGTTAAGGAGACACATACCCCTTATACCCGCTAAGACCAAAATTACCCAATAACGAGCCATTACGGATTACACAGACCCGTTACACCTCAATTACACCTAATAAGGTGTAATCAAACTCATTTAGACCCATTTACTCCCATTATGACCAATTAGATTCGTTTTAGGAGAAACAACTCCTTATTGAAACTAAGACCATAATTAGCCAATAACGAGCCATTACGTACCACAAAGACCCATTTATACCTCAATTACACCAAATAAGTTCTAATGAAACTCATTATGACTCATTTACTCCCATTATGACCAATTAGATTCGTTTTAGGAGACACAAACCCCACATACCTACTAATATAAAAATTACCCAATAATGAACCATTTCGGACCATTATGAGTTTATGACCCATTATATCTCACTTGCACCCAATAAGTTCTAATCATACTCATTATGACCCACTTACTCCCGTTATGACCAATTAGGCTTCTTAAGAAGACACACACCCCTTATACCCCCACTAAGAGCAAGATTTCCCTATAACGTGCCATTACGAACCACTATGACCCGTTATATCTCAATTACACCTATTAAGTTCTAATCATACTAATTATGAACCATTTACTTCCGTTATGACCAATTATACATGTTAAGGAGACACAAACCCCATATACCCACTAAGACCAAAATTAGCCAATAACGAGCCATTACGGACCATTATGACCCATTATATCTCAATTACACGCAATAAGTTCTAATCATACTCACTATGACCCATTTACTCCTGTTATGAGCAATTAAACTTCATAAGGAGATACACACACCTTATACCCCCACTAAGAGCAAGATTACCCTATAACGTGCCATTACGAACCACTATGATCCGTTATATCTCAATTACACCTATTAAGTTCTAATCATACTAATTATGAACCATTTACTTCCATTATGACCAATTAGACATGTTAAGGAGACACAAACCCCATATACCCACTAAGACCAAAATTAGCCAATAACGAGCCATTACGGACCATTATCACCCATTATATCTCAATTACACGCAATAAGTTCTAATTATACTCACTATGACCCATTTACAACTGTTATGAGCAATTAGATTTGTTATGGAGACACAAACCCCTTATACCTAGTAAGACAAAATTTACCCATTAACGAGCCATTACGGACCATTATGACCCATTATATCTCAATTACACCAAATAAGGTCTAATCAGACTCATTATGACCCATTACTCCCATTATCACTAATTAGACTTGTTAAGGGGATACAAACCCCTTATACCCAGAAAGACATTAGCCAATAATTAGCCATTTATAAACCATTATGACCCGTTACAACTCAATTACAACTAATAAGGTCCAATCAAACTCATAATGACCCATTTACTCCCGTTATGACCAATTAGACTTGTTAAGGAGACACATACCCCTTATACCCGCTAAGACCAAAATTACCCAATAACGAGCCATTACGGATTACACAGACCCGTTACACCTCAATTACACCTAATAAGGTGTAATCAAACTCATTTAGACCCATTTACTCCCATTATGACCAATTAGATTCGTTTTAGGAGAAACAACTCCTTATTGAAACTAAGACCATAATTAGCCAATAACGAGCCATTACGTACCACAAAGACCCGTTTATACCTCAATTACACCAAATATGTTCTAATGAAACTCATTATGACTCATTTACTCCCATTATGACCAATTAGATTCGTTTTAGGAGACACAAACCCCACATACCTACTAATATAAAAATTACCCAATAATGAACCATTTCGGACCATTATGAGTTTATGACCCATTATATCTCACTTGCACCCAATAAGTTCTAATCATACTCATTATGACCCACTTACTCCCGTTATGACCAATTAGGCTTCTTAAGAAGACACACACCCCTTATACCCCCACTAAGAGCAAGATTTCCCTATAACGTGCCATTACGAACCACTATGACCCGTTATATCTCAATTACACCTATTAAGTTCTAATCATACTAATTATGAACCATTTACTTCCGTTATGACCAATTATACATGTTAAGGAGACACAAACCCCATATACCCACTAAGACCAAAATTAGCCAATAACGAGCCATTACGGACCATTATGACCCATTATATCTCAATTACACGCAATAAGTTCTAATCATACTCACTATGACCCATTTACTCCTGTTATGAGCAATTAAACTTCATAAGGTGATACACACACCTTATACCCCCACTAAGAGCAAGATTACCCTATAACGTGCCATTACGAACCACTATGATCCGTTATATCTCATTTACACCTATTAAGTTCTAATCATACTAATTATGAACCATTTACTTCCGTTATGACCAATTAGACATGTTAAGGAGACACAAACCCCATATACCCACTAAGACCAAAATTAGCCAATAACGAGCCATTACGGACCATTATCACCCATTATATCTCAATTACACGCAATAAGTTCTAATCATACTCACTATGACCCATTTACAACTGTTATGAGCAATTAGATTTGTTATGGAGACACAAACCCCTTATACCTAGTAAGACAAAATTTAGCCATTAACGAGCCATTACGGACCATTATGACCCATTATATCTCAATTACACCAAATAAGGTCTAATCAGACTCATTATGACCCATTACTCCCATTATCACTAATTAGACTTTTTAAGGGGATACAAACCACTTATACCCAGAAAGACATTAGCCAATAATTAGCCATTTATAAACCATTATGACCCGTTACAACTCAATTACAACTAAAAAGGTCCAATCAAACTCATAATGACCCATTTACTCCCGTTATGACCAATTAGACTTGTTAAGGAGACACATACCCCTTATACCCGCTAAGACCAAAATTACCCAATAACGAGCCATTACGGATTACACAGACCCGTTACACCTCAATTACACCTAATAAGGTGTAATCAAACTCATTTAGACCCATTTACTCCCATTATGACCAATTAGATTCGTTTTAGGAGAAACAACTCCTTATTGAAACTAAGACCATAATTAGCCAATAACGAGCCATTACGTACCACAAAGACCCGTTTATTCCTCAATTACACCAAATAAGTTTTAATGAAACTCATTATGACTCATTTACTCCCATTATGACCAATTAGATTCGTTTTAGGAGACACAAACCCCACATACCTACTAATATAAAAATTACCCAATAATGAACCATTTCGGACCATTATGAGTTTATGACCCATTATATCTCACTTGCACCCAATAAGTTCTAATCATACTCATTATGACCCACTTACTCCCGTTATGACCAATTAGGCTTCTTAAGAAGACACACACCCCTTATACCCCCACTAAGAGCAAGATTTCCCTATAACGTGCCATTACGAACCACTATGACCCGTTATATCTCAATTACACCTATTAAGTTCTAATCATACTAATTATGAACCATTTACTTCCGTTATGACCAATTATACATGTTAAGGAGACACAAACCCCATATACCCAATAAGACCAAAATTAGCCAATAACGAGCCATTACGGACCATTATGACCCATTATATCTCAATTACACGCAATAAGTTCTAATCATACTCACTATGACCCATTTACTCCTGTTATGAGCAATTAAACTTCATAAGGAGATACACACACCTTATACCCCCACTAAGAGCAAGATTACCCTATAACGTGCCATTACGAACCACTATGATCCGTTATATCTCAATTACACCTATTAAGTTCTAATCATACTAATTATGAACCATTTACTTCCGTTATGACCAATTAGACATGTTAAGGAGACACAAACCCCATATACCCATTAGGACCAAAATTAGCCAATAACGAGCCATTACGGACCATTATGACCCATTATATCTCAATTACACGCAATAAGTTCTAATCATACTCACTATGACCCATTTACAACTGTTATGAGCAATTAGATTTGTTATGGAGACACAAACCCCTTATACCTAGTAAGACAAAATTTACCCATTAACGAGCCATTACGGACCATTATGACCCATTATATCTCAATTACACCAAATAAGGTCTAATCAGACTCATTATGACCCATTACTCCCATTATCACTAATTAGACTTGTTAAGGGGATACAAACCACTTATACCCAGAAAGACATTAGCCAATAATTAGCCATTTATAAACCATTATGACCCGTTACAACTCAATTACAACTAATAAGGTCCAATCAAACTCATAATGACCCATTTACTCCCGTTATGACCAATTAGACTTGTTAAGGAGACACATACCCCTTATACCCGCTAAGACCAAAATTACCCAATAACGAGCCATTACGGATTACACAGACCCGTTACACCTCAATTACACCTAATAAGGTGTAATCAAACTCATTTAGACCCATTTCCTCCCATTATGACCAATTAGATTCGTTTTAGGAGAAACAACTCCTTATTGCAACTAAGACCATAATTAGCCAATAACGAGCCATTACGTACCACAAAGACCCGTTTATACCTCAATTACACCAAATAAGTTCTAATGAAACTAATCATGACTCATGACCAATTAGATTCGTTTTAGGAGACACAAACCCCAAATACCTACTAAGATAAAAATTACCCAATAATGAACCATTTCGGACCATTATGAGTTTATGACCCACTTACTCCTGTTATGACCAATTAGACTTCTTAAGGAGACACAAACCCCTTATACCCACTAAGACCAAGATTACCCTATATCGAGCCATTACGAACCACTTTGACCCGTTTTATCTTAATTACACCTAATAAGTACTAATCATACTAATTATGAACCATTTACTCCCGTAATGACCAATTATAATTGTTTAGGAGACACAAACCCCTTATACCCACTAATACCAAAATTACCCTATAACGAGAGATTACGGACCACTATGACCTGTTATATCTCCGTTACACCCAATAAGTTCTAATCATACAAATTTTGATCCATTTACTCCCGTTATGACCAATTATAATTGTTGAGAAAACAGAAACCCCTTATACCCACCAAGAACAAAATTACCCAATAACGAGCCTTTACGGACCATTATGACCCATTATATCTCAATTGTAACCAATAAGTTCAAATCATACTCATTTTGACCCGTTTACTCCCGTTACGACCAATTAGACTTGTTAAGGAGACACAAACCCCTTATACCCGGCAAGACAAAATTTACCCATTAACGAGCCATTACAGACCATTATGACCCATTATTTCTCAATTGCACCCAATAAGTTCTAATCTTACTAGTTAATGACACATTTACTCCCATTATGACCAATTATACTTGTTAAGGAGACACAAACCTCTTATACCCGCTAAGACAAAAATTACCCAAAACGAGCCATTACGGACCATTATGACCCATTATATCTCAGTTGCAACCAATAAGTTCTTATCACTCTCATTATGACCCACCTACTCCCGTTATGACCAAAAATACATGTTAAGGAGTCACAAACGCCATATACCTCATGACTCATGACCAATTAGATTCGTTTTAGGAGACACAAACCCCAAATACCTACTAAGATAAAAAATTACCCAATAATGAACCATTTCGGACCATTATGAGTTTATGACCCATTATATCTCACTTGCAACCAATAAGTTCTAATCATACTCATTATGACCCACTTACTCCTGTTATGACCAATTAGACTTCTTAAGGAGACACAAACCCCTTATACCCACTAAGACCAAGATTACCCTATATCGAGCCATTACGAACCACTATGACCCGTTTTATCTTAATTACACCTAATAAGTAATAATCATACTAATTATGAACCATTTACTCCCGTAATGACCAATTATAATTGTTTAGGAGACACAAACGCCTTATACCCACTAATACCAAAATTAGCCTATAACGAGATATTACGGACCACTATGACCTGTTATATCTCAGTTACACCCAATAAGTTCTAATCATACAAATTTTGATCCATTTACTCCCGTTATAAGCAATTATAATTGTTGAGAAAACACAAACCCCTTATACCCACCAAGAACAAAATTACCCAATAACGAGCCTTTACGGACCATTATGACCTATTATATCTCAATTGTAACCAATAAGTTCAAATCATACTCATTTTGACCCGTTTACTCCCGTTACGACCAATTAGACTTGTTAAGGAGACACAAACCCCTTATACCCGGCAAGACAAAATTTACCCATTAACGAGCCATTACAGACCATTATGACCCATTATTTCTCAATTGCACCCAATAAGTTCTAATCTTACTAGTTATGACCCATTTACTCCCGTTATGACCAATTAGACTTGTTAAGGAGACACAAACCTCTTATACCCGCTAAGACAAAAATTACCCAATAACGAACCATTACGGACCATTATGACCCATTATATCTCAGTTGCAACCAATAAGTTCTTATCACACTCATTATGACCCACCTACTCCCGTTATGACCAATTATACATGTTAAGGAGTCACAAACGCCATATACCCACTAAGACCAAAATTAGCCAATAACGAGCCATTACGGACCATTATCACCCATTATATCTCAATTACACGCAATAAGTTCTAATCATACTCGCTATGACCCATTTACTCCTGTTATGAGCAATTAGATTTGTTAAGGAGACACAAACCCCTTATACCTAGTAAGACAAAATTTACCCATTAACGAGCCATTACGGACCATTATATCTCAATTACACCAAATAAGGTCTAATCAGACTCATTATGCCCCATTACTCCCATTATCACTAATTAGACTTGTTATAAGGGGATACAAACCCCTTATACCCAGAAAGACATTAGCCAATAATTAGACATTTATGGACCATTATTACCCGTTACAACTCAATTACAACTAATAAGGTCCAATCAAACTCATAATGACCCATTAACTCCCGTTATGACCAATTAGACTTGTTAAGGAGACACAGACCCCTTATACCCACTAAGACCAAAATTACCCAATAACGAGCCAGTACGGATTATAAACACCCGTTACACCTCAATTACACCTAATAAGGTGTAATCAAACTCATTTAGACCCATTTACTCCCATTATGACCAATTATATTCGTTTTAGGAGAAACAACTCCTTATTGAAACTAAGACCATAATTAGCCAATAACGAGCCATTACGTACCACAAAGACCCGTTTATACCTCAATTACACCAAATAAGTTCTAATGAAACTCATTATGACTCATTTACTCCCATTATGACCAATTAGATTCGTTTTAGGAGACACAAACCCCATATACCTACTAATATAAAAATTACCCAATAATGAACCATTTTGGACCATTATGACTTTATGACCCATTATATCTCACTTGCACCCAATAAGTTCTAATCATACTCATTATGACCCACTTACTCCCGTTATGACCAATTACGCTTCTTAAGAAGACACACACCCCTTATACCCCCACTAAGAGCAAGATTTCCCTATAACGTGCCATTACGAACCACTATGACCCGTTATATCTCAATTACACCTATTAAGTTCTAAACATACTAATTATGAACAATTTACTTCTGTTATGACCAATTATACATGTTAAGGAGACACAAACCCCATATACCCACTAAGACCAAAATTAGCCAATAACGAGCCATTACGGACCATTATGACCCATTATATCTCAATTACACGCAATAAGTTCTAATCATACTCACTATGACCCATTTACAACTGTTATGAGCAATTAGATTTGTTATGGAGACACAAACCCCTTAAACCTAGTAAGACAAAATTTACCCATTAACGAGCCGTTACGGACCATTATGACCCATTACTCCCGTTATGACCCGTTACAACTCAATTACAACTAATAAGGTCCAATCAAACTCATAATGACCCATTTACTCCCGTTATGACCAATTAGACTTGTTAAGGAGACACAGACCCCTTATACCCGCTAGGACCAAAATTACCCAATAACGAGCCATTACGGATTATAAAGACCCGTTACACCTCAATTACACCTAATAAGGTGTAATCAAACTCATTTAGACCAATTTCCTACCATTATGACCAATTAGATTCGTTTTAGGAGAAACAACTCCTTATTGCAACTAAGACCATAATTAGCCAATAACGAGCCATTACGTACCACAAAGACCCGTTTATACCTCAATTACACCAAATAAGTTCTAATAAAACTCATCATGACTCATGACCAATTAGATTCGTTTTAGGAGACACAAACCCCAAATACGTACTAAGATAAAAATTACCCAATAATGAACCATTTCGGACCATTATGAGTTTATGACCCATTATATCTCACTTGCACCCAATAAGTTCTAATCATACTCATTATGACCCACTTACTCCTGTTATGACCAATTAGACTTCTTAAGGAGACACAAACCCCTTATACCCACTAAGACCAAGATTACCCTATATCGAGCCATTATGAACCACTATGACCCGTTTTATCTTAATTACACCTAATAAGTACTAATCATACTAATTATGAACCATTTACTCCCGTAATGACCAATTATAATTGTTTAGGAGACACAAACCCCTTATACCCACTAATACCAAAATTACCCTATAACGAGAGATTACAGACCACTATGACCTGTTATATCTCAGTTACACCCAATAAGTTCTAATCATACAAATTTTGATCCATTTACTCCCGTTATGACCAATTATAATTGTTGAGAAAACACAAACGCCTTATACCCACCAAGAACAAAATTACCCAATAACGAGCCTTTACGGACCATTATGACCCATTATATCTCAATTGTAACCAATAAGTTCAAATCATACTCATTTTGACCGGTTTACCCCCGTTACGACCAATTAGACGTGTTAAGGAGACACAAACCCCTTATACCCGGTAAGACAAAATTTACCCATTAACGAGCCATTACGGACCATTATGACCCATTATATCTCAGTTGCAACCAATAAGTTCTTATCACACTCATTATGACCCACCTACTCCCGTTATGACCAATTATACATGTTAAGGAGTCCCAAATGCCATATACCCACTAAGACCAAAATTAGCCAATAACGAGCCATTACGGACCATTATCACCCATTATATCTCAATTACACACAATAAGTTCTAATCATACTCGCTATGACCCATTTACTCCTGTTATGAGCAATTAGATTTGTTAAGGAGACACAAACCCCTTATACCTAGTAAGACAAAATTTACCCATTAACGAGCCATTACGGACCATTATGACCCATTATATCTCAATTACACCAAATAAGGTCTAATCAGACTCATTATGACCCATTACTCCCATTATCACTAATTAGACTTGTTATAAGGGGATACAAACCCCTTATACCCAGAAAGACATTAGCCAATAATTAGCCATTTATGGACCATTATTACCCGTTACAACTCAATTACAACTAATAAGGTCCAATCAAACTCATAATGACCCATTAACTCCCGTTATGACCAATTAGACTTGTTAAGGAGACACAGACCCCTTATACCCACTAAGACCAAAATTACCCAATAACGAGCCATTACGGATTATAAAGACCCGTTACACCTCAATTACACCTAATAAGGTGTAATCAAACTCATTTAGACCCATTTACTCCCATTATGACCAATTAGATTCGTTTTAGGAGAAACAACTCCTTATTGAAACTAAGACCATAATTAGCCAATAACGAGCCATTACGTACCACAAAGACCCGTTTATTCCTTAATTACACCAAATAAGTTCTAATTAAACATATTATGACTCATTTACTCCCATTATGACCAATTAGATTCGTTTTAGGAGACACAAACCCCATATACCTACTAATATAAAAATTACCCAATAATGAACCATTTCGGACCATTATGAGTTTATGACCCATTATATCTCACTTGCACCCAATAAGTTCTAATCATACTCATTATGACCCACTTACTCCCGTTATGACCAATTAGGCTTCTTAAGAAGACACACACCCCTTATACCCCCACTAAGAGCAAGATTTCCCTATAACGTGCCATTACGAACCACTATGACCCGTTATATCTCAATTACACCTATTAAGTTCTAATCAAACTAATTATGAACCATTTACTTCCGTTATGACCAATTATACATGTTAAGGAGACACAAACCCCATATACCCACAAAGACCAAAATTAGCCAATAACGAGCCATTACGGACCATTATGACCCATTATATCTCAATTATACGCAATAAGTTCTAATCATACTCACTATGACCCATTTACTCCTGTTATGAGCAATTAAACTTCATAAGGAGACACACACACCTTATACCCCCACTAAGAGCAAGATTACCCTATAACGTGCCATTACGAACCACTATGATCCGTTATATCTCAATTACACCTATTAAGTTCTAATCATACCAATTATGAACCATTTACTTCCGTTATGACCAATTAGACAAGTTAAGGAGACACAAACCCCATATACCCACTAAGACCAAAATTAGCCAATAACGAGCCATTACGGACCATTATGACCCATTATATCTCAATTACACGCAATAAGTTCTAATCATACTCACTATGACCCATTTACAACTGTTATGAGCAATTAGATTTGTTATGGAGACACAAACCCCTTATACCTAGTAAGACAAAATTTACCCATTAACGAGCCATTACGGACCATTATGACCCATTATATCTCAATTACACCAAATAAGGTCTAATCAGACTCATTATGACCCATTACTCCCATTATCACTAATTAGACTTGTTAAGGGGATACAAACCACTTATACCCAGAAAGACATTAGCCAATAATTAGCCATTTATACACCATTATGACCTGTTACAACTCAATAAGTTCTAATCATACTCATTATGACCCACTTACTCCTGTTATGACCAATTAGACTTCTTAAGGAGACACAAACCCCTTATACCCACTAAGACCAAGATTACCCTATATCGAGCCATTATGAACCACTATGACCCGTTTTATCTTAATTACACCTAATAAGTACTAATCATACTAATTATGAACCATTTACTCCCGTAATGACCAATTATAATTGTTTAGGAGACACAAACCCCTTATACCCACTAATACCAAAATTACCCTATAACGAGAGATTACAGACCACTATGACCTGTTATATCTCAGTTACACCCAATAAGTTCTAATCATACAAATTTTGATCCATTTACTCCCGTTATGACCAATTATAATTGTTGAGAAAACACAAACGCCTTATACCCACCAAGAACAAAATTACCCAATAACGAGCCTTTACGTTATGACCCATTATATCTCAATTGTAACCAATAAGTTCAAATCATACTCATTTTGACCGGTTTACCCCCGTTACGACCAATTAGACGTGTTAAGGAGACACAAACCCCTTATACCCGGTAAGACAAAATTTACCCATTAACGAGCCATTAGGACCATTATGACCCATTATATCTCAGTTGCAACCAATAAGTTCTTATCACACTCATTATGACCCACCTACTCCCGTTATGACCAATTATACATGTTAAGGAGTCCCAAATGCCATATACCCACTAAGACCAAAATTAGCCAATAACGAGCCATTACGGACCATTATCACCCATTATATCTCAATTACACACAATAAGTTCTAATCATACTCGCTATGACCCATTTACTCTTGTTATGAGCAATTAGATTTGTTAAGGAGACACAAACCCCTTATACCTAGTAAGACAAAATTTACCCATTAACGAGCCATTACGGACCATTATGACCCATTATATCTCAATTACACCAAATAAGGTCTAATCAGACTCATTATGACCCATTACTCCCATTATCACTAATTAGACTTGTTATAAGGGGATACAAACCCCTTATACCCAGAAAGACATTAGCCAATAATTAGCCATTTATGGACCATTATTACCCGTTACAACTCAATTACAACTAATAAGGTCCAATCAAACTCATAATGACCCATTAACTCCCGTTATGACCAATTAGACTTGTTAAGGAGACACAGACCCCTTATACCCACTAAGACCAAAATTACCCAATAACGAGCCATTACGGATTATAAAGACCCGTTACACCTCAATTACACCTAATAAGGTGTAATCAAACTCATTTAGACCCATTTACTCCCATTATGACCAATTAGATTCGTTTTAGGAGAAACAACTCTTTATTGAAACTAAGACCATAATTAGCCAATAACGAGCCATTACGTACCACAAAGACCCGTTTATACCTCAATTACACCAAATAAGTTCTAATGAAACTCATTATGACTCATTTACTCCCATTATGACCAATTAGATTCGTTTTAGGAGACACAAACCCCACATACCTACTAATATAAAAATTACCCAATAATGAACCATTTCGGACCATTATGAGTTTATGACCCATTATATCTCACTTGCACCCAATAAGTTCTAATCATACTCATTATGACCCACTTACTCCCGTTATGACCAATTAGGCTTCTTAAGAAGACACACACCCCTTATACCCCCACTAAGAGCAAGATTTCCCTATAACGTGCCATTACGAACCACTATGACCCGTTATATCTCAATTACACCTATTAAGTTCTAATCATACTAATTATGAACCATTTACTTCCGTTATGACCAATTATACATGTTAAGGAGACACAAACCCCATATACCCACAAAGACCAAAATTAGCCAATAACGAGCCATTACGGACCATTATGACCCATTATATCTCAATTATACGCAATAAGTTCTAATCATACTCACTATGACCCATTTACTCCTGTTATGAGCAATTAAACTTCATAAGGAGACACACACACCTTATACCCCCACTAAGAGCAAGATTACCCTATAACGTGCCATTACGAACCACTATGATCCGTTATATCTCAATTACACCTATTAAGTTCTAATCATACCAATTATGAACCATTTACTTCCGTTATGACCAATTAGACAAGTTAAGGAGACACAAACCCCATATACCCACTAAGACCAAAATTAGCCAATAACGAGCCATTACGGACCATTATGACCCATTATATCTCAATTACACGCAATAAGTTCTAATCATACTCACTATGACCCATTTACAACTGTTATGAGCAATTAGATTTGTTATGGAGACACAAACCCCTTATACCTAGTAAGACAAAATTTACCCATTAACGAGCCATTACGGACCATTATGACCCATTATATCTCAATTACACCAAATAAGGTCTAATCAGACTCATTATGACCCATTACTCCCATTATCACTAATTAGACTTGTTAAGGGGATACAAACCACTTATACCCAGAAAGACATTAGCCAATAATTAGCCATTTATACACCATTATGACCTGTTACAACTCAATTACAACTAATAAGGTCCAATCAAACTCATAATGACCCATTTACTCCCGTTATGACCAATTAGACTTATTAAGGAGACACAGACCCCTTATACCTGCTAAGACCAAAATTACCCAATAACGAGCCATTACGGATTATACAGACCCGTTACACCTCAAATACACCTAATAAGGTGTAATCATACTCATTTAGACCCATTTCCTACCATTATGACCAATTGGATTCGTTTTAGGAGAAACAACTCCTTATTGCAACTAAGACCATAATTAGCCAATAACGAGCCATTACGTACCACAAAGACCCGTTTATACATCAATTACACCAAATAAGTTCTAATGAAACTCATCATGACTCATGACCAATTAGATTCATTTTAGGAGACACAAACCCCAAATACCTACTAAGATAAAAATTACCCAATAATGAACCATTTCAGATCATTATGAGTTTATGACCCATTATATCTCACTTGCACCCAATAAGTTCTAATCATACTCATTATGACCCACTTACTCCTGTTATGACCAATTAGACTTCTTAAGGAGACACAAACCCCTTTTACCCACTAAGACCAAGATTACCATATATCGAGCCATTACGAACCACTATGACCCGTTTTATCTTAATTACACCTAATAAGTACTAATCATACTAATTATGAACCATTTACTCCCGTAATGACCAATTATAATTGTTTAGGAGACACAAACCCCTTATACCCACTAATACCAAAATTACCCTATAACGAGAGATTACGGACCACTATGACCTGTTATATCTCAGTTACACCCAATAAGTTCTAATCATACAAATTTTGATCCATTTACTCCCGTTATGGCCAATTATAATTGTTGAGAAAACACAAACCCCTTATACCCACCAAGAACAAAATTACCCAATAACGAGCCTTTACGGACCATTATGACCCATTATATCTCAATTGTAACCAATAAGTTCAAATCATACTCATTTTGATCCGTTTACTCCCGTTACGACCAATTAGACTTGTTAAGGAGACACAAACCCCTTATACCCGGTAAGACAAAATTTACCCATTAACGAGCCATTAGACCATTATGACCCATTATTTCTCAATTGCACCCAATAAGTTCTAATCTTACTAGTTATGACCCATTTACTCCAGTTATGACCAATTAGACTTGTTAAGGAGACACAAACCTCTTATACCCGCTAAGACAAAAATTAGCCAATAACGAGCCATTACGGACCATTATGACCCAATATATCTCAGTTGCAACCAATAAGTTCTTATCACACTCATTATGACCCACCTACTCCCGTTATGACCAATTATACATGTTAAGGAGTCACAAACGCCATATACCCACTAAGACCAAAATTAGCCAATAACGAGCCATTACGGACCATTATCACCTATTATATCTCAATTACACGCAATAAGTTCTAATCATACTCGCTATGACCCATTTACTCCTGTTATGAGCAATTAGATTTGTTAAGGAGACACAAACCCCTTATACCTAGTAAGACAAAATTTACCCATTAACGAGCCATTACGGACCATTATGACCCATTATATCTCAATTACACCGAATAAGGTCTAATCAGACTCATTATGACCCATTAATCCCATTATCACTAATTAGACTTGTTATAAGGGGATACAAACCCCTTATACCCAGAAAGACATTAGCCAATAATTAGCCTTTTATGGACCATTATTACCCGTTACAACTCAATTACAACTAATAAGGTCCAATCAAACTCATAATGACCCATTAACTCCCGTAATGACCAATTAGACTTGTTAAGGAGACACAGACCCCTTATACCCACTAAGACCACAATTACCCAATAACGAGCCATTACGGATTATAAAGACCCGTTACACCTCAATTACACCTAATAAGGTGTAATCAAACTCATTTAGACCCATTTACTCCCATTATGACCAATTAGATTCGTTTTAGGAGAAACAACTCCTTATTGAAACTAAGACCATAATTAGCCAATAACGAGCCATTACGTACCACAAAGACCCGTTTATTCCTTAATTACACCAAATAAGTTCTAATTAAACATATTATGACTCATTTACTCCCATTATGACCAATTAGATTCGTTTTAGGAGACACAAACCCCATATAAAAATTACCCAATAATGAACCATTTCGGACCATTATGAGTTTATGACCCATTATATCTCACTTGCACCCAATAAGTTCTAATCATACTCATTATGACCCACTTACTCCCGTTATGACCAATTAGGCTTCTTAAGAAGACACACACCCCTTATACCCCCACTAAGAGCAAGATTTCCCTATAACGTGCCATTACGAACCACTATGACCCGTTATATCTCAATTACACCTATTAAGTTCTAATCAAACTAATTATGAACCATTTACTTCCGTTATGACCAATTATACATGTTAAGGAGACACAAACCCCATATACCCACTAAGACCAAAATTAGCCAATAACGAGCCATTACGGACCATTATAACCCATTATATCTCAATTACACGCAATAAGTTGTAATCATACTCACTATGACCCATTTGCTCCTGTTATGAGCAATTAAACTTTATAAGGAGACACACACACCTTATACCCCCACTAAGAGCAAGATTACCCTATAACGTGCCATTACGAACCACTATGATCCGTTATATCTCAATTACACCTATTAAGTTCTAATCATACTAATTATGAACCATTTACTTCCGTTATGACCAATTAGACATGTTAAGGAGACACAAACCCCATATACCCACTAAGACCAAAATTAGCCAATAACGAGCCATTACGGACCATTATGACCCATTATATCTCAATTACACGCAATAAGTTCTAATCATACTCACTATGACCCATTTACAACTGTTATGAGCAATTAGATTTGTTATGGAGACACAAACCCCTTATACCTAGTAAGACAAAATTTACCCATTAACGAGCCATTACGGACCATTATGACCCATTATATCTCAATTACACCAAATAAGGTCTAATCAGACTCATTATGACCCATTACTCCCATTATCACTAATTAGACTTGTTAATGGGAAACAAACCACTTATACCTAGAAAGACATTAGCCAATAATTAGCCATTTATAAACCATTATGACCCGTTACAACTCAATTACAACTAATAAGGTCCAATCAAACTCATAATGACCCATTTACTCCCGTTATGACCAATTAGACTTGTTAAGGAGACACAGACCCCTTATACCCGCTAAGACCAAAATTACCCAATAACGAGCCATTACGGATTACACAGACCCGTTACACCTCAATTACACCTAATAAGGTGTAATCATACTCATTTAGACCCATTTCCTCCCATTATGACCAATTAGATTCATTTTAAGAGAAACAACTCCTTATTGCAACTAAGACCATAATTAGCCAATAACGAGCCATTACGTACCACAAAGACCCGTTTATACCTCAATTACACCAAATAAGTTCTAATGAAACTCATCATGACTCATGACCAATTAGATTCGTTTTAGCAGACACAAACCCCAAATACCTAATAAGATAAAAATTACCCAATAATGAACCATTTCGGACCATTATGATTTTATGACCCATTATATCTCACTTGCACCCAATAAGTTCTAATCATACTCTTTATGACCCACTTACTCCTGTTATGACCAATTAGACTTCTTAAGGAGACACAAACCCCTTATACCCACTAAGACCAAGATTACCCTATATCGAGCCATTACGAACCACTATGACCCGTTTTATCTTAATTACACCTAATAAGTACTAATCATACTAATTATGAACCATTTACTCCCGTAATGACCAATTATAATTGTTTAGGAGACACAAACCCCATATACCCACTAATACCAAAATTACCATATAACGAGAGATTACGGACCACTATGACCTGTTATATCTCAGTTACACCCAATAACGAGCCTTTACGGACCATTATGTATTTCTCAATTGTAACCAATAAGTTCAAATCATACTCATTTTGACCCGTTTACCCCCGTTCGACCAATTAGACTTGTTAAGTAGACACAAACCCCTTGTACCCAGTAAGACAAAATTTACCCATTAACGAGCCATTACGGACCATTATGACCCATTATATCTCAATTGCACCCAATAAGTTCTAATCTTACTAGTTATGACCCATTTACTCCCATTATGACCAATTAGACTTGTTAAGGAGACACAAACCTCTTATACCCGCTAAGACAAAAGTTACCCAATAACGAGCCATTACAGACCATTATGACCCTTTATATCTTAGTTGCAACCAATAAGTTCTTATCACACTCATTATGACCCACCTACTCCCGTTATGACCAATTATACATGTTAAGGAGTCACAAACGCCATATAAGACCAAAATTAGCCAATAACGAGCCATTACGGACCATTATGACCCATTATAGCTCAATTGCACCCAATAAGTTCTAATCATACTCATTATGACCCAAATACTCCAGTTATAAGCAATTAGACTTGTTAAGGAGACACAAAAGGACATCCGGTAAGACAAAATTTACCCATTAACGAGCCATTACGGACCATTATGACCCATTATATCTCAATTGCACACAATAAGTTCTAATCATACTCATTATCACCCATTTACTCCCATTATGACCAATTACACTTGTTAAGGAGACACAAATCCCTTATACCCACTAAGACCAAAATTACCCAATAACGAGCCATTTACTCCCGTTATGATCAATTAGACTTGTTAAGGAGACACAATCCTCTTATACCCGCAAAGACAAAAATTATACAATAACAAGCCATTACGGACAATTATGACCCATTATATCTCAGTTGCACCCAATAAGTTCCAATCATACTCATTATGACCCACTTACTCCCGTTATGACCAATTAAACTAAATAAGGAGACACACACCCCTTATACCCACTAAGAGCAAGATTACCCTATAACGTGCCATTACGAACCACTATGACCCGTATCTCAATTACACCTATTAAGTTCTAATCAAACAAATTATGAACCATTTACTTCCGTTATGACCAATTATACATGTTAAGGAGACACAAACCCCATATACCCACTAAGACCAAATTTAGCAATAACGAGCCATTACGGACCATTATGACCCATTATATCTCAATTACACGCAATAAGTTCTAATCATACTCATTATGACCCATTTACTCCAGTTATAAGCAATTAGACTTGTTAAGGAGACACAAACCCCTTATACCTGGTAAGACAAAATTTACCCATTAACGAGCCATTACGGACCATTATGACCCATTATATCTCAATTGCACCCAATAAGTTCTAATCATACTCATTATCACCCATTTACTCCCATTATGACCAATTAAATTTGTTAAGGAGACACAAATCCCTTATACCCACTAAGACCAAAATTACCCAATAACGAGCCATTTACTCCCGTTATGATCAATTAGACTTGTTAAGGAGACACAATCCTCTTATACCCGCAAAGACAAAAATTATACAATAACAAGCCATTACGGACCATTATGACCCATTATATCTCAGTTGCACCCAATAAGTTCCAATCATACTCATTATGACCCACTTACTCCCGTTATGACCAATTAAACTTCATAAGGAGACACACACCCCTTATACCCACTAAGAGCAAGATTACCCTATAACGTGCCATTACGAACCACTATGACCCGTTATATCTCAATTACACCTATTAAGTTCTAATCATACTAATTATGAACCATTTACTTCCGTTATGACCAATTATACATGTTAAGGAGACACAAACCCCATATACCCACTAAGACCAAAATTAGCCAATAACGAGCCATTACGGACCATTATGACCCATTATATCTCAATTACACGCAATAAGTTCTAATCATACTCACTATGACCCATTTACTCCTGTTATGGAGCAATTAGACTTGTTAAGGAGACACAAACCCCTTATACCTAGTAAGACAAAATTTACCCATTAACGAGCCATTACGGACCATTATGACCCATTATATACTTTGATGATATTTTGATTTACTCCAAAAGTTTGGACGATCATCTTGAACATCTAACTTCTGTTTTGAGTGTGCTTAGGAAGGAAAAGCTTTTTGCAAACTTGAAGAAGAGCATCTTTTGTACCAATCATGTTGTTTTCCTTGGATACATGGTAACGTTTCTGATTTGAGCCCCTTTAATGCAGGTGAAGATTTGAGGACAAATCACATTCAAGAGAGGGGGAATGATGAGAACCCATCCAACGACCCGGATGATGAAGATCCATTGAGATGGAAGATTGGACCAATCACAAGGTCAAAAGCTAAGATGTTCAATGATGCTCTTAACGGTTTGATAAAATCCTGTCGGAAAGAATCAATCATCAATTCATCAAGTAGCCAAGGAAACCTTCGAATTTTGATCCGAATTGAAGGCCAAGATTAGCCCAAGGCTTGGTAGCCCAAGTTGTGATTATTTCATCTAAATATCACCCAAGTCCAAGAAAATTCGGCCAAGTCTACACATGGCCCATGTTTTAGTCGTAAATCATTCATTTCAAGTCCAAATGGACTCAAATCAAAGCCCACTTAAAGAGTACTCATTTTCCTACATTTTAATAAGGATCCAAGCCCAAAATAAAGGTGGAATTTCGTCCATGAATCTGCCCAACAATAGATCCAAGTTCAAGTAACTCATAGCATTGAATTAGAAGGCATTTTGAAGGGTCGTAGCATTGAATTAGAAGGTTGCCTCAATTATTGTCTAGAATTTATTTGAGTCCTTTGATTTGTCTTGTGTATCAGATAAATAGGTTATCTTTGTAATCTTTTGAAAACACTTTTGATTTGAATGAAATTGTGAGTTTTAAACTCTTTTTGTTCTTTGTGAATTATAGAACTTATCAAGTATTCTTGCTTGTGGCGTTCAATACTTATCAATCAACTTGGTGGGTTGATTGTGGAGTATCTTATACCAAGGTTCTTGTCTCACTATAGACAACGGGTCGCGGTTTCACCATTACTATCTCGGGCAACCAATAGACAATCGGAAGAATCACAAATGAGTCATAATGAGTTTCGTTAGAACTTATATGGTGTAATTGATGTATAAATGGGTCTTTGTGGTACGTAATGGCTCGTTATTGGCTAATTATGCAATAAGGAGTTGTTTCTCCTAAAACGAATCTAATTGGTCATAATGGGAGTAAATGGGTCTAAATGAGTTTGATTACACCTTATTAGGTGTAATTGAGGTGTAACGGGTCTTTGTAATCCGTAATGGCTCGTTATTGGGTAATTTTGGTCTTAGCGTATAAGGGGTCTGTGTCTCCTTAACAAGTGTCATAACGGGAGTAAATGGGTCATTATGAGTTTGATTGGACCTTATTAGTGGTAATTGAGTTGTAACGGCTCATAATGGTCCATAAATGACTAATTATTGGCTAATGTCTTTCTGGGTATAAGGGGTTTGTATCCCCTTAACAAATCTAATTGGGGATAATGGGAGTAATGGGTCATAATGAGTCTGATTAGACCTTATTCGGTGTAATTGAGATATAATGGGTCATAATGGTTTGTAATGGCACGGTATAGGGTAATCTTGCTCTTAGTGGGGGTATTAGAGATGTGTGTCTCCTTATGAAGTCTAATTGGTCATAACGGGAGTAAATGGGTCATTATGAGTTTGATTGGACCTTATTAGTTGTAATTGAGTTGTAACGGGTCATAATGGTTTATAAATTGCTACTTATTGGCTAATGTCTTTCTGGGTATAAGTGGTTTGTATCCCCTTAACAAGTCTAATTAGTGATAATGGGAGTAATGGGTCATAATGAATCTGATTAGACCTTATTTGGTGTAATTGAGATATAATGGGTCATGATGGTCCGTAATGGCTCGTTAATGGGTAAATTTTGTCTTACTAGGTATAAGGGGTTTGTGTCTCCATAACAAATCTAATTGCTCATAACAGTTGTAAATGGGTCATAGTGAGTATGATTAGAACTTATTGCGTGTAATTGAGATATAATGGGTGATAATGGTCCGTAATGGCTCGTTATTGGCTAAGTCTTAGTGGGTATATGGGGTTTGTGTCTCCTTAACATGTATATGGTCATAACGGAAGTAAATGTTTCATAATTAGTATGATTAGAACTTAATAGGTGTAATTGAGATATAACGGGTCATAGTGGTTCGTAATGGCACGTTATAGGGTAATCTTGCTCTTAGTGGGTATAAAGGGTGTGTGTCTCCTTATGAAGTTTAATTGGTCATAACGGGAGTAAGTGGGTCAAAATGGTCCGTAATGGCTCGTTTATGGGTAACTTTTGTCTTACCGGGTATAAGGGGTTTGTGTCTCCTTAACAAGTCTAATTGCTTATAACTGGAGTAAATGGGTCATAATGAGTATGATTAGAACTTATTGGGTGCAATTGAGCTATAATGGGTCATAATGGTCTGTAATGGCTCGTTATTAGCTAATTTTGGTCTTAGTGGGTATATGGCGTTTGTGACTCCTTAACCTGTATAATTGGTCATAACGGGAGTAGTTGGGTCATAATAAGTGTGATAAAAACTTATTGGTTGCAACTGAGATATAATGGTTCATAATGGTCCGTAAAGGCTCGTTATTGGGTAATTTTGTTCTTGGTGGGTATAAGGGGTTTGTGTTTTCTCAACAATTATAATTGGTCATAACGGGAGTAAATGGATCAAAATTTGTATGATTAGAACTTATTGGGTGTAACTGAGATATAACAGTTCATTGTGGTCCGTAATCTCTCGTTATAGGGTAATTTTGGAATTAGTGGGTATAAGGGGTTTGTGTCTCCTAAACAATTATAATTGGTCATTACGGGAGTAAATGGTTCATAATTAGTATGATTAGTACTTATAGGTGTAATTAAGATATAACGGGTCATAGTGGTTCGTAATGGCTCGATATAGGGTAATCTTGGTCTTAGTGGGTATGAGGGGTTTGTGTCTCCTTAAGAAGTCTAATTGGTCATAACGGGAGTAAGTGGGTCATAATGAGTATGATTAGAACTTACTGGGTGCAAGTGAGATATAACAGGTCATAAACTCATAATGGTCCGAAATGGTTCATTATTGGGTAATTTTTATCTTAGTAGGTATATGGGATTTGTGTTTCCTAAAACGAATCTAATTATTCATAATGGGAGTAAATGAGTCATAATGAGTTTCATAGAACTTATTTGGTGTAATTGAGGTATAAACGGGTCTTTGTGGTACGTAATGGCTTGTTATTGGCTAATTATGGTCTTAGTTGCAATAAGGAGTTGTTTCTCCTAAAATGAATCTAATTGGTCATAGTGGGAGTACATGGGTCTAAATGAGTTTGATTACACCTTATTAGGTGTAATTGAGGTGTAACGGGTCTTTGTAATCCGTAATGGCTCGTTTTTTTTTGAAGGAAAACCCGACAAATATATTAAAACAAAGAAACAAAAAAAGTTATATCAAGCAACCAACAAAAGACCCAAGCAAGGGACAAAAAGCACCAAGCCATAAAAAAAAGCCAAAACAAGCAACTACCAACTCTAAAAAAAAGCCAAAAAAACACCACCACCCAACCAGAGGCGCAAAACAACCAATCCAAAGAAAGATCACGTCGGGCCATGAATCTGATTCCTAGTCCGCCGAGTAATCCAAGCAAGCCGCATAATGACAATGTTCCTTATATGTTGAACAATTTGGTCCACTGAGATTGCCGCATTTCTGAAAATTCTATTGTTCCGCTCCCTCCAAATGTAGTACACACTAGCAGCAACAAAAAGTTTTGAGGCAAGCGGTTTCCTCGCGTACGAATCATCCGAGAGCATTTCCACTATACCGTCCCATCCATCCGGCCATTCCTCTAGATTGGCAAAAAAATTTATGCGTTGCCATACATCATGCGCAAACACACATTGAAAGAAAAGATGCCGGTGAGAGTCCTGCTCAACTTCGCACAACAGGCAAACTAAACCTTCATCTTCCGAAACCCAAATGCTCATACGATCTTGAGTAGGGAGTCTACGGTGACAAGCAACCCAAAGACAAAAGGCATGTCTCGCAATGTTACCGGGAAACCAAACCCATTTATGCCAAGAGCATACGGTATGTATGCCTCCAATGGAAGTGGATGCGACTTTAACCGAAAAGTCCACCAAGTTACCATTAACATCCGCCCAACAAATTTGGTCACGTCGGTCACTATCAATGATCGGCCACTCCATCAAACCAAGATGCGGGTACCTTTGAATCCAAGCATTCAGCCAAACACTCCCAAGCCGACCAACCAAATCTTTTAATGCAGTGCGCATAGAAAATCCCTCCCCATGTATGAACCGATACGTTATGGACGTAGATAACGGGTTATTAGACCCCCAACGATCTTCCCATGCATTAATCTCTTCACCATTACCAACCCGGAAAATAAAGAATCTTCTAATGTGAGGTTGAAGGTCTAGAATTTTGCAAAGAACCGACGACCACCGGGTAGAATTCCGAACGATCCAAAATTGGGCGTCCCCGATGCAATAACGATACACCCAATTAACCCAGATTGTATTCTTCCGAGTCACAAGGTTCCACACATGTCTAGACAAGAGGGCACCGTTCCATAAGGCTAGCCGCTTAAGACCAAGACCACCCCCTTCCAACGGTTTACAAACTTGATCCCAAGCCGCTTTGCATCTCCCTCTCGAATTCTCCCCTTGGGCCCATAAAAAATCCCGGAAAACCGATTCAATTTTATGGATCACTCTCGTGGGGATAGTGAAGATCGACATCCAATAAGTTTGTAGCGAACCCAACACAGATTTTATGAGTTGTAATCTTCCTCCAAAAGACAAGTGTTTTGTTTTCCAATTGTTCACCCGCGCCATCACCTTAGTCACGAGGGCATCATAATCCCTAGCTTTAATCTTGATTGGGGACAGCAGAACTCCAAGGTATCGGATTGGGAAGATACCATTCCGGAATGGTAAGCACTCCCGGATAGCATTTCTAATGGGATCCGAGACGTTTCCTAAGAAGACTTCGCTTTTTTCAAGACTAGGCGAAAGGCCAGATTTAGTTTGAAACAATTGGAGAGCCTTCTTAAGCACCAACACCGAATCCACATCACCCTGTGTAAAAACTAATAAATCATCTGCAAAGCAAAGATGGGTGAGTTGAAACTCACTACAATCCTTATGATAACCAAAGGAAGCCGCTTCTTCAATGCAACGTTTAAAAATGAGAGAGAATCCTTCCATAACAATGGTAAAGAGATAAGACGAAAGGGGATCTCCTTGACGAAGGCCCCGACCACCATTAAAAAATCCCTTTGTCTCTCCATTCACTGCTAGCGAGAAGGAAGCTGACGAGACCATCTCTTTGATCCATTTAACAATAGCCAAATGAAACCCCATACCCTCCAGCATACCAAACAAGTATTGCCAATCCACCGTGTCATACGCCTTTCGGATGTCAATCTTGAAGGCACACCGGGGCGGGCCCTCGCTACGTTGATAACCTCTAACCAGCTCGTGCGCCATTAGAATGTTGTCCGCAATATTACGGCCCGGAATAAAAGCCGACTGGAATGGGCTCACCAATCCATCCAACAACCCTTTCATCCTCTCCACAATAATCTTGCTATTAGCTTTATACAAAACCATGTAACAAGATATAGGTCGGAAGTCCGACACACGCGATGCATTAGGGACCTTAGGAATTAAACAGAGAAGAGTATGGTTCAATTCCTTTGCCAATTTTCCTGTGTAGAAAAAGTTGTGAATAGCACGCGTAACCTCTGGTCCAACAATATTCCACGCTCCTTTATAAAACCTCGCCGAGTACCCATCCGAGCCCGGGGCCTTATCATTTCCAAAGCTAAAAATGGCCAACTTGATCTCCATATCCGTGATTAGGACAACCATTGAGAGCGATTCAGCAAGGGAAAGGGTCTTACGGAAAGCCAAGTCTTGCGTAAAAGGATTCACACTTCGATCCCGATTTCCCAGAAACGACTGAAAGTGGGATAGAAGAGTATCTACAGCATCATCACCGTAGTGATAAACACCATTCGAATCACATACTTCCTGAACCCGTTGTGAATGCCTTTTCTCTTTCATAACACTATGGAAGAATTTAGTATTAGCATCCCCCTCATTAAGCCACCTAATCTTTGCACGTTGGCGGGCCGAGCTTTCTTCATCATTACACGCCTGTTGGTAAGCTAATCTCCAAACCGACAAGTCCTCTTGCAACAACCTGTTGTGCGGATCCCCATCGCTCGCCATTTGGGCCTTTTCAAGTTCATCTTTACAAAGTCTAGACCGAGCCGAGAGACTACCAAACGTAGCCCTCAACTTCCGCAAACACCCCTTCAAACCTTTAAGCTTAGTTAAAACTTGATACATGAAAGAGCCCTGGACCGACATCATGCATCCCTGTTGAACAATTTGCAAAAAAGAAGGGTGATCAACAAGAAAATTATCAAATTTGAACCCAGTGACCACCTTTCTCTTTCCGGCCGAAAAATACAGAACGGAGGGGGAATGATCAGAAATTCCCCTCGCCATGAACCGGACCGTAGAGTCCCCAAATCGATCAAGAAAGTGGACATTAGCCATTACACGATCCAGCTTTCGTCTAATACCGCTATCATCCACCGGTTTTTGAGACCACGTATTCTGCATGCCTGAGTAATTAATATCAAGGACTTCAATATCTTCCACGCAAGCCATGAAATCATGCATTTCATTATTTCTCCTCGAGGATCCCCCCAACCCATCGTGAGGAAAAAGCATAGTATTAAAGTCCCCAAAAATAACCCAAGGTTGCCCATTGTCCAACACCTTGAACCTTCTCAATCCGGACCATAACTGACGTCGTTCCACTAACGTGTTCGCACCATAAACAATAGTAACAAAAAACGGCAAAGGTTCCCCATACATGCAAAGTTGGCAATGTATAAATTGAGATTGAGCTTCTAGAACCATAACGTCCATAGCTCTAGCGTCCCAAGCCACAATTATACGCGTACCATTTGGCGAGGCCACAACGTTAGACCTCCATTCCCATCGCCCAAACGTTTTCCTATACACTTCTTCCAACGCTTCCCCTTTAACATGAGACTCAATGATACTACAAAAAGAGACATTATTTAAGTGAACAAAATCTTTTACCTCCCGCTGCTTTAACGGAGCATTAAGACCCCATACATTCCAAGCTGCAAACTTAATCATGGAAAGGATGGCATCTAGGAAGCAGAACTCCCCACTACTTTATCCTGAACTCCCTTCTCCCCCAAAGCCTGGAACCGATTCGAAGACTCGACATTCGTCCGTGTTGAGGTCTTTAGAATTCCCTTTATCGGCTTGCTCACCACCCCAGAAGATGAACCACTTGGCCTAAAAGAGGTATTCGGTCGTTGCGTCCCCTTACTCGCCTCACCCTCAACCACCTTAGCCGTAGGTGGGTGTTTTCCAGCCTTCTCTGAAACCCCATCTAAAAACACTCCCAAGTCCGCCGGAATAGTATTCTTTTGATGCGTACTCTGACTATCGCTTTGAACAACACTATTGACCACACCTCCTGGCCCTTGAGTCACATTCTCCATCATATTACATGCACTTGTGCATGCAGTTGGCTCCTTACATGCACTTGTGCATGTGGTATTGTCATCCATCTTCCCATCCACCTCCACGGTTTGAACCTCCACTACCTCCACATGGTCCATAGGAACTTGATCTTCGGCCAAATCATCAGACTTAGTCGCAACCTTCGGTGGCTTTTGAACCCAATTCTTCTTTTTGTTCACCACTTTTGTAAATCCATCTTTATCCACGTTAGTCTGTTTTGACGTTACCGCGCGATGAGTATTAGCTTTTGGACACGAGGTAACTTTGTGACCAAAAACGCAACAAAAAGTACATTGGCTAGGCTCCCACATATACTCCACTTGAACTTTTACCTTATCAACCTTATCCCCAAGAAAGGGTTGGAATAACAACTTCAATTTCACGTTTAAGCTCTCCAACAGCCCATACATCCACAAGGACCTTCGCGAACCCCGGTCTTCCCCACTTTTTATCACACATGGATGTCGTGCATGCATCCATTGATTTCGGAACTCCCAACGCGCTAGCAATCCGCCCAACACCCTCTTTATTGAAAGCAACTAGAGGAATGTTATGGAGCTTAACCCATAGAGGGAATTCTGTATGGACCGGCTTGCTATTGGGTAATTTTGGTCTTAGTGGGTATAAGGGGTTTGTGTCTCCTTAACAAGTCTAATTGGTCATAACGGGAGTAAATGGGTCATTATGAGTTTGATTGGACCTTATTAGTTGTAATTGAGTTGTAACGGGTCATAATGGTCCATAAATGGCTAATTATTGGCTAATGTCTTTCTGGGTATAAGGGGTTTGTATCCCCTTAACAAGTCTAATTGGTGATAATGGGAGTAATGGGTTATAATGAGTCTGATTAGACCTAATTTGGTGTAATTGAGATATACTGGGTCATATTGGTCCGTAATGGCTCGTTATTGGGTAAATTTTGTCTTACTAGGTATAAGAAGTTTGTGTCTCCCTTAACAAGTCTAATTGCTCATAACATGAGTAAATGGGTCATAGTGAGTATGATTAGAACTTATTACGTGTAATTGAGATATAATGGGTCATAATGGTCCGTAATGGCTCGTTATTGGTTAATTTTGGTCTTAGTGGGGTTATATGGGGTTTGTCTCTCCTTAACATGTATAATTCGCCATAACGGAAGTAAATGGTTCATAATTAGTATGATTAGAACTTAATAGGTGTAATTGAGATACGGGTCATAGTGGTTCGTAATGGCACGTTATAGGGTAATCTTACTCTTAGTGGGTATAAGGGTGTGTGTCTCCTTATGAAGTTTAATTGGTCATAACGGGAGTAAGTGGGTCATAATGAGTTTGATTAGAACTTATTGGGTGCAACTGAGATATAATGGGTCATAATGGTCCGTAATGGCTTGTTATTGTATAATTTTTGTCTTTGCGGGTATAAGAGGATTGTGTCTCCTTAACAAGTCTAATTGATCATAACGGGAGTAAATGGCTCGTTATTGGGTAATTTTGGTCTTAGTGGGTATAAGGGATTTGTGTCTTCTTAACAAGTGTAATTGGTCATAATGGGAGTAAATGGGTGATAATGAGTATGATTAGAACTTATTGGGTGCAATTGAGATATAATTGGTCATAATGGTCCGTAATGGCTCGTTAATGGGTAACTTTTGTCTTACCGGGTATAAGGGGTTTGTGTCACCTTAACAAGTCTAATTGCTTATAACTGGAGTAAATGGGTCATAATGAGTATGATTAGAACTTATTGGGTGCAATTGAGCTATAATGGGTCATAATGGTCCGTATTGGCTCGTTATTGGCTAATTTTGATCTTAGTGGGTATATGGCGTCTGTGACTCCTTAACATGTATAATTGGTCATAACGGGAGTAGGTGGGTCATAATGAGTGTGATAAGAACTTATTGGTTCCAACTGAGATATAATGGGTCATAATAGTCCGTAATGGCTCGTTATTGGGTAATTTTTGTCTTAGCGGGTATAAGAGGTTTGTGTCTCCTTAACAAGTCTAATTGGTCATAACGGGAGTAAATGGGTCATAACTAGTAAGATTAGAACTTATTGGGTGCAATTGAGATATAATGGGTCATAATGGTCCGTAATGGCTTGTTAATGGGTATATTTTGTCTTACCGGGTATAAGGGGTTTGTGTCTCCTTAACAAGTCTAATTGGTCGTAACGGGAGTAAACGGGTCAAAATGATTATGATTTGAACTTATTGGTTACAATTGAGATATAATGGGTCATAATGGTCCGTAAAGGCTCGTTATTGGGTAATTTTGTTATTGGTGGGTATAAGGGGTTTGTGTTTTCTCAACAATTATAATTGGTCATAACGGGAGTAAATGGATCAAAATTTGTATGATTAGAACTTATTGGGTGTAACTGAGATATAACAGGTCATTGTGGTCCATAATCTCTCGTTATAGGGTAATTTTGGTATTAGTGGGTATAAGGGGTTTGTGTCTCCTAAACAATTATAATTGGTCATTACGGGAGTAAATGGTTCATAATTAGTATTATTAGTACTTATAGGTGTAATTAAGATATAACGGGTCATAGTGGTTTGTAATGGCTCGATATAGGGTAATCTTGGTGTTAGTGGGTATAAGGGGTTTGTGTCTCCTTAAGAAGTCTAATTGGTCATAACGGGAGTAAGTGTGTCATAATGAGTGTGATTAGAACTTACATGGTGCAAGTGAGATATAACATGTTATAAACTCATAATGGTCCGAAATGGTTCATTATTGGGTAATTTTTATCTTAGTAGGTATATGGGATTTGTGTCTCCTAAAACGAATCTAATTGGTCATAATGGGAGTAAATGAGTCATAATGAGTTTCATCAGAACTTATTTGGTGTAATTGAGGTATAAACGGGTCTTTGTGGTACGTAATGGCTCGTTATTGGCTAATTATGGTCTTAGTTTCAATAAGGAGTTGTTTCTCCTAAAACGTATCTAATTGGTCATAATGGGAGTAAATGGGTCTAAATGAGTTTGATTACACCTTATTAGGTGTTATTGAGGTGTAACGGGTCTTTGTAATCCGTAATGGCTCGTTATTGGGTAATTTTGGTCTTAGCGGGTATAAGGGGTCTGTGTCTCCTTAACAAGTCTAATTGGTCATAACGGGAGTAAATGGGTCATTATGAGTTTGATTGGACCCTATTAGTTGAAATTGAGTTGTAACGGGTCATAATGGTCCATAAATGGCTAATTATTGGCTAATGTCTTTCTGGGTATAAGGGGTTTGTATCCCCTTAACAAGTCTAATTGGTGATAATGGGAGTAATGGGTCATAATGAGCCTGATTAGAACATATTTGGTGTAATTGAGATATAATGGGTCATAATGGTCCGTAATGGCTCGTTAATGGGTAAATTTTGTCTTCCTAAGTATAAGGGGTTTGTGTCTCCTTAACAAATCTAATTGCTCCATAACAGGAGTAAATAGGTCATAGTGAGTATGATTAGAACTTATTGCGTGTAATTGAGATATAAGGGGTCATAATGGTCCGTAATGGCTCGTTATTGGCTAATTTTCGTCTTAGTGGGTATATGGGGTTTGTGTCTCCTTAACATGTATAATTGGTCATAACGGAAGTAAATGGTTCACAATTAGTATGATTAGAACTTAATAGGTGTAATTGAGATATAACGGGTCACAGTGGTTCGTAATGGCATGTTATAGGGTAATCTTGCTCTTAGTGGGTATAAGGGGTGTGTGTCTCCTTATGAAGTTTAATTGGTCATAACGGGAGTTAAGTGGGTCATAATGAGTATGATTGGAACTTATTGGGTGCAACTGAGATATAATGGGTCATAATGGTCCGTAATGGCTTCTTATTGAATAATTTTTGTCTTTGCGGGTATAAGAGGATTGTGTCTCCTTAACAAGTCTAATTGATCATAATGGGAGTAAATGGCTCGTTATTGGGTAATTTTGGTCTTAGTGGGTATAAGGGATTTGTGTCTGCTTAACAAGTGTAATTGGTCATAATGGGAGTAAATGGGTGATAATGAGTATGATTAGAACTTATTGGGTGCATTTGAGATATAATGGGTCATAATGGTCCGTAATGGCTCGTTAATGGGTAAATTTTGTCTTACCGGGTATAAGGGGTTAACAAGTCTAATTGCTTATAACTGGAGTAAATGGGTCATAATGAGTATGATTAGAACTTATTGGGTGCAATTGAGCTATAATGGGTCATAATGGTCCGTAATGGCTCATTTTTGGCTAATTTTGGTCTTAGTGGGTATATGGCGTTTATGACTCCTTAACATGTATAATTGGTCATAACGGGAGTTGGTGGGTCATAATGAGTGTGAT